>OX388321.1:15257110-15668215 GCA_947579605.1 Athripsodes cinereus | reverse complement strand
CATGATCTTTCATTAATGGAATGCATGTTGCACATGCATTTCGAATGAAAATTAGATCATACAGTCTTTCATAATATGCGATACTCCTCGCATACTGGATTAAACGTTGTGTCGGCCATTCTGCGAGATGGTCCTGATGATACACAATGATCACAATGATGAAACACAACACCTTTTCGACGAATCCAATCTGCATGTTTTGGTGACAAGCCGTGCCTCGTCCCGTATGCAAAGGCAAGAGCCAAGTCTCTGCCAGACTGTACGCAGTGAAATGGAGTAAAACATTCATCTCATATTATCTCCTGCGTAAAATTACATGATCTTTCATTAATGGAATGCATGTTGCACATGCATTTCGAATGAAAATTAGATCATACAGTCTTTCATATATATATATATACTGTATATGTATATATATATGTATATATATATATACTGTAAATATTCATTTGTAATTTCGCAAGACCTCATTTGTGAGACAATCGAAATTTGCATCTCAGCGACGAGGTTTCATGAATGTCTTTTTTTATCGGCATGAAGGTGACAACCTACATGTTTATTACATGCATTTAGTTCACTGGCTAACTAACTTGTGTGATATGCTGTGATGGTAAAGAACACATATTTCAAATATAGGAACCTCATATAAGTGCCATCTATTGAGAAAATTCCAAAATATTTTCAGTAAGTCAATGAAAAACTAAGAGTCACTGTAATGTTATTTTCCGTATACGTAGCTTTAAGTAAGTATTGTATTATAGGCTATAGATTTGGTAACTTTTGCTAAAGATATTTTGATACTGAAAACTTAGCTTTTAACACTTTTCGACCAGTTATAAAAGTTTATGTGTTTTTCTAATCATATAATGGGACAAGAAGTTTCCCCTTCTTAGGTAGCTAGTCTATATCACTTACTGCGGTGATTGATAAGGTTTTGAAAAATTTATGGTGAAATTGTAGTAAGCTTATTTAATTTTACAGGCATTTACACTGTGTTTGTTTTCGAAAATTTACTTAATTTTATCCTTAGTTTGTAACTGAAGGTGGTTATATTGAAACGGAAAACATTCTGAATAAAACATTAAAAGTGGACAAAACATTTGAAATACGTGCTATTAAGGAATATGTAAAATACAAGATATGTGTGGAGAAATAAGTATATCGCAAAGGAAATTATTATTATGTAACTTTATAAGTCTTGTTATGTATAATTATATAACAACTTTAGTAAAATCAACACCATAACTTTTAAGAGATTTTTGAGTGCTCGCTCTCCATACACGAGATATCTCTATTAGAGAGGTGGAATACTTGAATATTGATTTCAAACGTATATTATGCGTAAATGACACTGCGTTTTGAAACGAATTAAACAAATAATATTATTTTCTTATTATTATTCGCGACCAATTGAGTATTTAATATTGTTCACGTGTTAATATCATATCCATTTAATGAAGGATTGTAAAGGTTAAAATCGTGTTATCTTCTAAAGATTCGAAGAGGTGTTAAGCCATATTTACATAAGTGATGTTTATCATAAGTTTTTAAACGTATAATATAATCATACTTCGTGTTCCTAAGTACTAATGAACTTTAAAAAAAAACGTAATTTCAAATTTGTATTATAAACGAATTTAAATATTTTGTGTAAAGTTAACATCTACTTCATTTAATGAAGATTATAATAATATACATCATACAATGTTCGTCGGTAGCCTGGAGGTAGAGAGTTCGTCGGTAGCCTGGAGGTAGACGGCCTTGTGAACAAGGGGTCCGGGGTTCCCGGCAAATTCCCCTTTCACGACACAAGCTTTTAGCTTACTGTGAAAGGTGTATAAGGTTGTATTTGGGTTTATAACAAAACCCAGATATATCTTTTTATAAAAAAAAAAAAAAAAATGTTATGTAGGTCATATAAGTTACAATATTGTATCTAAACTCATTCTTATAAACCTACTAAATGATTAAATAGATGCCCCTAATAGAAAATACATACTTGGATATGTGTACCTATCCACATATTTTCCTATATATTATTTCTTACATTATATGTAGGTAATGTGTTAGGTGTTTTTGTACTTTTGTTATACATAATACCTACTAGCTTTAAAGTCGAATTCACTTAAGAAATGATAAATAGGTACAAAAAAAAAAAAAAAAATTATTTCATTGACGAATCATAAATGTGTAGAAAGTTCGGGCAAAACTACTTAAAATGTTTCAAACTGTTTGTAATGATTTTTGTTATATATATAATATTTGAGTATAATTGAGTACATATATATAACAAATAATATATATTATATATCTTAGTGCCAACACTTATGTATGCAAGTGAGACGTGGACATGGTTAAAAAAGGATGAAAGTGGCATAAATGCAGTGGAAATGAGATCGTTGAGAAGGATGTGTGGCAAGAGTCTGAGAGATCGTGTGCGTAACAGTGATATACGAAAGGAATGTGGAATGAAAGTTGGTGTAATAACAAAGATGAATGTAAATAAGTTAAGATGGTTTGGGCACGTGGAAAGAATGAATGAGGACAGAATGACTAAGAAGATATATTTGGCTGAGAGGAATGGTGCTCGGAGACGCGGACGTCCGAGGATTAAATGGCAAGACCATTTAAATCAAATCATACAGGACGGTCACGTGTTGAGCACATTGAACAGGAGAGCATGCATGAGGAATTGTATGACAGTGACGGAAGCGAAAGATGTATGCAAGGATAGAAGGAAGTGGCGCTCGATCCTTTCTGCCTACCCCGCGAGGGAAGCGGCGTGATGGTATGTATGTATGTATGTATGTATGTTATATATATGTTATATATATAATATTATAGTGATTTATAATATTTATTTATATATGAACGAGAGAGCTCTTTGTTCGAATGCTTTACAAATTATTAATGTATATTTTTATCTTCGATTCATATTCAAACATGAATTATGTGAACTGGGCAAAATTTTGACGGACTTGAAAAAATTATGATAATTTTATACATATTTATAATTAATTTAATAATTTATTTATTAAATTTTAATTAAAATAATTTCATTTCTGTTGAATTTTATTTTATAAGCATTAATGACCTTACACCACATAATATAACCATTATAGATCTTATAACGACAATGTTTATAAACCAACCGACGAAAATTTAAGAAAATCAAAGCATATTTATCAAACATCATAATTATGTCAATTTAGATCGTGTAACGATAATGTTTATAAATGAATCGACGAAAATGTACCTCAATTATATTATATATATGTAAGAACAAAGTATATTTATCAACCATAATTTTATGACCATTTTAGATAATGTAACGATAATGTTTATAAACCAACCGACGAAAATTTAAGAAAATCAAAGCATATTTATCAAACATCATAATTATGTCAATTTAGATCGTGTAACGATAATGTTTATAAATGAATCGACGAAAATGTACCTCAATTATATTATATATGTAAGAACAAAGTATATTTATCAACCATAATTTTTATGACCATTTTAGATCATGTAACGATAATGTTTATAAATGAACCGACGGAAATAAACCTCATTTATATTATATAATATGTAAGAACAAAGTATATTTATCAAACATCATATTTATGATCATTTCAGATCGTGTAACGAAAATGTATATAAACGAACTGACGAAAATATACCTGAATCATATTACATAAGAACAAAGTATATTTATCAGTGTTACATTATATATTGTTATATAATCATAATTATTATGTACCATAATACAACGAACCTCAGGGAATCCCACATTTATCTTAATTTACAAAGTGTCTTGTGAGGTAATGTATTACTGGGATTTCTTCTTTCTGTTTACGCCACGTGTAAACCTACATTCTTACACATTAGATTTTTATGATAATTGATACTAACTCACACTCTAATACATTCTTATATGACTCTATTTACAGCCAGATTGACTGGATGACATGAGATTTGATGTTCTTGAAATGTCCAGGGGTATGTGACGAGAACTCTATTGTTTCCTTTAATTCTTCGAGTGTTCCGTAAAAGACCGGTAAATGTTGTAAAGCATTAATGATAAGACTATAATTTAATATCTTCCATTTAGCGACTAGATATGCTTACCATTATGAATGACTTCCCTTTTATTGGCACGACAAAGATGGCTTGCGTGTTTATAACATGTGGCTAGTCTGTTAGCTATATCACTTGTGGGACATACCGTGATGGTAAAAATGAAATACAAATTTCAACAGTTTGATATAGTATTAATAAATGTAAGTTATATTATACACCTACATAATTATATTTATTTCCTTCCGATTCAGTTAACCCTGTGAAGTCCGCGGTAAAGAATGGGTCTCTCATTCATTTCTGTTAGTTTTCGAGTGTCTTGTAAGAGGGAGGTGTTCTTGAAACCTCACATATAGGTATTTTTTTTTTCTTTTTTTTTTTATAAACCCAAATACAACCTTATAATCCTTTCACAGTAAGCTTAAAGCTTGTGTCATGTCAAACAACATCTACAAATCAGCGATGAGGCATGTCATCCATCCTGAATGTCTTAAGTTTTTAAAACGCATGAAAACAATCTGCATGTTTATTGATTGTTGTGGTTGGTTGGCTGGCTATCTCATTTGTGGGATATACCGTGGTGGTATTGTATACAATCTTTTGAATTGCACTGTTCCTCAATTCAATACAAAATGCTTTTATTGTGTAAGAATTCTGACTGACAGTAATTGATTACGTTCCTTATTATGTTCCTAAAACAAACTTTAAGGGCAAATGAAAAAGCACAGTAGATTGAATTTGTTTACTATATCCTCTTAATGTTTCCTTATTTCTTAGATAAATATTTTCTTCATAAAACGCTATGAATAACAATTATGTTTTATGTTTACGGTAGGTTCATAAATATAAGAATATTTATATCGAATTACATTATGTATAATGTGTGTAGGTAGAGTCATAAATAAAACATCCACTGTTGAGTTAGTATCATAATCTTTAACAAAATTCTGAGATTACTAACTTAAGAGAATCTTAAATGAAATTATCCGGTCGCAAACAATGTTATTCATGGAAATCTTATTTAAATATTTCAAATATTGCGATTTATGAATTTGCGATTTTATTAATATTATGTGTGATCGGAACCGCATGAATGTGAAAGATGCAAAAGGATGGGTATTACATCTTCTCTGTCTACTCCACAAAGAACGCTGCGTGAGAGAGATACATAGATAAATATTTTTTTTTACTTCCCGTCAAGATTGCTTATAAATAAATATAATTATCAATAATATAATACTTCATGTGTGGTGTAATGGAGACGATGATCTTGGATGATTTATTTCTTGGAATAGTGAGCATAAAGAGCATTATTTTTCATCGACAAGATTATCTATACTTAAAAATATCATGGGATGTTTTGACTTATTTGAAATATGATGGGATGTTGTGACTTACTTGAAATATCATGGGATGTTGTGACTTATTTGAAATATCATGGGATGTTGTGAATTACTTGAAATATCATGGGATGTTGTGACTTAATTGATGTAACATCACTGCATGAAAACACAAATATAATTGTAAGAATTCAAACCCACATTAATCTTAAAGTAAACTAACAGTTGAAGCTAATTTCATAGATAATACGAGTATTCAGAGAAACGATGATCAGACTTTAATATTATCTACAATCAGCTATGTAACAAAAATGAGTGTAAAATGAGGGATTTTTTCCACGTCCATTGTTCAAGGTAGATAGATGGACGAGAATTTTCGCAAAAAGGGAAAAGTCTTTTGTTAAATATAAAAATGCGTTCTTACAAACTGTCACCTGCCTTTTGTCATTCAATTATCAGGAAATTCCGTTATAGAGTTTAGAATCATTATTATTTTATATTCAATGTTTTATTATACAAGTTTTATTATATGGTATATCTATAAATTAACTAGGTATTTAGACAGGTAAAACAGGAATTCTATTTTTATCCATAAGGATTAAAATCGTTTTTTTTTTCAGGATAGAAAATCCTTTTGTTTTATATTTTTTTGATTAACTAGATAATATCATAATGAAAATGTTACAAAATCTTTTCTTTGAAACGTATTTTTTACTTCTTTAGTCATTTTTGAGATTGAGAGTATAATTATTGTGGAAATTCTAATTTGTATTTTTTTTAATTAATTAAATTTATTGTTCGAGAGTTTGTGTATTCAGGTAGTGAAAAAACATATTGACGGAATAATTTTCTTTCATTAAATTCTTTTTCATAGACTTAGAGCTGTAATGATTCCAGCAAGATTTGTGTAATTGTTAATAATAATAATATGTAGAACAGCTTTTAGACTAACGGTACGTAATAAGCACGTAATTTAACTTCTCGATAAAGACGTTCAGGATGGATGGCAAAACCTCATCGCTGAATAGAAGATGTTTCATGTCTAATACGTGATTTTTAACTAATACCTGAGTCCCTAGACAAACACGCACTTGGCGATCGACTACAAACGAATTTTCGACAATAACTGCAACAATAACGCGTAATTACACGGTACATGTAGGTAGATTGTCGAAAAGTTCGCCAGTAGTCGATCACTAAGTACGGTTTGTCTACGGGCTCAGCTCCTTAATAGAACATTTTTACACAAGATTTGTCACTATAAAGGGGATGTTTTCGATAAAAGTTATAAACTAAATAATCTTTGTATACATATTGTTGTAATTATCTGCATTTATTGTTATGTGTTCAAGAAATTATTATTATTATTTTTCAGAAATTTGTGGCTGGTGTTGCGGTAGCGTTGTCCAAAGATGAAGATGAGAAGAAATGCAAGAATGTTCCACTTACCTTCTGGATGAGGAGTCTGGAACCTGGAATTTGCCTTGCCTCTCACACAAATTCACTTCTTTTATATACCTATATATAATAATAATAAATGATTTAATGTGCGGTAATTTTTTTAATATTAATTTATGCGGGTTTGTAAATTTATATATAATTTATAAGCGGTGAAATATATTGACGCGGTAACGAATTATAGGCGGAGCAATGTGTACGGATTCACAATGAATAATGGAATGGGAATGAAAAAATGAGAGGATCATATATGATTGCTGCAAGAATCGGAAAAATTGTGACAATTTTTGATAAATGAAACATTTCGCACAAACTCTTTCACCTCCACATAGGGACAACCCGAAATCAACCACAATTGGAATTTACCCAACAGTGGCAAAGAGAGGAAGACTTATTATTTGCTGTTTTCTATTCAGTAATAAGGTATGTAGCACATCTTAAATGTCTTAGTTTTATATTGGCACGGGTGGGGCAACATGGATGTTTGTTACATGCAGTTAATCTACTGGCATGTAATGTAATCATGGTTGTACATACAGAATTATAAAGACGTTTCAGACTACGTGAAATTTGTAGGAACCTTATATTCGAATCACTGTACATACACTTTTTGTTTGTATTTTTGCAATATATAAAATTTAAGAAGTAAATTTCTTAAGTTAAATATGTACTAGATACTTATCTATTCTCATAGCAGTGGTGTGTTTTCTACAAATGCAAAAAAAGCATCGTATGCCAAAAAGGTGTGCACGACTGAAAAAAATAATATTCGGGCCTAACATACATAATTAATGAGATTTTGCTTTGAAATTCCTATATAAATGTGAACAAATCGTCTCTTTTTTAATTCCATTAATAATGATAATAATAACTGGACTTTTTTTTTAAGATACACCGTTTTGTGGAAAAACCACCGCAATAACCCATTCAAGAATCATATCACCTTCTAAACAATAAGTTCTTTAACTTTGCCTTGAACACCTCCACGCTCTCCGTAGTTCGCAAATAATAGGGAATTTTGTTCCACAGCAACGGACCAACCACGCAGAAGGCACGGTCAACATACTGTGGCGTATTTCCTCTCCTGTCTCGGCTAGCTCACTGCAAGTATCTTCAGAGGTCGTGGATTGGTTGATTAGGGCACAAGGCTGATAAACACACAGGATATTCACATAACAAACGTTTTCCTTTTATTGGATCTTTGTTGCAATACATTACAGTCGGGGCAGCCTCCATCGACGGCCGTCCATACTATTAAACCATCCGATCTTTCGTCATGGGTGCCAGGTGCTCACGATCCCCTTCTGTAAGGTTCCCCCAGATACAGATGTCGATACGGACGAGCAGGCGACTCATCCAGCTCAATTTGCGACCCGGGAACTAGAACCGCGTCTGTTGGCAATTATCATCATAATTATAAGACACTGACAGAACACTTTTCATCTGTATTGAATTTACATAAGTTAATATTGTGATTTATCTAGAATATAGCCTTAAGAGACTTACCACGATATCTGCGGTTATATACAAGTGTCCGGGCCCACAATTATATAATTTTCACTGCCTTTATTTACAAGTAATTATTTCCATCCTCTTTGAGGTTATTCCCGATCAGATGTCCTAATTGCAAGACATTGGTTCACTGATATTTGGTCACCACGAGGTGACACCAAAGAAAATTTACTAACTGAAGACGTATGTCTTCCAACTGTCTCGGAGTCGTCTTAAAAAGTGAACCCTTCACATGTTTTCTGCCGGTCAGTATTTTATTTCTTCGACTTTGTAACAATAACGCGCTTGACTTCTGACAACTCATCGCGGTGTTGCCACAAAGCGAAATGTAGCTGACAAGAAAAATTAAACCACAAATAATAATATCATGCTACAATACTCAGTGTGACCCCGTAATTAATTAACTTCGTAATTTGGCAATGAGGTGGTAAAAATAAGAGATTTTGAGTATTTTCTTGCAATTGTGATTGATCATATTGGAAAGCCGATAACAAAAGGTCCACACATCAAGAATATCCAATATATAAATTTAGTTTCCCCACTGCTACCTAAATACCTTCGTGGAAATCAAAACAATAAACGATTTGGAACAAACTTTATCCTTGATATTCTGATTGTATCTTACGTAATAGTGATACTCTTATTGGAATGGGACGAGAAGTTTTGAGTTTATAGGGATGTCGTTTCTTATATTTTTCAACTATTTTGCATATTAAATATCATAGATCTGATGATATATATATATCAAAAGGATAATAAGATAATAATAAAAGAAAAAATAATAATAAAGGATATACTTGTCTGAAAGAAAGGGTTTGAGGAAGCGCGGGCGTCCGAGAACCACGTGGCTTGATCACGTGGATCAAATTTTCAAGAACGGCCGCGTGTTGAGTAAGAGGAACCGATGTGCGTGTATGAGAAACTGTATGAATGTGGAGGATGCGAAGGAAGTGTGTAAAGATATGTAGATCTGTTTGGCGTTCCTTTCTCTCTGCCTACCCCACTTGGGACACGGCGTGAGAGTATAATTATTATAGTATAGTATAATAATAATAAACTTTATTGTACAAAATATTTGACAGGGACGCGATATCTTCCGACTTACGCAAAAGCAACAACCTAAAGGACAAGATTGATGAGACAATGTTTATGTCATCGGCTAGAAGAGTTGCAAAATTTGGGCCCAAGGACCGCTCTCTCGTTGGATCGATACTGGCCTGCACTGGTCAGGTTAGAGCTACGTTGTTGGCTCAAGGCGTGGTTTTTATGGGCTGGAATGCTTGCAGAGTTCGCGATTTTGTAGGAGCAACTCGTTGCTTTAGATGCCAATTCTACGGACACACACAGAAGCAATGCAAATACAAGACACCAATATGTGGACGCTGTGCTAAAGAAGGCCATGGAGAAGAAGAGTGCAGGGTTCTGGTCGAAGATAGAATATGCGCAACATGTACTCGTTTTGGCCGAAGGGCAGATCATCCCACGGGGGACAGAGATTGTCCCGCAAATAGAGCTGCTATTGAAAGAATCGCTCAAGTAACATGTTATAATGGCTAGTCAAATCAGTACTACAATTGGCCAGGTAAATCTCGGACGTTCGCGTGCATCGGCCATTGATCTTACTGGGTTCATGTCGCGGAGTGCTTTGCCGATTGTTTTTATCCAGGAACATTACTTCACGAGAGCAATCCTCGATGGTGCTGGTATTCCTCTTGCCATTGTTGACAAGGGAGCTCGGCCTATGGCGGGTTTCTTATTCGACTCAAGTCGCGTGCAACCGATGCTTCTGGATGGGCTCTCGAATGAGTATCGCTGCTGCGTGTGCCTGCGATTTAGTGGTCGTGAGATTTACCTCATCTCAGTATACTTTAAGTACTCAGATCCTGTAGGCGATCACCTACAGGGTCTGTCTGAAACTCTTGAGGTTCTACGTGGAAGATCAGTTATTGTGGCTGGCGATTTTAATGCTCGCTCTCCCCTATGGCATGACAGACCTTTTACTGATAGAACTGGGAGTGGTAGTTTTGTAGAAGATTTCATTTCATCATCGAATCTAAACATTCTGAATAGTGCTGGGCAACCTGCCACATTTTCTGGACCTATGGGGGAGAGTTGCATTGATTTGACGCTTTGTACAAGTGACTTGCTTTATTCTGTCTCCGAGTGGAGGGTACGTAATGGTGCGATCTCCTGTGACCATCGTTTGATCACCTGGAATTGCGGTGGAAAGCCGGAGGTCGATCCTTATGGATTGTGGAGCTTCAAGGGTAGAAATGTAGATTGGAATTATTTTTCCATTGTTTTGAAAGATGAGATGAAAGAATTTAATGATTGGTTGATTCAAGGTGCCGAAATAGCTGGGGAAAAGTTCAATAGCGCTGTTGTCGAAACAGCGTCGAGAACGTTAGGAAGGTGTAGACCTGGGGGAAGGCATTCCACCAACTGGTGGACCCCTGAACTCGCGGGACTCAGAAGGGTTTTTAAAGCTGCAGAGCGAGCCTATGGACCAGTTCGAGGGGGCAAGATAATGCGAGACTCTCCTCTTGCTAATTCTCTCTTCGAGAGGTTACAAAGAGCGAGGGGTTCCTACCATTCGGCTCTGAGGAAAGCTAAGTCCTCCGCCTGGAAGGAATGGATAACTGAAATTGGTAACACAGATCCGTGGTCTGTAACACGCACTGTTTTGAAAACTAAAAAGTCTGCTGATCACTACCTTACTAGCATCGTTGCTGGTGGTAGTGAAACTGTGTCACTGGATGACACACTCCGAACCTTGCTTGATGGCTTAGTTCCCCTTGACTCTCAGTCAGGAGATACCCCATATCATTCCCAATTGAGAATTTCATCTCGTTGCCCCCCGCATGAGTCTGTAGGTGACTCGTTCGCCGTGACTTATGCGGAACTGAAGAAAATTATCGATGGATTAGGACCTAGAAAGGCTCCTGGCTTCGACAGAATAAATGGAGCGATAGTAAAAAAGGTATGGGAATTTTGTCCAGTAGAAACTCTCAGATTGATGCAAGTGTGTGTACGTGAAGGGATTTTTCCCTCAGTATGGAAGAAAGGCCTCCTTAGAGTTATTCCGAAAGGCAACGAAAGGCCACTGTCAAACCTGAAGGCATACAGACCCATTACTTTGTTGCCCTCATTCGGAAAAGTTTTGGAAATTTTAGTAAGAAATCGTTTGGATTGGGCCTTAGTGCCTGGAGATCCCAAACAATTTGGTTTTAGCCGCGGATTATCTACTGAGGATGCCATTAATGCTTGTATCGAATGGAAAGATGACTGTCAGGAGAAATATGCCATTGGAGTCTTTTTAGACATAGCTGGGGCTTTTGATAACGCATGGTGGCCACTTATCTTAACTAAACTAAAGTCACGGGGCTGTCCCCGAACATTATTTAACATCATCAGCAGCTATTTTGGTAATCGTTCAGTGATGATTACTCATGCGGGACTTATTATTGAAAGAGAAGTTAGTATGGGGTGCCCGCAAGGTTCAGTTTTGGGACCATTTCTCTGGAATGTTTTATTTAACGATCTTTTGGCACTGACACTACCGTCTGGCTGCACGATTATTGCATACGCGGACGATGCTCTTCTACTTCTCTCGGGGGAGACCAGGAGAGATATTGAAAATAAATTTTCGATCGCGATTGAGGGTATCCTTGCCTGGGGAAGGGAAAGTCGACTGTGTTTCTCACCGGGTAAAACTTTCGCCATGTGGATGAAGGGGACACTGAGTCGGAGGAGGAATCCGGTGCTAAGAATGGATGGTCTACCTGTTAAGGTGGTCGATGAAGTTCGGTATCTGGGTGTCACTCTGAATAGGGGATTTTCGTTTATCCCACATGCGAAGGCTATTGCCACAAAAGCAAGCGTGCTTTTCTTCACGTTGCGAAAACTCACTCGAGGAATGTGGGGACTTAAGAGCCGGGCTGTGAAGACTATATACGGGGGAACGTATGTGCCTCAAATCACATACGCTGCTCGGGTTTGGTCACACAGGTTGTCTGTGGGTACCGTGTCCCTCGCTGTGCTTAGAGGTCAGAGGCTTCCCCTGCTCGCGGTAACGGGTGCCTACCGAACGGCTGCAAGCGATGGCCTTCCAGTTATTGCTGGTGTCTTACCGGCAGATCTCGAAATTTTAGATTGTGTAGCTCGACGGGGTGTCAGGGCTGGAAGACGTGTAGAACATCTTGGTATACCTGTTGAAGCAGGAACCGGGATAAGGGATATATCTAGGGCAATCGGCAGGATTCGTGAGAGAACAATGAGTGTTTGGCAAGACAGATGGACCACTGGAGGAACGGGTAGACTTGTCTACAAGTTCTTTCCAGATGTCCGTGAAAGACCGAGAATGAGCTACTTGTCCCTTGACCATTTTTCCGTACAGCTTATCACTGGACATGGGCAGTTAAGAGGTAAACTTTTTGAGCTAGCATTGACCGATAATCCATGGTGCACATGTGGGACAGGAGCTCAATATGCGGAACATATCCTTTGGGAATGTCCTTTGATGATGGATGCAAGAGAGGAAATGATTCTGGGTATGACTGTTGACACTCCTCGACCCATCTGGTTTGGGGAAGTGTTTCTAAATGCCACAAACGCTTCACGCTTTAAGACATTCGTAGATGTGTGGGTCTCAAGATGGGATCTGCTGCGTCAGCCGGGTCCCCCGCCCACTGACGTGGTAGGATCGTAGATGGCAACACTGGCATAGTTGTATTAGAATAGAGAGAGTCCAAATATTAAAAAAAAATCTTCACCTAAACGGATAAATAGGAGTCCTTGGACTCCTGAAATATCCGAGAAATAAAGATATTTCAACATTTACGCAAAAGATCTATTGAGATATAAAAAGATAATCAAATAATTTATTTGATTAAATATAATACCCGGAGGTTTTTTCATGTAAATTAATGAATGTCGTATAAAAAACAAAAATTGTTCAAACATCATTTTAATTTATCTTTATTTTTTTAAATACCTACATCCCAAACAGATTAAGAATGTAATTTAACAGACACCTCATCCGCACAACCAATAGACTGCAAATTTCCTCTTAAACCAGCCTAAGCCGATTCGTAAGCATCGGAACACCTTTCCTGTTACATTCAAAAGGGAGTTTGAATAGTCTGTTGGTTGTGCGGATGAGGTGTCTGTTGGGTAATATTCTTAATATCTTCACTCATGCAGGTATGAAAATCCAGTAAAATATGAAAACTTTATTTACCCTTCTTTACACAAGATAAGGAGGATGTTTAGATTTAAGTTTTAATAAAATAGTCTTGGTATGTATTGTTACATTTATCTGTATTATTTGTTGTTTTCAATAAAATTAACAAATTATCAATTAACACCAGTAAACAACAGCATCACAGTAAGCAATATGTTTGAGATGCGAAGATGGAGTAGGTCGGTAGCAGGAGGAATTGAACCCGGATTCTTCCAAGACTTGACCATCAAGCTACATTCCACCTCCTGAATGTCTTAATTTTTGATTCAATAAGGAGAATATATAAGAATACGAATTATTATAATTTATTCATTTTTTTCATTAGTTTTAAAACTATTAAAAGATGTTTTTGATGGTAGGCTTATGTCTATACACTCTATACAAATAAAAAGATTGAGACCTTAGATGGCATCGTCGGCAGGATGCACAATCAAATTCAGTCTGTCAATAATACCCGGCAACTGGTACAAGGTATTATTATTATACAAATAAAAAGATTGAATGCTTCATAATATCTCTAAGGCTTTCAACGCAGAAATTAATTAGTATTTTAGAAGACATTGCGTTTCATAAATATCTAATATCTGAAATTATGTGAAATCAATATGCAGATCATTTTAAATATATTACCATCCCTTTTCAAAACACATACAATTCTAGTCTACACAACAATATCGGGTCTTTATAAGATTAGTATAAAATACTTGAGGGTATATATCATACAAACTTATGCACATTATAATACAGGTAAACTTGTATTAGTAATAGTACTATTGTAGTAGTAGGTGAAGGTATGTACCCTCCGAATCGGTTCTATTGAAGCGAAAATATTATTCCTTCAAGAAATCTATAATATCTATATTACATTATCTAAACATCCATCTACTACTGGCTGGTGGTGCTGAATTTCTAACAAAAGTTTGTGCAAATATTAATATATTGTAAAAACTAAGTTTCTTCAACTTAACTCTTACCAAATCGGTAATCATCCAGTGGAATGTAGGTATTACTATTATTATTATTTGAAATTAGTTTCAAAGATTTCGCCGTGACTTATGCGGAACTGAAGAAAATTATCGATGGATTAGGACCTAGAAAGGCTCCTGGCTTCGACAGAATAAATGGAGCGATAGTAAAAAAGGTATGGGAATTTTGTCCAGTAGAAACTCTCAGATTGATGCAAGTGTGTGTACGTGAAGGGATTTTTCCCTCAGTATGGAAGAAAGGCCTCCTTAGAGTTATTCCGAAAGGCAACGAAAGGCCACTGTCAGACCTGAAGGCATACAGACCCATTACTTTGTTGCCCTCATTCGGAAAAGTTTTGGAAATTTTAGTAAGAAATCGTTTGGATTGGGATTGGGTTTTAGCCGCGGATTATCTACTGAGGATGCCATTAATGCTTGTATCGAATGGAAAGATGACTGTCAGGAGAAATATGCCATTGGAGTCTTTTTAGACATAGCTGGGGCTTTTGATAACGCATGGTGGCCACTTATCTTAACTAAACTAAAGTCACGGGGCTGTCCCCGAACATTATTTAACATCATCAGCAGCTATTTTGGTAATCGTTCAGTGATGATTACTCATGCGGGACTTATTATTGAAAGAGAAGTTAGTATGGGGTGCCCGCAAGGTTCAGTTTTGGGACCATTTCTCTGGAATGTTTTATTTAACGATCTTTTGGCACTGACACTACCGTCTGGCTGCACGATTATTGCATACGCGGACGATGCTCTTCTACTTCTCTCGGGGGAGACCAGGAGAGATATTGAAAATAAATTTTCGATCGCGATTGAGGGTATCCTTGCCTGGGGAAGGGAAAGTCGACTGTGTTTCTCACCGGGTAAAACTTTCGCCATGTGGATGAAGGGGACACTGAGTCGGAGGAGGAATCCGGTGCTAAGAATGGATGGTCTACCTGTTAAGGTGGTCGATGAAGTTCGGTATCTGGGTGTCACTCTGAATAGGGGATTTTCGTTTATCCCACATGCGAAGGCTATTGCCACAAAAGCAAGCGTGCTTTTCTTCACGTTGCGAAAACTCACTCGAGGAATGTGGGGACTTAAGAGCCGGGCTGTGAAGACTATATACGGGGGAACGTATGTGCCTCAAATCACATACGCTGCTCGGGTTTGGTCACACAGGTTGTCTGTGGGTACCGTGTCCCTCGCTGTGCTTAGAGGTCAGAGGCTTCCCCTGCTCGCGGTAACGGGTGCCTACCGAACGGCTGCAAGCGATGGCCTTCCAGTTATTGCTGGTGTCTTACCGGCAGATCTCGAAATTTTAGATTGTGTAGCTCGACGGGGTGTCAGGGCTGGAAGACGTGTAGAACATCTTGGTATACCTGTTGAAGCAGGAACCGGGATAAGGGATATATCTAGGGCAATCGGCAGGATTCGTGAGAGAACAATGAGTGTTTGGCAAGACAGATGGACCACTGGAGGAACGGGTAGACTTGTCTACAAGTTCTTTCCAGATGTCCGTGAAAGACTGAGAATGAGCTACTTGTCCCTTGACCATTTTTCCGTACAGCTTATCACTGGACATGGGCAGTTAAGAGGTAAACTTTTTGAGCTAGCATTGACCGATAATCCATGGTGCACATGTGGGACAGGAGCTCAATATGCGGAACATATCCTTTGGGAATGTCCTTTGATGATGGATGCAAGAGAGGAAATGATTCTGGGTATGACTGTTGACACTCCTCGACCCATCTGGTTTGGGGAAGTGTTTCTAAATGCCACAAACGCTTCACGCTTTAAGACATTCGTAGATGTGTGGGTCTCAAGATGGGATCTGCTGCGTCAGCCGGGTCCCCCGCCCACTGACGTGGTAGGATCGTAGATGGCAACACTGGCATAGTTGTATTAGAATAGAGAGAGTCCAAATATTAAAAAAAAATCTTCACCTAAACGGATAAATAGGAGTCCTTGGACTCCTGAAATATCCGAGAAATAAAGATATTTCAACATTTACGCAAAAGATCTATTGAGATATAAAAAGATAATCAAATAATTTATTTGATTAAATATAATACCCGGAGGTTTTTTCATGTAAATTAATGAATGTCGTATAAAAAACAAAAATTGTTCAAACATCATTTTAATTTATCTTTATTTTTTTAAATACCTACATCCCAAACAGATTAAGAATGTAATTTAACAGACACCTCATCCGCACAACCAATAGACTGCAAATTTCCTCTTAAACCAGCCTAAGCCGATTCGTAAGCATCGGAACACCTTTCCTGTTACATTCAAAAGGGAGTTTGAATAGTCTGTTGGTTGTGCGGATGAGGTGTCTGTTGGGTAATATTCTTAATATCTTCACTCATGCAGGTATGAAAATCCAGTAAAATGTGAAAACTTTATTTACCCTTCTTTACACAAGATAAGGAGGATGTTTAGATTTAAGTTTTAATAAAATAGTCTTGGTATGTATTGTTACATTTATCTGTATTATTTGTTGTTTTCAATAAAATTAACAAATTATCAATTAACACCAGTAAACAACAGCATCACAGTAAGCAATATGTTTGAGATGCGAAGATGGAGTAGGTCGGTAGCAGGAGGAATTGAACCCGGATTCTTCCAAGACTTGACCATCAAGCTACATTCCACCTCCTGAATGTCTTAATTTTTGATTCAATAAGGAGAATATATAAGAATACGAATTATTATAATTTATTCATTTTTTTCATTAGTTTTAAAACTATTAAAAGATGTTTTTGATGGTAGGCTTATGTCTATACACTCTATACAAATAAAAAGATTGAGACCTTAGATGGCATCGTCGGCAGGATGCACAATCAAATTCAGTCTCTCAATAATACCCGGCAACTGGTACAAGGTATTATTATTATACAAATAAAAAGATTGAATGCTTCATAATATCTCTAAGGCTTTCAACGCAGAAATTAATTAGTATTTTAGAAGACATTGCGTTTCATAAATATCTAATATCTGAAATTATGTGAAATCAATATGCAGATCATTTTAAATATATTACCATCCCTTTTCAAAACACATACAATTCTAGTCTACACAACAATATCGGGTCTTTATAAGATTAGTATAAAATACTTGAGGGTATATATCATACAAACTTATGTACATTATAATACAGGTAAACTTGTATTAGTAATAGTACTATTGTAATAATAGGTGAAGGTATGTACCCTCCGAATCGGTTCTATTGAAGCGAAAATATTATTCCTTCAAGAAATCTATAATATCTATATTACATTATCTAAACATCCATCTACTACTGGCTGGTGGTGCTGAATTTCTAACAAAAGTTTGTGCAAATATTAATATATTGTAAAAACTAAGTTTCTTCAACTACCAAATCGGTAATCATCCAGTGGAATGTAGGTATTAGGTACTATTATTATTATTTGAACTAGTTTCAAAGATTTCAATCTCTGATCAGAGATTCAATGTAGCAGCCGTTGTGCATACTAACAACAATCAAATTAATTTTATTATATTATTATGTTGTTTTTGGGAAAGTGGTTGAGTTTTATTTCGATAAAATCAAATAATTAATCTAAAAATGGCACACAAAGTTAAATATTTTTTTTAAAGTTAAAAATATATAAATTATTTAAGATTAAAGAAGTTATATATAAAAATAGAATTATTAATTCTCCAAAAATGAGTAAAAATGAAATGTAAGAAAATCAAAAAGTTTGGTTTATTACTATGATAATGATCTATTGGGTATATTCTTCTATCTTTCTTACCATACCAATATATCCCACAAGTGGGGTAGGCAGCAGACTATCTGCATGTAATAAACATGCAAGTTGTCCTCTAAATGCCTATAAAATTAAGATTTGGATATGTTGAACGAATGACAACGAGGATATACTTGTCTGAAAGAAGGGATGTGAGGAAGCACGGGCGTGTGAGAACCACGTGGATCAAATTTTCAAGGATGGCCGTGTATAGAGCAAGAGGAACCGACGTGCGTCATGAACTATTGTATGAATGTAGAAGACGCGTAAGAAGTATGTAAGGATATATGTAAATGGCGTTCCGATCTCTTTGCCTACCTCCTTTAGGACGCGGCGTGAGGGTATAGTGTAGTATAGTATAGTAAAAAGGGTTAGCTGGTATAAATCGCATATAAGCGATAAACTCGCCCTCTGCACATTGTATTACTGATATTTTTATCACACTGTTTTATTTTGTAATATTGACCAATGTACCTACAGTGAAGAATAAAATAAATAAATAAAAATTAAAATATTTAGAATGGGAGGTTTAGGTAGGTACATCATCGCTGAAAGCTGTTAAAAAAAATATAGAAAAAAGTGAAAGACCTTTTTTGTACTATAAATTTTACGGCATGTCACTAAGAATATTAGATAATTAAGGATAAGTCATTACGGAATCCTATTTATTTTACAAAAAGGAAGAAAGAAAAACTTTTGGGCATACTGTTTGGAGATCATTGGTGTTGCATCAAGCGATGTAACATCTTTATCTTTGTCCTTCCACTTCACTTGTCATCCTGCATTGAGGGTTTTGAATGGGATGAGGATGAGGGTGATATGCTGTGTCCCATCCATTTCTTCATGGGCGTACCTGTGGGGAGGGGCGGGAGAATCTTAGGTAGTCCCCCCTCACCCTTTAGATCTCCAAAATAGTTTTAAAATAGACATAATGAAAAGAGTATAGACAATTGGTATCGAAGTGGAAGTTACAAGCCCTCCCCTTTCCGGGAGTAAAAATTTGTAATACCAAAATTAAGAGATAAAGGATTTTCAAAACTGCCGACAAAAATAAAACACACACTGACTTAGGTAATTGATCATGAGCCGGCTTTGAAGACCTTTCGCTCTCATTACCAGGTTCATCAATTGAGGATTTTCTCAAACTCTTATCCCAATTGAAATTTTGACTGCCAGGGGATAGAAATTTGAAAAGGTCTTAACTGTTCCCCTCCCAAGATATAATCGTTGTTATGTCTTTGCTTTCCCTACAAAAGAGATAGTTGTGGTAGGTAATAGTGATCTTCAGATATATTTTCCCCTTTACATCGTTACTGTAGAAATGCACTAGTTTGCATTGCGTTACTATATACATACATAGATAAATAATAGTGATACTAGTTCGTAAAACCTGTCCCATGCACACACATTCACCCACTCACACTCTATCGAATCTCTTTATTCTCTATTGTGCATATCATTTTATATAATATAATCCAAAATGAATTGAAATGCGCCAGATCGATTTTAGCCAAAATGGGTATTTGAAATCAACTGGCAATAAAAAAAGTCAGTAAATTTCTTTCATTAGTTTAGAGCTTCACGTTAAAGGCATATACCTATTTGAAAAATAAAAACATTTTATATCTTAAATTCAACTATGAGGTTTAATACTCATTCTAAATGTTTTATTTTTTTTATTAGCGCAGACAGAACATATTATATTTTAAGACTACTGTAAAATTGATATAATTGTAAAAAAAATAAAAAATAGCTGATGGCGCATATACGTCAAAAAAAATGTTTAAGTTCGTGATTGTATGTTAGATTGTGAGACTAGATAGTTATCATTACCCCTTTAAGCTCTGGAACCAGATCCTTTATGTTGCACATAGCTGCTTTTAAGTAAAAAAACGAATACCGGATAACGGATATCCTACGAGATTTCCTATTTATAATAATAAACAGCTGTTTTATACTTCACTCTCTTCGTTTCTTTCTCCCTATCATTTTTTTTTCTCTGGTATCTCAATTAGTTTTAGTTCATATTACTTTGTACTTATTTATTGTGTAGCATTTAAATTAAAATGCTATCTTTTTTCTTCTCTGTCTCCATTTTTTTAAAAATTATTTTGTTTGCTTTTTATTTGTGTCCTTTAGTTTATGTATATTTGCTGCTGCGTTCAAATAAATAAATAATATAACCTTATATTTTGATACCTTTTGCTTAAAATGCGCCGTTTTGTGAAAAACCACCAAAAAGATCCATTTAAGAATAATACGGGTTTTAAATTTGTCTTGAATATTCTTCACACCCTTTGAGTGCACAAATTTTTAACCATAATATTTGCCCAAAGTGACAATTAGTAGTCAACGTTTACACCGATTTATTCTATTTTGAGGAATATTTAGTGCTTCATAATTAGTGAGCAAAAAAAAACACGAAAAGGCTGTTGGCAAGTTTCGTTTTATTTTATAAACGAAATGTCTTCTCTTTTGTACGAGTATTTTACTCTATCAATATATCAGTTACTCACGTAAATTTAATTTTTACCTATCTTTACAAATGGGGTAGCTAGCAAACTTACTTCAAGTTTTTAATATATTAGTACTAAATTACTTGAAAACGAGTGGACGGTCTTGTGAAGAATAAAATAAACTAGACTGTACGAGTATTTCCCTTTTCTGAAGTGGACTTTTCGCATATTATGTAGGTACATACACACTACTCATTATTTTCGTATCATGAAAGTAAAGGAATTCAGGATTGGGTGTAGGTATATCTTATGACCAACTGAAACTGTTTTTTCAGAATATAAGGATAATCCGATATTTGGCAGGATAGTGATCAGGAAATTTTCCTAGTAAACAGTGGGATTGTGAAATAGCCCCCTTGAAGTCTCTATAATAGAATATGTCTCCAAGTCATCTATGTAAGTTTTCGAGTGCCCTGCAAAAGACAAGTGCTTGTAAAACATCACAAATAAAATATTTAAAATTTTCAATTCAGTGATGAAGTATGCCACCTATTCTAAATGCCTTTTATACTTATGGCTATAACTACTTCATACGCAAGAGATGTCGTGATAATATGGACGTACGGTAAAACGAAGCTAGAAACCGGTTACTTTTTCGATATTCGTTCCATCTCTAACTTTTATCAACTGCTTTATCTAACTTCTTACTCCCTTTTGCTATGTATAAAACTATTAGTGTTAGTGGTGGTGGATCCGTACCGCACTGCACACGTGACCAGTGACTGTTATATTATTATCTCTATGAAATTAATGACACGTGTAATTCAGTTATGACCCTTGAAACGTTTTACACGTACGTGTAAAAACCACTTGAATAACTTTTCAATTCTTTGTCCTTACATTGCTCAGATACTCATCTTAGTTTTTTCTATTAAATGTATCTACCTAAATATCTGTTAACACCATCACCCATCACGAAATCTCACACAAATGGAGTAGCCAGTAGACTAAGTAATATTGTTGAAATAACCTCTTTTTCCTGCCAGTGATTACATATGGGCTAGAAACTATTACGCTAACACTTGCGAGCAAACGAAAACTGAGGTATGTACAGCGTGCCATGGAGAGGCAAATGCTATAGGTATCAGCTTGAGAGACAAAATAAGAAATGAAACCATCCGACAAAAGACAAAAGTCGTTGACGTTGTTGATAAAGTCTCCAAGCTGAAATGGCAATGGGCTGGTCATGTGGTAAGACGAGAGGATGGCAGATGGACTTCCAGAATTCTTGTAAGGAGACCGTGAGAGGACAAAAGAAGCGTAGGAAGACCCCAAAAAGATGGGTTGATGATATTGTCCAGATGATGGGGAAACAGTTTTGTTTGTCCAGCATGGTTTCAGTGCCAACGGTCTCGTGCTTAATGTGACGAAAACAAATACCGTTCATTTCTCTCTGAGAAAGAATACAAATGCTGACCCAGTGATAGCGTCACTGTGTGAGCAAGGATTGCAGACAACTAGGGAGACAAAATTCCTGGGTGTGACAATAGATGAAAAATTGCAATAGTCACCACATATTGAATGTATTTCTAAAAAATTGTGCTCTGCAATCTACGCCATTAGAAAAACTAAAGAAGTTTGTGGATTTGATGCAGCCAAATTTGTTTACTTTGCATATTTTCATAGTATCATGTCCTATGGAGTATTGCTCTGGGGAAGGGGAGCTGACTGGAATAGAGTATTTATATTACAAAAAAGGGCAGTACGAGAACTAATGAATATAAAACCCAGAGATACATGTAAGATTGCCTTCAGTGAACTGGGAGTACTTACATTACCAAGTTTATACATATATGAGTGCCTACTTTATTCCTATAAGAACATATCTAATACGCCCCTGAACTCAGACTATCACAAATACAATACTCGTTGTAAGCGAGATGTAAGACCCCTAGAACATAGATTGGCTAAAGTTTCAAAAAGCTTTATTTGTCTTAGCATAAGTTTATATAATAAATTGCCCAGTAATATTAAGGCACTCAATTATGTAGAATATCAGAGAGAAGTGAAAAGGTATCTTGTTGGAAAAGCTTTTTACAATATCGACGAAATGCTAAATGGGACTGTTCAGTCTAATTGGCATTGATTCAATTCATTTATTTATGTATAATTATTAGAATTTATTTTTTACATACACTGACGAGAAGTTATTTTGGGCCTTTTACACTCAAAAAACTTTGATTCAATGGAATTTCTTTATTTATTTATTCATTGTATTGTTGTAATTTGATTATTTTGTCATTTGTAAAAAAAAAAAAAACTATATAATTGTCTGACGATTCCAAGTGCCAAATCAATGGCCTATGGATGATAAGAAAGAATAAAGAATAAATAAAGAATAAAGTGGTATCGTGTTGCTCGAGATAAGAAAATGTGGAAAAGTTTTGAAGAGGCCTATATTCAGCAGTGGAGAGAGGAAGGCTAGCACTAAACTAAATAAACTAACCTCTTTTTCCGGATATTTCAGAAGACCAAGAATTCCTTTTTATCCGTTTGGGTGACAATTTCTTTTTTCTTTATGATATCTCAAGTCCAGCAGTACACTAAATCAGTATAGGCATATCCAAACCTATCATGTCAGTGGGCCTTGAAGTGTGCAACGTTCGTGGCATTTAAAAAACGCTTCCTTAAACTAAATGGGTCGAGGAGTGTCGAAAGTCATACCCAAAATCATTTCCTCTCTTGCATTCATCATCAAAGGACATTTAGTTAACTGGCGAGATATTCGTTCCAACTATACATGTGTTGGAAAAATTATTCATAAAGAAATCCATAAATAAATGAATTTGAAAATACTTCAAATTATTGACTGAGTGTGGATGTTAAAAACTTTTTGATTTGTTATCGATTCAATAAAAAAATATATAGCTCGCTGGATAGTCTATTTCAGAAAAATGCTGTAATAATAAAAAATAAAAAGTGAAATAATGTGTTTATAATATTTTATTGTAATGTTCATAAAATACCATTTTACTTTTCGGTTAACCGATTTATATAATAATAATTTTTGTTCTCCTTCAAAACATTCACAAATTTGTACAAACACAATATAACAAAAATAAGTAAAACATTTAGGGGGAATTCAAAGTTTTCCATGTATTTACAATAAAGTATAAATGTGTGCGTATATCTCACGCCGTTATTTTTGTAAATGCGTGAAATGTGCGAAGATGGTTTTGGTGGATAGATAGATGGATAGTAGGGTGGAACGAAATTTTTTTTTTTCGAATTTTGATTTGGAATAGTTGTATTTAGTTGCCTTTTGCCATCAATTGCCTGCATTAAAAATATAAAAATTATCAGACAACGGTAAGAGCCCCCGACAAGACATCGAATATTTACAAAAAGGACAATTCAGGGGCTATTTGCGCGGCCTACAAAACAATACAGAACGTATTAAAATAGGTTTATTTTATTCAAAAACATATTCAAATATAGTTAACTAGCAGTTGCAATCAAATATTTCATCATTTTAATATACTTTGGTACTGGGACAGTTGAGCAAAGTGCGGGACAAAGCGGGGGCAGCACGCTTCGATCTACGAATTTGCAGTGTTTCGTTTAACTAGTGTCAATAATATTGTCTCAAGGTGGAAGGTAGCCCGTCAATTATTTTCACCAGTAGGTACTAGTTGATGTTCCTACGTTTTTTAAGTGTATAAATATGACTTCTACAAGACAAAAGTTAAAATGTCCGATATTTGGTGAAAGTGCAGAGTTCGAGGAGAATATACTACTTATGTATGAGAATGTGATGAAATTCTTTGAATGGGTTCGACAAGACTTAAAAATAAAGAACAACACAACAAAATAACCTACATTTTTGGAAAAGTGCCGAAACAGTTGAAACAAAAATTGAAGAATTAGGTATGAATAAAATCTTCTATTTCAATTGTTACACACAAACGAGTTTTACAGTTACTTAAAAAATATCACTCAAAATGTTTTGATTTGATTTGTTTGATTTTGTTTGAAATTTGAAAAAGTCTTTGAAGAAACTAAAGGAAAGAAAGGTAGAAGAATTCAGAGTACAAAGTGGAAAGCTTTTTGACATAGCTGCATGTAAATGTAAAGAATTTGTAAACTGTACTTGTTTGAGAGAAAATAAAGTGCCAAAAGAGGAACAAATATTTTTATAAGACCAACGC
Organism: Athripsodes cinereus; assembly: GCA_947579605.1. NCBI lineage: Eukaryota > Metazoa > Arthropoda > Insecta > Trichoptera > Leptoceridae > Athripsodes > Athripsodes cinereus. Next base: position 15,643,184 of record OX388321.1, on the reverse strand, counting down.
ACTAACAGACAAATGGTTTTAGGAAGAACGGATCTTATCTAGAGTAAAAAATTGCAGAAAAGAAGATTACATGCTCTTAAACAAGAAATCAGGCATAATTCAAATACAAGAATTAAAGAAATTTCCTTTTCTTTATATAGGCTAAATAGATCTGAAGTAAGTTCTAATGTTGACCTTCCTTCTTGTTCGTCGGCCGCAGATGGTCTTGACACCACGAACAAAGTGGATCAAAAGCCTATAAAGCTCACGGATGTCAGTCTTCATAGTTTGACGATTGTATGCGATAGATACGGAGTATCAGACCGAGCTGCGGCGGTTATCGTATCATAAATGTTCTATATTCTGCTTCTGATGCTGACTCTGAGGCGCAGTCGACTAACGTCGTGGGCAGGATGAAACTCAGAAGAATAAGACAGAAAGTTTGCGAGCAAATTTTAACAGAAGAAAGAGTAACAGAAATTCCTGCCTTATATTTTGATGGAAGGAAAATCCAGACGGCTAAAACTGTTTTAAAAAGATCGAAGAGATTTTAAGTGATTGTATAAGAGGAACATGTTTCGATTATTAAAGAAACAGGTTCTGTTTATGTTGGGTATGTGTTTCCAACATCGGGCAGTGCGAGAAATATTGAAAGAGCTATCCACGGCTTTTTGACGACTGAAAATATATCACCAGAGAGTATAATGACTGTTGGATATAATGGAACAACCACAAATACAGGGAATGTGGGAGGCGTGATTGTTTTTTTGTAAAATAGTCTATCTCAACCATTTCATTGGATAATTTGTCTCTTATACGCCAATGAGTTGCTATTGACGCTTTGTTTTCCTATTTGGATAGCCCTATAGCAGGATCTAAATCATTTGCAGGTCAAATTGGTATAGCATTAAAGATGGTTCAAAACATTTATGGAAGCTCATTAACAGCACTAGTTATTTGTCGAATGAATTGTTAGCGATTGTGGACCCTGTTTTATTTCGGAACAGTTACTTTGCTCATCCAGAAAACTTGTTGTTGAGTACGATAACAGATACGCGTAAGCACATTAGAGAACTAGCTGCCAGACGCATTTTAAAAGCTCGTCAAGTGAATAAAAATTCTGTTTCGTGCATGTTTGAGGTGCCAAAAGTGGACTTAAATGCAGGTTTTTACATAGACTTGATAAACTGGCAACAAAATTAATACGAAACCTCAATACTGATGAATATTTCCGATGAGCAGTTACAACATCTTATTGAAAATGGAGGAGAATCGGTTTTGGAGTTAATGAGACTGCCTTACCACATCCAGGCTGTGGAAAGATCAGTAAAAGATGTGATAGAAGCAGCTCTACGTGTATGCGATAAGACAAGAAGATAGGGTTTTGTAAAATCTAATTTAGCGTCTCGAAATCTCATGCCAAAGTTTGAGACGAAAAAGGATTTTTGTTATGAAAAATGACGTTATTCATACCGACACAACTTTCTGAAACTGTGTATATTTTTAAAATAAATAATTCTATTAACTAAATTATACTTTTATCTTATCATATAAATGCATAACATATTATATTTAGTTAATATTTTGTTAATAGGGTGTACTTAACAAAGCGTCTGTAAAAACTTAAAAATTGAAATTTCAAGTCGATGGCGGGACCTCTTGCTGTTGAGCTAGAACTTCCAAATTAGTGGGTGTTATTAACAATTATATAAGGCAACTTTTGCCTGGTATTCCAATTCGATATTCGAAAAAAAAAATTTTTTCATACAAAAGTGTTCCACCCTAATGGATAGGTGGATGAATAAGAAATACGGAATCTATTATGTTCACACAACCCTTAGGGTAGACGGGGGAGGGTTGTTGTTTGCTAAATCCCTTCCTAAAAACAATACAAAGTGATTGATGTTTGAATATAAATATTTCCATTATTTTGTTATTGCCACTTGCTCTCGGCTTCAGTGTCTTACCGAAAAGGAATGGAAAATCACCAATAATACAATATCGTCATCGATAAAACAAAAAATTATGAATCCCTTTCTAAATCATCGCGATATATTTCACGATGATTTAGAAAGAGTTGGGTACCCACTATATTGACTGGAAGTAATAAACAAGCAAGTCGTCCTTTCTGCGCCAGTAAAAAATACACTATGGGAAAGGTGACATTATCTCATAGCTGAATTGAAGATCTTGAATTGCCTTTTACAGGACACACAAAAACTTACAGAAACAAATGGTAGACATATTTTCCTCAGAGATTTCACGCAACAATTGGGATTATTTATCAATTAGGTATCCACTATAATCGATTTTCTTGTTTATGTAGAGACCCTAGATCAGGGGTGCTCAGACTTGAACCATCGACGATCGACCATAAAATTATTAGGTGGCAAGCGATCGACTAGGTAAAAATAAAAGACAAAATTTATAAATTATTTATATCTTATTAGGTAATTACAAATATATACATCATCGACGTAGGATCACGACAGGGACGACTTTGACGCAACTGTTACTATTAGTCGGACGAGACAACTGGAGTTCTTTGATAGCAGACATGATCTCTGCTTTATTTTTAAAGTTTGCAAACAACGTTTTTCCAGCTTCGAGAAATGCTTCTTTTACCACTGCCCCATCTTCAAACGGTTTTTTATTTTTCGCCAGTATATGACTAATTTGAAACGATGCGATAGTTGCAGCTTTTGATTGATGAACTGGTTTAGTGAACATCGCTTGCTTCTCTGTCTTCAAACCATTTTTCAGATCTTGAACTTTGAGTTTTCTTAACTCACTCTTTGGTGGAAAATCATTTTCATATTTTGCATGCACGGTTTTGTAATGTCTTTCTAAGTTCCCACGTTTAGGCAGTGCAACTGAAGCACGACAAATTAGGCAGATACACTTATCTTTTATCATTGTAAACAAGAACTCTTCCTCCCAATCGTCGTTGAAAAGATATAATTTTCTTTTTTTTACCGCGCTCATTTTTTAATTATTTGGTATGTATTCTTACAAGTTAAAGTTACTCAGGTTCACTGTCGCGTTTAAGCCACTATTAATTTTATTAGTTCACGTATAAACACAACACGCGACACAACTTTGCAACGTTATGAATACGACTGCGGACTGACCCGACGAGAGGACGAGACGACTGTACGCCAAGCATATCGCAGGCGGCGTGGAAGGGAAACAGCCCGAACGGCGAAGTTCTCGCGCGCAGGTTGAAACGCGTTTGTTATTTGGAATTAAATAGAATCTCCCTCGAATTCCAAATAATATATGTTAAATCTTAAATTAACATCGATTATTCTATCAGATAATTGAACATTAAATGTTCGTTACTAAATTAATAAATACCTATTAAGTTACAATAATAATTGTAAAAAATATATTTAGAAAACCTTTTGAAATATGCTCGCGATCGACTTAAAAACCTCTCGCGATCGACCAGTCGATCGCGATCGACTGTTTGAGCACCCCTGCCCTAGATCATGCCTTTTATGGGCGTGCAATGAGGATGCATACGATTTGATTTACAATACGATTCGTATTCTGAAATAACTAAGATCCCTCCATGTTTACAGAAGATCGCTTCTAATAAACATAAAAAATCGGCAAAACTCAATATCTTATACTATAATTTCGTGCTTACTTACATCAGAATTCATACTTGATTTCGAGTTTTATTTATTTTTTCTGCATTTCATGCTATCCTCCTCAAGTATTTTTATGTTTGTTTGTAAGACTATTGAATTTTTTTTATCGCTAACATGTTTATATTTGTGTGTCTTTCATCTGTTGTGTACCATGTAAATAAATAAATAAATAAAGTATCCTCCTCCATTGAAATAAGCACACATCGTCCTATTAAGGACATATTGCCATTAACCAATAATTATCGTTTTTTACACCTAGATTAATTGTTAATTTTTGCAAGACAACAATAAATTCGCTCAGCGCCCAATATATAAACTCTTTATTATCGTCTTTATTTTTCTTTTCTGAATTTAAGGTAAAATTCACAAATAATTCGATGACTTTCATATTGCACGTTGTATGCTTAATTTCATTCTCTATATTTATGAAATAAAATGGTCCCCTTACATCTTCATCTAGTGCTTGTCGTTTTGGTTACGGTTATAATATATTACTACATCATTATTTTTCTCGTCAAACACTCACCCATAAACAAAATAATAATATAGACTTGGAGAGAATATTGCAAAAAGATATATACACGTTATATTAAATATAAATATATTGATATCATAATTTGTTTTTATAACGGCAGACCAATGTTATAAGCAAATATTGGGTTTACCATAAGCAAATAAACACATCTACTTACTGCATAATAAACCAGAATGAAAGTTTTTTACTAAGCCGTAAAATAGTACTATACCTACTAGGTACTATACTATACCTTCACGCCGGGTCCCAGGTGGGGGAGGCAGAGAGAAAGGAACGCCATGTTGATCTATCCCAGGGGTGGCCAACACGCGGCCCGCGGGCCACATGCGGCCTGTTGGGTGTCTACGTGCGGCCCGCGAAGCATGTGAACACTTTTTTTAATAATAGTCGGTAAAAGTACCAGTTACTTTCTTGAAAGAGGTATTTTGAGAAAATATTCTTAAAGAAAACCGAGGAGTTTTGAAACATTTCAAATTCCTATACCATTTTGAAAAATTGGCGACGGGGTGGGGGAGGGGTAGAAATTTTAAGGTGGAGTTAAATTATCAAATGTTCCATATATGGAGTATATTGTTGTGCGGCCCGGTAGGAAATCTCATTCTGAAATTTGGCCCGGCTGCTGAAAAGGTTGGCCACCCATGATCTATCCTTACATACTTATTTCGCTTCCTCTACATTCATCCAGTGTACGCCAATTCATCTTACTTAACACGCAATCGTCCTTGAGAATTTGATCCACGTGGTCAAGTCACGTAGTTCTTGGACGTCCGCGCATTCTCACACCCCCTCTTTCAGATAAATACACCCTCTTCGTCAATCTTACATCGTCCATTCGCTCCACATGACCAAACCATCGCAAAAGAGTAGATGATGAATAAAACATTTTTTGACAATTTTATTTATGTATTTATTTTCAATTCACGGTCTGGGCTTTTTACATGTTAGATTTTTGTACATAATTCTTATCTTATTCTTCTCAGTCCACTCCCGTCCGCTCCTGGACGAAGTCTTCCTTGATTTCCTTCCACGTCATTCAATTCTGCACCGTCTGCATCCAGCCAGTTTACCCCAGCCTGTCGAGTGATATCATCCCTCCACCTCGTTGGATGCCTCCCTAAACTCCTGGTTACTGCTCTTGGTCTCCAAGATGTAAGAGATTTTGAGCATTTGTCTATTTTTTATATACCTACATAATCATAATAATTAAACCATAAAACCAGATGACTTAACTTCTTGTCACGAAGAGAACAATCTACATGTTTGTTGCATGTAGTGAGTCCTGTGGCTATCTCACTTATGGGATATACCGTGATAAAATAGTAGTTATTGAGTTAATTTATAATTTTAGAAGAAGTTTTTTTAAACCTGCTTGTGTAGGTTTAAACATTTCTAAATACAATATAATAATGTTTTACAATTCATTTGACAATGAAATTATGTAAGAAATATTGTCGAAATATAACATTTCTAAATGTAGGATGCTTGTTTCTATGCCATATATCCAAAAGGAACGTTAGAGGGCTGAATAAAATATATTTCATTAATAACTCTAGATATAATATACTTACATGCAAAACTTTCCTCTTTATGAACTAAACACTCTAAATAGTCTAAGTCTAAATTATGTTTATTATGAAAAAGTATGTATTATAAATTCAAGAGGTGTGAATATTTTATTAGATTTTACAAAATAGGATAGCAACATAATCTGTTTATAATGCCTTATATTAATTAGTACGGAGGAATTTTAAATTTACAAGATTCCGACAGGTAGACGTCAGTAAAAATTAAACTTTTAAAATTCTTAAGACGAGTAAGACATCTGAAACACAAAGCTTGAAATCAATGCCAAAATAATTTCGGATTAATAAGAGTTTTAAGGTTATGTTATGAATTTTTGACACAATTGGATGTCGGGAACTGGATTTTACTGACTAAGAAGTGTAGATGTTAATCATATTTTGAACCACTCTAGATTATTCATTCCAATTGATCACATCACTCATCGATTTAAATTTGAAGGTGTTTTTTTATATAAAAATAATTATTTTATTGAACACAACAAACAATACAGATAAAAACAATACAAAGACTATTTCATTAAAACTTAAATCGAAACATCCTCCGTATAGAGACAAGTTTCGTGTAAAGGAGGGTGTAAGTAAAACAATACTGTCACGGCATATCACACAAGTGGATAGTCAGCAGACAAGATGCATATCATAAACACGCAGGCTGTCTTCTCCGTGCCCACAAAAAATTAAGGCATTCAGGATGGGTTGCAAACTTCATCGCCGAATTTCAGATGTGAAATGTCTTTCTTTAATCGAATACCTGCCCTATAATATGTTATTATCTTCTTCTTGTATCAGTGTCTGATTTTTCGAGCAAAACAATCCTAAATGATGAAACACATTTTGAACTCGATGGCTTTGTTAATCGCCAAAACTGCCATGTTTGTGGTTCGAAGAACCCACGTGTGATTGGTGAACAACAAATTCACCCACAATGTGTCGCTTTTTGGTGCGGATTTTAGGCAGGAGACATCATTGAACCATATTTTTTTGAAAATGAAGCTGGTCAAGCAGCAAATGTTACTGGTTCTCGATATCGCGACATGATAACACTGGTCTTTCTACCGAAGTTGGATGCCATTGATGTGGTCAATATGTGGTTTCAACAAGACGGTGCCACATGCCATACAGCCAATGAAACAATTCAATTACTGCATGAAACGTTTCGTGATCGTGTACTCTCTCGTTTCGGTGATCAGAATTGGCCCCATAGATCATGTGATTTAACACCATTAGATTTCTTCTTAAGGGGTTATTTGAAGTCAAAGGTCTATGTCAACAAGCCTACAACCACACGTGCATTACAAGAGGAAATCAAACGCTGCATCAACTAAATTCAGCCACAATTATGCAAAAAGGTCATGAAAAATTTCGTCGAAAGGGTGCGTATGTGCCAGCAAAGCCTTGGAGGACATTTGCCCGATGTGTTATTCCATAAGTAACCCTAGCCTGTGTACTTCATGATTGAATTAAAAGATAAAAATTTAAAGACTAAAAACTATCTTTTATATTTAATTCAAATCTTGCGTTAATTTTGAGACACCCTATACATATCCCGTAAGTGGGATAGTCAACGAACCAACTACAAGTAATAAACATGCTGCTTGTTCTTTCAATGGTTATTTATTATTTATTTATTATTATTTATTATAAAAAATATGCTAATGCCATTACAAAGAATATTACAAATAAAAATAAAAAAAAGGTTAGAATTATTTGAAGCATTGAATTATATCAAGACGTGGTGTCACATTTACGCACAAACACAGTGAAATAAATTCACAATCGCTATACCTACAGATATTCAATATTCCTTAGAAATAATAGGTATTAATTATATGTTCCGTTTGATTATATTTTGAAATTACATTATACCTACATAATATGTAATTTACCATTTCACTGCCGTTTCTTATTATCCGCAAATGTAGATAGGTACCTACCTATACCGATAAATGTTTAAAGGATGAGGGGTATTATAAATCCTTTCACTGCTACATACTATTCTTGAATAATTGGATTAAACCAATGAAAGACAATGCGATTTTGTAAAGGGGTATGAATAAACCAGGCAAATAATAAGATTTATTTTCATCTTACAACAATATATTATTGTAAAACAGTCTATTCATCGCATTGATATAAATCATAAGAAGTCTGATTTATAAATAAAATACTACGAAAGATCTCAAAAACTCGGGAATTTTTATTTGTTTAATTTAGTAGGTATATATGTATGTTATCCATACAGAGACACCAAAAAATCTTAGCCGATGACTCTATCCAAGTGATGGGAAAGAAGTTTTAACACTTCGTTTGATCTCAAAAACTCGGGAATTGTTTGTTCATACACAGAGACCCCAAAATATCTTAGTCGATGATACTGTCCTAGTGGTAAGAAAAAAGTTCTAATACTTCGGTTGTTTAACCCTCTGCAACTGACGTGAGGTCTGTCAGACACCGCGAAATCTTTTTTTTGTAACAACGCTGCCATTTTGAGTCCTATCTTTCCGTTTTGCTCAGTAGCTTCCTAATTTCTGTTCCTTTAATCATCAGTACAGTAACGACAGCCGTCGTGATTACATGTGTGGATTTATAGCTGATGGCTGTCTGTCAGACCTAACGTCAGTAATAAATGATGGGTCTATTAGACCTAACGTCAGTAATATAATAATATTTTCATAGTGTCTCACATACATCACCTCAGTAAATTCATAGAGTCTACCTAACATCACTTCAATAATTTTTTTTTTTCAATAAATGGAGTGCAGATTTCATTTGAGGCCTTGCTAGGGAACTTGTTCTTCCTATTATGACACAGTGGGTGTGTAATGAAAAATTGTCAAGAGAATTGCGCAATCATGTCTTATGACGAGATTTGCCAACTGCCCCTGAACAAAACGAATCTGGGACATCGTGTGAAAGAATATTGTGCAGAATTTTTACGAATGAATTGAAAAGAAAGATTACAGAGTGCGATTTAATTGAAAGGAAGACAAAATTTACTCATTATGCATGCAAAAAACATGTTTGCCTACAATGCTCGGCACAAATTTGCCAGGACTGAGAGGACGCACTTTGAAGCCGATTTTTAGAGAAACCGCTCTAACGATTTCTTTTATTATTTTTTTACATTTTATCAAAAGTTAACAGAAAACAAATTTGAACTTATTTTTTTTATTTAGTGTATTTTTTTCATTTTATTAATTTTTATAAATTGTTCTTTAAAAAATGGTGATGTTTTATTAGCATTAATAAATTTCTTGTAATTGTTCTGTTTTTTTTAAATCATATTTTTTCAAATGTTGTCAGCATACATGTCAAATACTCACAAAAAACTAAAAAAATAATCAATACTTTTTTAATAATGGCAATAATTGAACTTAAACTGAGTGTCTGTCAGACCACTCCTCAGCAGAATAATAACTAAAAAGCCACCTCAGTTGCAGAGGGTTAAGGAAAGAGATAAGCGAAAAAAAAATTGAGGAGGTGGACTACTACTTGCGACTGCTATATCCAGCAGTGGCTAATAGTATGGAAGTAATGTGTTATACTGAAGAATGTATTTCATCTTCGCAATATGTGTTGAGTTGAGATCTGCAATGAGTTGAGAGCGAGCTTTTACGCACTGAACGCACTTACGCACTGTGAGATGACGAAAAAATAAGACATTTTACATCTTAAATTCGGCGATGAGGTTTGCCACCCATCCTGAATGTCTTAATTTTATATTGCCACGGAGAAGACAGCTTGCATGTTTTATATGCAGCTGGTCTGCTGGCTACCCCACTTGTGGGATATGCCGTGATGGTATAGTAGTAGTAGTAGTAGTAGAGATGACGTCACTTAAAGATTACTTAGGTTTGCACACGGATGCATTGCTTAGGATTAGGATTGCACAATAACACACTTTCGCGTCACGTTCCCGCTCCGTTAACGTTCGAGTATAGACGAAGTTACAAGCAAGTGTCGTTTTCGTTGCTAAGATACACAATAGTTACGAAAATTAACACTTTGGCGCAACATCGTCTGCACCCGAACGCTAACGGAGCGGGAACGTGACTCGAAAGTATGTTATTGACTCAGGCCTCAGGTTCACGACTTTGAATAATATTCGTGATGACATAAAAGCATCGTTTTCACTTGCAAAATGAAATTTATACCAGATTTATGGATGGCTGATAGAGTGGTAAACAAAAATGAATCAAAAATATCAATGCATAATATATTAATGATTACCTTTCTCGTATTTCATTTCTTGTTAAATATGATAAGTACCTATAATAATTAAGATAAACACACTTAGAATAATAATTATAAGTCTAACAGTAAAATCAATATAAGGATGAGTAAAAAGGAGTGGTTTGTAAACTTTCACTTCCGCTAAGTATGCGAATAAATAATTAGGTATATTTCTATCACAAAGTATGATCTTTGGAATAATAATATTAATAATTGTTAGTAAGCTGTTTTGTAGGTAGCTTTATCACCCTAACCTTTTTCTCACCCCTTGGTAAAAAGCTTCGCAACATAGTACCTAAAGTAATGCACGACTGCACCTCATTAATCTATTGTAAACAGACTCTCAGTTCTATATCCGGTGTCATAACTATTTATCTCATCAACAATATATATCTATCTCAACACAGCATCTCTTCTACAAAATAACTGCACTTAATGGACAAACAAAGCGTCTTCTCTGAATTATAAAATTTATATTTAATAAATCAGACATTTAGGATGGATGCCATTCAGCAAACCTTATCATTTATATTGATTTTCTTGTACCTAGATGTTAATTGTCTTGTTTAACCTACTTGATTATTTATAAAAAAACTTCTATATAGAAGACACTAATAGGTATATTAACGAGTTTCTTTTTCTTTGATTGTTTCGTGAAGAAAAGAAATAGTGTGAATTAAATGACTTTTTTGTCCATAATTTTGATACCTAAAAATAAATTCTTGTTAAGCCTTTTAAGGCTTATGTTGAGGATGTTTACATCCAAGCCTTTAGTAGCCGAAAGATTTATATTTTATTATACATCATTCGAATCCAGCCTGAGTTCTCTTGCACGAACTCTCGGAAGACTTTTTCGTTTTATAAATAGAATCTGAAAATAAAGACTTAATACTATTATGCTCATGTCTTGAAGATAGATTAAGTTGACAGTGGGATTCGAATCCAATTAAAATATTTGAACACGATTAATAATATTATTATATTTGATTTCTTCCCTTCATTTTCCTACTATTGGTATTACTATTTGTCTGCCTGTATCAGCAGTACATACGAAGGTACCGCGTCGAGTTTTGAACCCTAACACATCTTTATATAAGTGGATTTCTCGTTGAGTTATTTTATCATCACCCTTTGGTAATAACACTACATGACACGCAATTATTTAGAATAATTGTAATTGTTTTTTTTGTTTTATTTTAGATCAATACTCTATGAATTAAGTATAGGTAAAGCCACTACTGCAATAATAATCTGCTTATATTTCATACTAATAATGATGACTTGAAGTACTGAAACAAGACATGCGGAACTGTGATGTATCCCATGAGGATGTACTCGACAGAACCAAGTGGCGAAATGAAACAAGAAAGACAGACCCCACCACTATTTGGGACTTATAAGTGCTCAAAGAGAAGAAGAAGATTTTGTACTAATAATTAAGTTGTGCAAGCTGCTCCCAATCTTAAGTATTCTATGACAGTATTCTTAATTTACCTCTTCACGCGATATTCCTTTCATAAAAATGGTGGAAGACGAAAGAAAACACAGTGCTGCTTTTGGTTATTTCTTAAAACACGACACTATTGATAACGTCAATTCTCCGATGTTAATACAGAAGTAGGAGAGACAATTTCTCTAGTAACAAATTAAAAGAGAGACAATGAATGTTGATTGTAAGTAACTAAGACCGAAAGTAAGTTGAAAGATGGGACAATCTCCGTCCTTGTTTTTCATTGAGTGTTAACATTTCTCGATAGGTACGGGGTAGTTGCATGAAAATCTCTTTCAAAAGAAACGAAAGTGTAAGATCAAAGAGAATTCTGTAAGAATGCAAACACACCTTTTGTAATATATTTTTTTAAACATAGGTATTGCATCTGATATGTAAAAATACTAAAAATAAAAGTAACATTACATTAATTTACATTTGTGTGTAGCTATACCCATCTCCAGCTGATTTTCTACAGATATACAAAAAAATAGAATAAAGTTAACCTTATGTTTACCAAGGACATAAAATAACTTTATGTGATTCAGCGACGATGCATGCCACCCATCTTATATGTCATTATTTTTACCAGCACGAAGAGGACAATTTGAATGTCATTTTTATTTGTACTTTACTTGCTACCCCACTTGTGAAAAATACCGTAATGACATAGACATACATAGAACCATAGAGTAGAACTGTCATATAATGATGATGTACAAAAGTAAAATATTCGAACAAGCAACATCAATCTGTAAATAGATGGAAGAGATCACTTGCCACTCTGTATATTGATTGTATTTAATTTGAATGTATATCTTTTATGTAATTGTTTGTAATTAATGTACAGTAAAGAATGAATAAATAAATAAATGAATCCATTTAAGTATTCTAAAGCTTAGAAAGAACTCAACTATTGATAAACTCAATTAGTTTTCTATTGCGAAACCTTCCTAAAGTAATCTTGTTCCTAAATATCTACCCATTGGATTATATCTGTAAGTATGTTTGTATATATATAGATTATGGTGTAGTAAATAATACTATATATATATATAATGAGTTACAATCCACTGGATTGGTCTGCAACGAGTTTGGTTTTTCTTCTCCATTCGTCTCTATTCTCAGCCAGTCTTTTTAGCCCTACGTATGAGCCACAGTTCATGTCTCTCTTCAGTTGGTCCATATATGCGTCTCTTGGACGGCCTCTGCCATTTGTCCCCTCGGTCTTACCCTCTGCGATGGCGATGAGTAGTCCTGGATGCCTGATGTTGTGGCCAATCCAGTTAGCTCGTTGTTGGCTGATTCTCTTAAGGAGTTGCCTTTTTTCGCCTACCCTGTTTAATACTTCTTCATTTTCGACGTGCTCCGACCAATGGATCTTGAGCATGCGTCTGTAGCACCACATCTCAAAGGCCGCCAACCGTCCGCTTTCACTCTTGCTGATGGTCCATGTCTCACAACCATAAAGCAGAATGCTCCATACAAAGGCTTTAGTAAGATTCTTCCTTACGCTTAAGTCAATATTTGGGGATTCCAATATCTTTGATTTTTTGTTAAAGGCAATCCTTGCCTGGTTTATTCTGATTACAATTTCCTGGTTTATTCTGCTGCCCAGGTACACGAACTCACTTACTTGTTTGATGCTCACTCCATTTATGGCAATGTTCGCAGTCGCTTCCTCTCTTCCGACGACCATACATTTTGTTTTTTCTTTATTTATTTTCATGTTGTACTTTGACAACAGAATGCTTTCCATTTTTCCTAAGGCTTTGTTCAGCTCCATCTCGGAGTCTGCGAGCAGTGCTATGTCGTCAGCATATCTGATCATGTCGACCTTTTTCCCATTTATTTTGACTCCTGTCCAGTTCTTCATTTCTTCTCTCAGGTCATCCATGGCTCGCTGTATATAGCAGTTAAAGAGAGCTGGCGACATTGAGCATCCTTGTCTTACGCCTTGTTCGACCCTTGCTTCTGCGCAGCTCTCTCTGCTTTTGATCACAGCCATTTCGTTCTTGTATAAGCTCCAGATTGCTCTTCTGTCTTTATAACTCATTCCTATCTGGTTTAGAGTGTTAAAAAGTTGTTCCCATTCTACTTTATCGAATGCTTTTTCAAGGTCGATGAATGCTATATATGTGTTTTTATTAATTGTTATTCTCTTTTCTAGAATAAGTCTGAGACTCAGGATTGCATCTCTTGTACCAGTCTCCTTGCGGAATCCAAATTGATCTTCTGAAAGTGTTTCGTTTATTTTATTTTCCGCCCTTTTCATTATAATGTTGGTGAGTATCTTAGAAGCGTGTGATATCATGCTTAAGGTTCTGTGTTGTTCGCACTTTGTCGTGCCTGCCTTCTTAGGAAGCGCTCGTATCAGACATTTGGCAAAGTCCTCAGGTAGCTCTCCTGTGTTGTATATTTTGCAGACGAGCTTATACAATGTATCAAGCATGCCTTTTCCCGCGCATTTAAGCAGCTCTGATGGAATCAGGTCGATGCCTGGTGCTTTGCCGTCTTTCAACTTTGCTAATGCAATATCAAATTCACTTCTTAAGATGTCATCTCCATTATTTTCTACGTCATATTCTGCTTCCAGCGCTTTGCTTTCCTGGAGTATGTTCTTTCCTTTGTACAATTGTTCTAGGTATTCCTTCCATCTTTTGACAATCAGTTCGTCCTCAAACAGCAGTTTGCCGTTTTTATCTTGTATAGCACATCGTGGCTGTGTTTTTTCATTGAAGAAGTTCTTTACTTCAGAGTATGCGGTTTCGAATTTCACCATAATGTAGAAGGTGTATGTTTTATCTAAACTCAAAGTTTATTATTTGCATAGGATTAAAATCATATTTGTTCACTTCGCAGCATTCACGATATTTTGTTTTCCTTAAAATAAAAAGCAATTGGGATTTATTTTAATATGTACATTTAACATTATGAATGTAGTGTGTTTGAACAAAGGAATTTGTAAATACATAGATATTTACTTAAGAAATATAAGAACGTACATAAATTTTATTTTCAAAGATTTCTAATTTAAAATTGTTCAAAAATTTAGCCACTTTCTGTTACTTTATTTTATTTTCTATTTTTGTGAGCGCATTAATTGTGTCATAAGATTGTGTATAGTTGAATGGAGTGGGGGAGGTAGCCATAATAAAGTAAAAAATGTTAAAGCGCTGAGACAAAGTTAAAAACTGATTCGGTCTGCCTTGGTATGGACTCATGCCCAGTTAGGTAGATTTTTATGACATGTTATGTTTTAAATACTGTCAAATAAATTATCACGATCAATTTCGGAGTGCCTACGCCATTGACGAGCCAAACACACATGCTATGATGATCTAGATCAAGGGTGGCCAACCCGCGGCCCGCGGGCCACATGCGGCCCGTTGGGTGTCTACGTGCGGCCCGCGAAGCACGTGCAAATGCACACTTTTTTAATAAAAGTCGGTACAAGTACCAGTTACTTTTTATGAAAGAGGTATTTTGAGAAAATATACTTAAAGAAAACCAAGGAGTTTTGAAATATTTCAAATTCCTATACCATTTTGAAAATTTGGTGACGGGGGGTACATATTTTAAGGTGAAGTAAAATTATCAAATAATAATTACTAGACAACTTATTGATGATGCGCCGTTAAGTGGAAAAACCACCGCAAGGGCCCATTCAAGAATCATAACACCTCCCGAACAATAGGGTTTTTAACCTCGTCTTGAACACCTCCACACTCTCCAGAGTTCGCAAATGTTCCATATATGGAGTATATTGTTGTGCGGCCCGGTAGAAAATCTCATTCTGAAATTTGGCCCGGCTGCTGAAAAGGTTGGCCACCCATGGTCTAGATCATAGTCTACAGCCAAATACAGATGCTATGATGGTCTAGATACTTTGAATAGATAGAGAAACCTAATCTATAAAACAGCTGAATATGTGTTAAGTACAAAAGAGTGTAGGTATTCTACTAAGCAATCTTTGGTATTCCTTTAAATTCTATTTGAGGATGGAACACGACATAATAGATTATATAGGTTCGTGTGTTGTGAAATTGAATCACGTAAAATATGAATTTTTGAAAAAGAAGTTTGGTCTATGAACACTTTAAATATTTTCACCTTGAGTGATAATCAAAAATTATTTTCATAGGATTCTCTGTTAAAAAAAGTTTTCTAGAAAATTTATATGCGTTTAGATATATATAAAATTTATATGCGTAGTCTTGCTTTATTTATTTAGTCCGAAAATTAAAGTTTCGGCTAAGCCTGATGATGAGAGCGGAAGCTCTTGAAAGTCAGCTTGCGACCAATAAAGTGACAGCGGAAGTACTAAATTCCATTTATAATGATTTATCATGATCTTTCACCAAGAACCGTTGGTCGAAAATATCAACATTATTTTTAAGCAATTCAACACCTTTAATTCAGAGATGATGTATGCCAAGTATGTAATTGGTCCGCTGGCTACCCTACCCTTCGGCTAGATACCTACCGTGATGGTATGAATGAATAAAAAATATTTCAAAAATAGGCTTAAACACGTTCAATAATAATAATAATAATGTGGAAAATGTCGTATTGGCATAAAAGATGTTTGTATTCACTCAGAGGTTGAAACTATGAAATAGTTTTGAAATTTTTACCATAGGTGGTGGTAGTTAAACAACAGAGATAATTCCAAAGAACTTCAACGTTATCGGTAGTGTCTTGATTGATATAAAAATAAGTACACACTTTTTTATAATTTAGGAATACAGTTTTCATATAAGATATTATAGGTATATAATGGGTTACACTCCATTGGATTGGTCTACAACGAGCTTGTATTTTCTTCTTCATTCCTCCCTATTCTCAGTCAGCCTTCAGCTCTACGTATGAGCCACAGTTCATGTCCCTCTTCAGTTGGTTCATATAACCGTCTCTTGGTCGGCCTCTGCCATTTGTGCCTTCGGTCCTATCCTCCGCGATGGCGATGAGCAGTCCTGGTCGCCTGACGTTGTGGCCAATCCAGTTTTTTTTAAAGATATATCTGGGTTTTGTTATAAACCCAAATACAACCTTATACACCTTTCACACTAAGCTAAAAGCTTGTGCCGTGAAACGGGAGTTTTGCCGGCACCTGGGATCGAACCACGGACCCCTCGTTAGCTCGTTGTTGGCTGATTCTTTTAAGGAGTTGCCTTTTTTCGCCTACCCTGAGACAATATTAAATACCAATATACTTACAAATGATGGCGTTGCCAATGAGTTTAACAAAATCTGAAGTCTCTGTATTACAGGAGAGACCATGTCCGTACCTGGGTAATGCTTTGAAAATATCCAACGATATGGTCAAAAAGCCCCATTCACAAAAAGCACAAAACTCTTCTTTCACAATACAATCCCTATGACTACACCAGACCGCTAAGAACGTCGAAAGTCGATGCTTACATTTTAACAGTCGGACAAATATTTACCTATTCTCGGCCTTACGTTTTTTTTTTGAAAAGAACGTGTTTCTTATATACCTACATACTTATCAGGAACGAAGAATATTGATAGATGTCAACATGTTGCCTCGTGTCTCGTCTTATTTTAGACAAAAATAAACAACAAAACAAACGATACAATATCAGATGGAAAGTTCATGACAGACGACATAATTATTTTACACATATTTCAGACTTAAATGTGTTGAAAAACTAAAAAAAACTTTTCAAAATAGGTATGTCTAGCTTTCCATTCTCTAACTAGCCATAAATAGGTTTGGGGTGATGGCAATATATAAAGATACATGATTATAAATACATTTTGAATGTTTTAAGCATTCCACAATGCACTTCCGTTACTTAATTAAAATTGATTGGCGATACAATACCATTGTAAGAATTGTTTTGCTCGTCAATGGTAAAGGTTTACCGAAATCCATCGCGATTTAAATAATCAAGTAACGGAAGTGCATTGTGGAATACTGTTAACATTCAAAATGTCTCGAAACTGTTACATAATTAATCCATCTAAAATAAATGAGATTATAAACACCTTTAAAATTATAGCAATATGCATGTCTTTTGTACACACTATGTTTTTACAATAAAGTATTATGAATGCATAACAAATCCAAATATTATGAGTAACTTTTTTTTTTTGAAATACTAAGTATTGCCTACAATCTACATCATTCTCGATTGACATCTAAGTTAGGTATTTGAATTGTATGCCATTCTCTTTCTTAATATTTAAATACCGTAGAATCTTTGGTTTCAATTTTTACCACTTACATACTTTTCAAAACCAACATTGAAAAAATCTATTTTTCCCATTTAAAATATGATCTCGACTTGAATTTGAATAATTTATGAATAATTTATTTGCTACCGTTGCCGCACAACTCAATTAATGAGAAAGCTGGGACCAGACAAAGCTAGCGATTCGTGTTTATTTTTTTATTTACATACGTTGCATTCGCCTTTGTTCGATTTAAACCTCCAATATTTCAAAGAAATGTTTTCAAAAATGACAGAACAAGTTTTTTTTTTTTTTTTTTTTTTTTTTTTTTTTTTTTTTTTTTTTTTTTTAAAAAGATATATCTGGGTTTTGTTATAAACCCAAATACAACCTTATACACCTTTCACAATAAGCTAAAAGCTTGTGTCGTGAAAGGGGAGTTTGCCGGCACCTGGGATCGAACCCCGGACCCCTTGTTCACAAGGCCGAGACTCTACCTCCAGGCTACCGACGAACTCGTTACAGAACATATGATTAGTTTTTTATACAAATTATAAAACATTTATTCCCCAAAAAATAAGTATTTCCCTCACACAAACAGTAGCTGTATTCCTTTTGCATACAACGCCAATTCTGTTAATTCAGTGAACACATTTTTTTAACAATTCATGCTAATTGTGTGTTCACGAGGTGATGACAAAATTGTCAAGTATCCTATCTATCTATTCTATCTATCTATACCATCACGGCATATCCCACAAGTGGGGTAGCCAGCAGACCAGCTGCATATAAAATATGCAAGCTGTCTTCTCCGTGCCAATATAAAATCAAGACATTCAGGACGGGTGGCAAACCCCATCGCTGAATTCAAGATGTAAAATGTCTTATTTTTTCGAACACCTGCCTTTTACAGGACACTCGAAAACTTATGGAGAAGAGTCTATCTCTATAAGAGAGTATATCGCTTTTGATATACAGCTTTGAAGTGAACGTGGAACACGGCCTAACAGTGCGAAATAAAAACCAATATTTTTTATATGTGATCAATTTGCAGCTGAAATTTATGTCGCGATAAAATAATTTTGAAATAATATTTTATGATCCCCTCTTAGCTTTTTATTACTTGCTATTTCTATTACGATATTTTCTTTGGTAAGTAGTCGCACTTGTCGATTTTTATAAGACCTGTTTAGTGGCAGTATAAACATTAGTCATAAAACTATAATTTATATTTTAACTTTCGTTTGAAGGTTAAGCTTTCGACCAATGATTTTGTTTTATATTAGAATACGTTTTTTCATCCGGATATTTTAAAAACTCAGGTCGTATATAGTTTGGACTCAAAGTTTACCAAAAGGTCTTCTCTCGACAGATGTATTAAAAAATTAGCTTTAATATAAGAAAATTGCAAGTTAATTAAATACAAACTCTTGAGAGTACCTACATAATAAAAATCAGCCGTATTCATTCAGAATAAGTATCTCTGCGTCCATTGAGTCATTATATTCCCACAATATTCCTGACTTTACGAAATCGATATAACAGAAACAGTGTATTGTGTTAGAAATAATAATAACATTCATTTAAATGTGTAATTGGGAACACCATAAGAGATAATTTATTGATAAATCATAATTGCAAATGGAAGATAATTGTTTCCTCCGCGTGTCTCATTAAAGGATACAAGTATAGCAAGGCTTAATTTTATTTTCTTCTTGATTTCTTTTATCTTTCCTGCAGAGATCGCCTTGGCCAAAGTTGTTATAGTTTCAATGAAGGGTGTAACTTTTTAATTATAATTATAATTATCGTTATATATTTTTCAAAAATTCAATTTAAAGCAAACAGATTATTTAAAACTGTGAATGAGAAGCTGAGTGCGAACGAAAAGAATGATCTAACGATGAATGAAAGGTGGGATGTCTTAAAAAGTGTGCTTGTAGGAAGTGCAAAAGAAACATGTGGTGAAGCTAAAGTTGGACGTAAGAAAAGCGATGCATGGTGGGATAATAATGTGAAAGAAGCTGTAGATAAGAAGAAGAATGCTTGGAAAGATTTACTGAGTGTGAAACAGTGTGACACATGTGAAAAAGAGCAAAAGAAAGAAGTTTACAAGACATTTAAGAAGGAAGTGCGTGAAGTTGTGAAAATGAAGAAAAAAATGCTTGAAGATGAAGAATGTAAGAAATTGTCTACGTATGCCAGTGAAAATATGAAGATTTTTTGGAAGGAAGTGAAACGAAAGAGGACGGGTTCAAGTGTGAACAGTATGAAAGGGATAAAAGACAAGGATGGATGTGTGTTAGTGAATGATGATTGTGTGCTACAGAGATGGAAGGAATATTTCGAAGATCTGTTTGAATGTGATGGTACAAATTCAAATGAGTATGACGACAGTGAAAGCAGTGTGAATGAAAACGATATGATAGACATGAATGAGATTTTGAATGCATTAAAAAAAGCGAAGTGCGGTAAAGCTGTAGGGTATGATTGTGTTGCCGTTGAGCTCATCAAGTCTGGTGGACCGGGGGCTCTCGCGTGGTGTTTGGAGCTTTTCAACGATTGTTGGAGAGAAGGTGTTACACCAGAGGATTGGAAGAGGGCTATCATCTGCCCCCTGTACAAAGGGAAAGGCTCTAGGCTTGAATGCGGGAGTTATCGGGCTATTAGCTTGCTGAGCTCAATAGGGAAACTGTATGGTAGAATTTTGATTGAGAGAGTACGAAAGATAACTGAGTGTAAGATATGGGATGCGCAAGGAGCTTTTTTGAATGGCAGAGGGTGCACCGATCAGATCTTCTCCCTGTGAATGGTTATAGAGAAGTTTCTGGGTAAACACCAGAGGCTTTTTTGTGCGTTCGTGGATCTGGAGAAAGCATATGATCGAGTGGACCGGGAAAGGTTGTGGCGCGTGTTGTCGGAGTATGGGGTGAGCAGCCGGTTGATCCGCGCAATATCTTCACTTTACGTGGGAAGCTCCGCTTGCGTGAGGGTAAATAACACTCTCTCGGAGTGGTTTGTCCTCACCAAAGGAGTGAAGCAAGGTTGTGTCATGTCTCCGTGGCTGTTCAACCTATTCTTCGACTACTGTATGCGACCTGTGAAAGACATGGATGTTGGTGTCGAGCTGAATGGGTTTCGGGTGAATGCATTGATGTACGCAGATGATTTGGTGTTAATGGCTGAGAGTCAAAGGGACTTACAAGAGATTGTTACGTGTGTGTATGATAGTTGCAATTTGAATGGTTTGAAAATGAACGTTATGAAGACGAAAGTTCTTGTTTTTGAAAGAGAGAATGAAAAACGATTTGCGAGATTAAAGTTGGTGACGAATGTTTGGAGCAAGTAAGTGAGTAGGTATGTATATTTGGGAAGTATGTTTACGAGGGATGGAAGATGCGATAGGGACATTGAAAGAAGGAAAGTGGCCGGTGCTAGAGTAAACGGTGCACTTCGACCCATTGTCAGCAATGACAATGTGTCGAACATGGCTAAAATGCTGGTGCACAATACCATTCTGGTACCGTCACTTACGTATGCAAGCGAGACATGGACATGGTTGAAGAAGGACGAAAGTGGAATAAATGCAGTAGAGATGCGATCGTTGAGAAGAATGGTTGGTAAAACGCTGCGTGATAGAGTGAAGAATGAGGATATTAGAAGAATGAGCGGATGCAAGAAGACTGTTGTGGACAGAATGCGTGTAAATAAATTGAGATGGTTTGGTCATGTGGAACGAATGAAAGAGGAAAGAATGACAAAGAGGATATACTTATCTGAAAGAAAGGGTGTGAGGAAACGCGGGCGTCCGAGAACCACGTGGCTTGATCACGTGGATCAAATTCTCAAGGACGGCCGCGTGTTGAGTAAGAGGAACCGACGTGCGTGTATGAGGAACTGTATGAATGTGGAGGAAGCGAAGGAAGTGTGTAAAGATAGATCTGTTTGGCGTTCCGTTCTCTCTACCTACCCCACTTGGGACACGGCGTGAGGGTATAGTATAGTATAGTAGTATAGTATATTATTTAAGCTAAAAGAGCATCATTCTTTAGTAGGTATTAAAAGGTTTCATGTCTCTTTATTATACTTCACGGATTAATTTAAATCGCCAGCATTTAATCAAGATTAGAAGATAATTATTTAGAATCCACTTACATAAACCCGTTTTAAATATTAATGTCCATTGGTAAATTTGTGAGAGTGTTTTGTTTTCGAGTCTTTTACACTCTCTCTCTCTGGTATCAATCCTGGGATTGGTTTGCAGCAATTATCTCTTTAATTCTTCTCCTCCACTCCTCCCTGTCTTGTGCGGTTCTTTTGAATCCTGCATATGATGAGCAGCGCATGTCCACCAGCAGGTCCGCCAGGTACTCTCGGCGTGGGCGTCCCCTAGAGTTTGTCCCCTCGGTCATACCCTCCATTACGGCATGCAAGAGGCCTTCTTGTCGTATTACATGGCCGATCCACCTTACACGCCTTTCTGACAAAATCTTGAGCAGGTGCCTTCCTCCTTCGATTCTTTGAAGAACTACACACACCTCAGAAAAAAATAATACCCCTATAATACATGTGATGAATAATACATAATATTGATGTTTTCTGAATATAAAAAAAATACACATTTCGATTCATAACTTTCGTCTTATAGTCTTGATCTCTCTACTAATGGATATTGGTCTCTTCCAAATTTTGCATTCATTTTTGAAAAAACGCGAAACCACTGCTTTCTCTATACAATGCACCTAGTTCAATGCAATCAATCCATCTTTTTTGGATTAAATCTATGCCTCATTTGTCCTGTTATTATATTAACCTAGAACTTTTAACTTTTTCAAATTATATTTATAGACTATTCACACAGATAAAGCTTGTCCCAAATTAAAATATAAACTTTGTATTAAGGTACCTATACATACTTATTAACTTGTCGCTTCTCTCTTAACTCATTCTCCGTTCAACGCTCCATCCGGAAATACGAGTATTACACTTTCTCCATCCAGAGCGTCTCATAAACATTTGAGTGACACCCTGTGGCCACGCAATTTTTAGCGCTTTTTCAGATTCTTCATGTTAAATGTGAAACCAAACCTTGGTACCTTGGTCTCTCAGACAAGATGTTCAAGATCTCGCCTTTCAAGAACGCCCAATGAAATTTGATTTTTTGAAATGTAATTCAAAAGTTTAATAACAAGTGCTCGATAGATTCACATACATCTTTGGTCTTAAGAGCTAGTTAAAAATAAAGAACAGCAGCTACAGACAGTAGGTACACCGAGTATTATGGGATGTTTATTAGGCCTGTTATCTGATTCACAAGTTGACTTATAAAATATTTCATTTTGTGTTGAAACAAATCTATTCTATTCTATTCTTCTCAAGGCCATCCACTCGTTTGCGAGTGATTTAGGGTGTTGAAACAAATCTAGTGACGACTTGGCATTGTATTCCGGTAGTTTGTATAACCTCTTAACTCCTACTATTTTGGTGTTACGGGCAGAAACGAATTAGTAAATATTTAAAACTAATTACAATAGCAATAAAGATAATCTTCATCTACTTGAGTCTACTTTGGTAATAAAATTGTAATTACGTGTACCAATTTTGAACCAATTTCATGGATTCAATGAGTGTGCCAAAACTAATCCATATCTATAGAAATTAGTAACTTTTGTTATCAGTTATACATGTTATAAGTAGCGATCTTTATACTGAGGACATAATACATAGACCTAGTAGGTACGAGTTGTACGTCATTTAGTCGTCAATACGTAGACCTACGAGTTGTACGTCATTTAGTCGTTACAGCTAGTAGGGGCACCTTTATACAAATTAATGATATTTTTATTTTATTTTATTTATTGATAAAAAGTACAAAACAACTATAAATATGCTTTAAAAAAATAAAAATAAGTCGTTCATAGCTAGCTGTCATCCACAAACATGTACCAGAGTTAAGTCAATTATTTTATCGCACATTCCGCTCATCCATCTGTTCTCACTAGCATATCGCACAAGCAACCATCGTTAACACACAAAAACAAAGTTTGAAACATATTATAAGCACAAATAAAAACTATTAATAAAAGATAGAAAAGAAGAAAAAACATAGAAAATCTTGTAATGTTTGAAAAAGATAGTTAATTATTGAAAAAGAAAACTTTTAATAAAATATAGAAAAAAATAAACATACAAAATCCTGTAATGTTTGAAAAAGATGGAATATTCATAGTAATATCATTTGAGTATTTATCTATACGAGTTGGAGGAATGTTGTTTGCAATTAAAGCGGACCTCATAATGCCAGTCGACGCAAGTTAATATTGTAAATGTGGAACAGCCTTGCCCAAAGTATGCCTATTAAGGATTGGACTATACAGCCATCTCATATAGCACCGTCGGTAGGATTAAAACGACTCATCTCAATTCTATGCTTGACAACAAGTTAAGGACATTATCCATACAATAACATGAACAAAGTTTGGAAGGCGTCTGGACTCAGAATCAGGACAAAATGTCGCCTGTTCAATGCGTGTTTCATCCCAATCCTTTTATACGGCTGTGAGTCCTGGCACTTAACCAAGGCTCAAGAGCGGAAGATACTAAGATTTGAAAACAGGTGTCTTAGGAGGATTTTGGATGTTAAATGGTATGAGCATGTAACAAATGATGCTGTGCGTCGACGTACCTGGCAGAGATCTGAATCTCCGTGATACAGGACAGACTGAGTCATGGTCCTGGCTGAGTCATGTTCTGAGAATACCCAATGATAGTTGGCCAAAAAGAGCGCTTATCTTCCAACCGCAAGGGTTCCGTTGACCTGGGTGTTCCTCTTTCACAATACACCGTTCCTATGACAACAATATCAGAGTGCAGGGAATGTCGTGGGAAAAAGTGACGCGATTGGCACAGAGACGCTCTGAATGAAGGAGGCTGGTTTCTGCCCTGTGCTCCCGAGAGGAGCGTTGAGGACGATGATGATGACACAATCACAGCTTTTCGCACAAGTGAAGTAGTCAATGGATTAGCTGCAGATAAGCAGATGCAAGATGCAGATTAAAAAAAAAAATAGTCCTCTCTATGACACAAACGACAAAGTGTTCAGAATTTGTAGATTATCTGAATTGAAAATATTAAATGTCTTATTTGTGTTGTTTCATAAACAATTGCCATCAACGGCACAGTTGAAAACTTACAAAAATGAACGAGAAAACTATTATGTATAGAAAATAAAAAATTGAATAATTAGCAATAAATTCAGGCCTGTAAGTTTGTCTTTCAACTTGTCTACCACAATATCGTATTGTTGAACTCCAGAACAACCCACTTGAAGGTTTGACTTGACTGCCTAGTGTCTATAATATGTGAATTGACATATCGCTCTTACATTCTTTCTCATACTGTACTTGTGTAATGTAATACTATATTACTCCGTATCTTTTACTATGGAAAACATAGACTTTCAAATTCCACACACAATGTTATCAAAAACAATATATTTTTTAACATTCATGTTAGCGTTTATTTGCAAAGCCAAATTCCTGATTTGTCTATAAAAATGGTGTTCTTCAATTTCATGAAAAGATTAGGTACATTTTTTCTCCATAATGAACTACCATGTTTCTCATTTGCAAAGCTCATTCACAATAAAGCAATACATGTATAATAACTAAGAGCTATTTACTTAATACAATTCCAAACTAGATACTTTTCAAAGCAATATATAAGCTAGATACTTTCAAATTCCACACACAATGTTATCAATGTTATAAAAAACAATATATTTTTTAACATTCATGTTAGCGTTTATTTGCAAAGCCAAATTCCTGATTTGTCTATAAAAATGGTGTTCTTCAATTTCATGAAAAGATTAGGTACATTTTTTCTCCATAATGAACGATTCATACTACAGTTGAGATTTTTAAATTGCTTGAAAAATAAGAGCGAACGCATGGTCTGATATATTATTTGAATTTGATAAAAAATATTCTATATATAAAATAGGTAAGAATTATTTTTCCTGTAGACAATTTATGATATGTTAATTGGGTATACTTGACTATAAATATCTTTAAGCACTTCCATAAGTAAAGACGGACATTAATTTAATTGCAAACTTAAGACCATTATGTAAATATTGAGCAACAAAAAAAAAACAATTATATTTATTATGATTTTAATTATATAAAAATTAAAGTACTGTGCAATTTCATTAAGCTGTTTATAACGAAATTAAATAGTATTACGGACATATGACCATCATCAGTAATAATTATAAATGACTTAGTTATAAAAGCTTTTGTACTGAATAAAAATAAGTTATGTGAAAGAGCCCAGTGATTATTTAAATAATATTTTTAAAAAAGGTTACTAAGAAAATTAACATTGTTCGTTGAGTTTGCGATTGAACATATTGTACAAATGTGATTGGTTTCATAGTTGTCTGTCTGTTTAGCACTGAAAACTTGAAAACCGCTTTTCTAAACTTGTAACGATTTACCATGTTTCTCATTTGCAAAGCTCATTCACAATAAAGCAATACATGTATAATAACTAAGAGCTATTTACTTAATACTATTCCAAACTAGATAGGTAGTTTTTTTCGCATCGGAGCACTGTGGAAGGCGGACGTGTCGACGATACAACATTCAGATAAAATTTTGATTTATTATAATAACATAATTACTTTGAAACTAACATAAGTTTAACATATTTTTTTCTTCTTTTCTTTTCTTCTTAGTACTAACTATACTAACAGTACGAGTTCCGTGCTTAATTATTATTAATAAATTTATTTTGTTTATTTTTTCATTTATATCGTGAAATATAATTGTTTGTTTACCAACCGAGAGCGGCGAGCGCCTGCGTTCGCCTATTTAGAGGTCATTGAACCGCGGTGCGGTCAAACAGATTCAATAAAATTTGTACGATATACATAATTTTTATATTTTTTGTTATTTTTGCATTTTGATTGCAAATTCTGTTTGATTTTTCTCTGGATTTTTTCTTTTCTTATATTATCGTTTTATACACTGAGTTAAAATAAACTATTAAGGATGAATGAAACAGAGCCCCCGGACACCGGGGGTGTTAACCGAAAACGCGGAAGATTTGAATCGATCGATGCCTGTAATCTCGCTGAAGATTCCAAAAATAAGCCATTATCTTTAGATGATATCTCCCTGCATTCTGCGACCAACAAAGCCAATTCAAACTCTTCCAATATGTATTCTATTACGTCTCAGTCTCCATACCTAGTAGTAGTAGAGAATGAGATGGGCGGCAAACCTATTCATCCCATGTTTATCGGGGAATTATGCGCGAAGGGAAATATAACCGGCATTGTTCCCGGAGGCGTGCGTTCAGATAGTAGAACGAAAATCGTCATTACCTTCAACTCCCCACAGAATGCAAATAACTTTCTATCGAATAAGATCATCACTGAAAATCACTTAAAAGCATTTATTCCAAACTATAAGCTACACAAACTAGGTATCGTCCGCGGTGTCCGTCTTGAACTTACAGATGAGGATATTTTGCAAAACATCGTTGTACCTTCTCCTTTTGGCAAAGTTGTCAAACTGCGTAGGCTCAACCGAAAAGTCACTACCTCTGACTCGTCAGAATGGAAACCTTCCACAACGATCTTATTAACGTTTGAGGGTCAATCTTTGCCAGAGCGCGTCTTTTTGTTTTACAATTCTTTGAGAGTTGAACAGTACATATACCCAAGCTACATGTGCCACAATTGCCTGAGGTATGGACATACTAAGGCTAGATGTACATCGACCGCCAGATGTGCAAGGTGTGGTAATACTCATTTAGAAACAGATTGTCCTTTAAAAGAATCTACACCAAACTGCGTTAACTGCAAAGGTTCTCATGTAGCCACCAGCAATTCGTGTCCAGAATTTCTCCGACAAAAAGAAATAAAGAAGACCATGGCTGATGAAAATGTCTCCTTCTCTTACGCAGCAAAAATAATCCCAAAACGCAGTAACTTGTATAGCAATGTGACAAGAAATTCCACAAAAGTAGCTTCAGCTGACACTAAAACTACAACTACCCCTCGGCCTTCTGCGTTTAAGCAAAACTTAGACAAAAAGATGATCGATGGCCTTCTATCTTATACAAACGGACAACCATCGAATCCCCAAAATGGTTGTGCTTTGAATGCAAGCTCATCTTCAATCTCATCTTCAACCCCACCTACTCTTTCTTCTACCAAAAATACTCCAACAAGTACTGAACCCCATATTATTATAAATTTGCTCGTCCAAATATTAACAATGCTGATATCCAACTCTGAGAATACACTGAATACAGAAATTTTTCCTTCCTTAACGAATTTATTAAATTTAATTTCAAACAATAACGGCAATGAGTAATCAGACACCAGTTAACCTTCTGCAATGGAATGCTCGTAGCGCAGTCTCTAATAAACATGAAATAATCACATTATTAAACCAAAATTCCATAGACTTAGCTGCAATAAGTGAGACTTGGTTACAACCACATTATACCTTTAAAATCCCAGGATATAGCTGTATAAGGGCAGATCGTTCTGTGGGTCGCGGTGGCGGTGCTGCTGTGATTATCAACAGCTCAATTCCCTTTTCTATTATATCACTTCCTCACAATCCTTTTCTGGAAATAGTAGCAGTCAAAATTAACGACATTGGCTTCGTATCTGTATATATTCCCCCAAATTCTGGCTTCGACATCTCCTATTTCGATTCTATCATTCCTCTCCTCCCATCTAGTTTCCTGATTCTAGGAGATCTCAATGCCCACTCCTCATCTTGGGGATGCTCAATAACAGACAGATCTGGAAATTGTGTCCTCTCCTTTTTGGATAAACACAATTTGTGCATCATAAACGATGGTTCGCCTACTAGAATAACCTCTCCATCCCAAAACCTCAGTGCTATTGATTTGAGTATATGCACAAGTGATTTATTCCCCTCTATCGTCTGGCGTATTTCGGAAGACGCTTGTTCAAGCGATCACTATCCAATATTTATGACTCTACTCACAAAACCAATAAGGAACATCCCAATCACAAGAATTCTTTATAACACCCGTAAGGCTAACTGGGATGTTTACCAGAAAAAGCTGGATTTATGTTCATCAACTCTTGAATCTCGTTTATCTCAATCGAATTGTATAGATACTAAGTACAAATATATAACAGACGAAATATATAAAGCGGCAGACAGTAGTATGCCTCTTAAAACTAACCACAAGCGAGCAAAAAATGCTCCCTGGTGGGATGATGAATGTTCTAATCTGATAAACGAGAGAAGACAAGCTATGCATCAATTACGAAAAAATTTTAGCATGCACACCTTCCTCCAAGCTAAAGCCATACAAGCCAAAGTTAAAAAAGTATTAAGACAGAAGAAGCGCAAAGGATGGCAGACCTTTTGTTCCAATTTATCTCCCCATACACCTTCAACAATCGTATGGCAGATGATCAGGAGATTCAAAGGATCTCTAATTCCTCCTAAAGTATGCGGATCTAGATCAGCATGGCTTCCAAACTTTGTTGATAAATTGGCCCCTTCTCACGTCCCTGTCAAAGACCCACCTATTGTGTCAATACCAAATAATAACACCGATAATTTAACTTCTCCATTCTCACTCAACGAGCTTCAAACTTGCCTTCACTTGTTAAAACCTAATAGTTCTCCTGGTACTGATAAAATACCTTACACATTTTTCCAAAAATTCCCAAAGCATTTTCTTGATATCTTTCTTGGATTTCTAAACGAAATATTTTGTTTAGGAACAATTCCAACACCGTGGAAGCAGCATTTGATATTACCAATATTAAAACAAGGTAAAGATCCCAATTCGGGCTCTTCTTACCGACCAATAGCTATGTCCTCCTGTGCACTAAAACTCTTTGAACATCTGATTAAAAATAGGTTGGTCTGGTATATAGAGCATAATTGTTTGCTCTCTGTAAGTCAATTTGGTTTCAGAAGATCACTTTCATGTGCAGATAATCTTAGTATACTCATCACAGACATAAATATTGCCTTTACTAATAAAGAACACGTAGCAGCCGTTTTCTTGGACATAAATTCAGCTTTTGACAACGTATGTATTTCCACACTTTACCAAAAACTCATAAATATTAATCTTCCTCTCCCATTTTGCAATATAATATACAACATGTTCTCTGACAGAGAAATAGTCATCGATGACGGTCTTGGGGGCACTCGTAGAAAAGTATGGAAGGGTCTCCCGCAAGGTTCTGTTTTAAGCCCAGTGCTTTTTAATATTTATTGCTCTGACTTGGATCAAGTCCTTCCTAGTGGCGTTAAAATAATTCAATACGCAGACGATCTGGCCCTCTATGCAGCAAACAAAAATATCGATAGTGCAGTTGCTCTAATACAAACAGCTTTGGAGAACATTAACAATTGGATGAATAAAAATTCTTTCTGTATTTCTGCTTCCAAATCCAAATCTATTCTATTTTCAAGAAAACACAACATTCCCTCCGTTTCCCTTGATGTGGATGGAACACCAATCCCCCAAGTGAATGAGCTCAAATTTTTGGGTCTACATATGGAACGAAAACTATGTTGGAGATCCCAAATTAACCATGTTGCAGAAAAATGCGAGAACTCTATAAATTTACTGAGGGCGATCACTGGTGTATCTTGGGGTAGTCATCCCACCTCTATGAAGAATATTTACAATGCACTTGTTCGTTGTCACTTGGATTACGCGAGCTTCCTCTTTTGCCCACTTCCGAAATATTTGGAAACTAAGTTGGAGAGAATTCAATCCAAATCCCTCAGACTAATAGTCGGAGCCATGCAGTCCACTCCTATTAACTCGCTTCAAGTAGAGTGCGTGGATATGCCACTTCCACTCAGAAGACAATACTTATCAGACACTTTTATTCTAAAAAGACTTAAATACTCCAATCATCCTCTTCTGAAAAGCCTTCATATTCTGAAAACTCTCTACGAAACAAACAGATACTGGTCTAATAAGCCTACTCCTCACCTATGCAATAGTATAAATAAATATAATGTTTCATTCAACATAAAACAGTTTCCGTTCCCTTCACCTTTTTACGATTCCGCATTTGAACTTCTACAATTTATGCCTAATGTGATTGATAACATAGGATTGAACAAATATACTAAATTATCTGAAGAATGCATGAATCGAAATTTTCTTTCCATAGTGGCCGACAAGTGGCCTAATCACGTAACGATATTTACAGATGGTTCAAAGCTTTCTGCAAGTGAAAGCACTGGAGCTGCAGCCCTCATACCTTCTCTAAATATTTCCTCTCAATTGAAATTGACATCTAAATCAGTTTTCACGGCGGAATGCGCTGCAATAATTGAAGCCTTGTGTCTATCAAATACGCATAATATCATGAAATGCGTCATTTTTACTGACTCTCTGTCTCTTGTTCAAACTCTTATGTCCCCTTCTTCGACTCTCAGTGATAATCCGAATATTATGCGCATTAGAAACCTTATGTACTATCGATCCTTATCCAATCAAGATACCATTATCGCATGGATTCCGGCACATTGTGGTATCCGCCACAACGAATCTGTCGATGAATTGGCTAAAACTGCTTGCACCCTCGGAACAACGATGGAAGATTTCATCCTTCCAGACGATGACATAAAGCGAACCGTAGAAGCTGATGCTCGTAAAAAGTGGAGTGAATTGTGGATGGACGTATCACTCATAAAAGGAAAAAGATATAGGTCGATCCAGGTCCAAATCGCAAGAAAACCTTGGTTCCACAAATCGAAATTCAACAGATCTGAAATTACTGCCATATGTCGAATGCGATTTGGACACTGTAGACTGGACGCTCATCTTTTTAAAATCCAACTTGTTGAAAGCCCATACTGCGAGTGCGGCCTGGACGAGGAGACGCTTGACCATGTTTTCCTGGGGTGCCCTATCAGGGATGCATATGATATTTTCATTGATGCTCTTCAGAACGATTGCCAATTTCCTTTGAATATTGAATCATTGCTGAGTATGACATCCGAATCAATCCATTTGTCCCTTCTCAAATCAATGAAAGCCAATTTTATTATTCTGTGATGACTATCTTCTTGACTATTTAACTATACCTTGAGACTGTTTTTGGCACAAATCATCCTCGTAGGATGCTATGCCATAAATGAAGGAAAAAAAAAAAAAAAAAAAAAAAAACTAGATAGGTACTATTCAAAGCAATATATTAGGTAGATACTTGTTACAAACATACCCAATATTTATTGATGAGAGATATATATGATAAATTTAAATCAAAAGTAAATATATTTTTAAGTTTTTATATATGCCTTCATTTGTGCCGCGCCTCTTGCGGAATAGGAAAGAAGAAGGAATGCCAAATTGATAAGTTCAGTATTATGATTTTCATTTCACACTTTTGTACCTTTTGCAAACACATAGATTTTTTATACTAAATCCTCAGCTGTCTTGTTGATTTGATTCACGTGGTTCTAGGATGTCGCGCTTTTTATACCTTCTCCTTATTTGAAGACATGAAAATATTTTAAAAGATGTACAGTTCCATCATTTTCCATTCATTATCAATTTGTTCCACATGATTGAATTACCTATCACAACTTATTTACGAGCTTTCTGTTAACGATACTCGCCTATCACTCGCTCATTCTTTACATCTTACATGTTGTTCATTTTGAAATGCGCGAGGACTGTTCTGCCTAGAGGACACAATGACATGCAAAAGGACAGATAATTTTTCGCGGAGTTCCCGGAAAGAAAAGGGCTCCCAATCTTTTCTGTAAGTTTCCGAGTGTCTTGTGAAAGGCAAGAAAGACACGATGAATGAAAAATCTTTCTTATATTCAGCAATATGAAATATCTTAATTATTTATTTTGCATGATAACTTGCATCTCTATCACACGCAGTTGGTCTGCTAGCTGACACACTTTTGGGATATAGCGGAGATAGAAAATTTGACATTACTCATCAGGTACTTGATTAAGATTCTAGACAAGATTCACTTAGATGGCAGCACCCTATTTAACAAACTTTGTAAGATAATATCATCAGGAGTAATGTATGTATATCATCAAAACTTAGCTTACCCCACTACCATCAACGAAATTATAATATTAATTATCATCGTTAATTGTAATTGTAACTGTAATTATTATTATACAAATGCTATTTGAATCGTCATTTAAATCGAGTTAAAACAATCATTAGCAAAGTAATCGATATCGGTTTTGATATGGAGGAATTACATTATGTAACAATGCTCCACGGAGCCTCCAGCAAAAAAGCTCTCTCGTTATTTTCAGTAAACTATCGAGTGTACATTGTGATACACAACGAGTGATAATCAAGTATTCTTTAAACCTCTCATATTTAATTCAGCGATGATGTACATAATTTATTTTCATGTTTTACTTTTTATTGGCACAGAGAGAACAACATTCATTTATATTATAATTATGTGATAATAGTTTACTGGTACTCCTTTGTGGTAAATTTTGACGGCACCTGGGATCGAACCACGGACCCCTTGTTCTGAAGGCCGAGACTCTACCTCCAGGCTACCGACGAACTCAGATTTATTCAAACTCTTAACGTTTTCGCCCACTTCAATGGGCATTCTCAAGAGTACTGATACTTTATATTACAGTCTTATTCACAACAAGAATTCACTGCAATTACGACTATATTTATAGCAACATGATTTAAATTATTACTCATAATCAAATGTCAAATATTTGAAACAATTTATTTAGTTCTTCTTAACTGTAGGAAGGTATATTGACTACAATAATTTTTGTAATTATATCTATTCGTATTACATAATACAATCAATATACGAGGGGCGAGTTTATTACAAAGGTGCGATTTCTTCATGTAACCCAAAATTAATTTATTGTCTGTAGAATATATTAATTATTGTTTGGTATGAACATTCCTTGATAAAATGAAATAATTTAAGGTGTTGAAATAAACGTTGGTTCCACCCAATTGCTCCGATGGATGATAAGTTGTTAAAGTTGAACTTATAACCGCCGCATCCTCCTTTCAATTCCCCTACACTACGGTGTGGTAAGGTGCCTGTGTGGTGGGATGGGACTTGCGATAGGAACATCCACTTCAACAACAACTGACTTCAACTACCATTCGTGTATGTACTAGAAACAAATTTCTCCACGTGTTAGTACCTATTTAGGTACAGTAGATCGGGCGCATTTCCCTGTGTATTTATTTCATTATTAAGGCTCAATTGTGAATATAAATATTGATTTTTCGTTTTTTCCTTTGATTTAAATTAAATCAAATTAAGACAAAGTCTGTTTAACAGTACAGTTCGTAGCTCAGCAGATAGAAGACCACAAACTTTCATAATAGATCTTTAGATGTTGCAGATCCTGTGATGTAGAAAAAGCGAGTTGCAGATTTGCGGTATTAGAGAAATGTCACTAGTTTTCGATGCAAATTACTGAAGGGGCCTTATACAATAAAATATTTTTGTTCCATAAATATCTCATATATAAGATTAGATATTAGATCAGGCTCTGACGCAGGTGTCAGGCTGACGGAGGTCAGTGTAAGAGGAAGACCAAAATATTCCTATCGAGCCTTCAGCTCGGCTGGACCATCCATGTGGAATGATCTTCCTGAACAAGTGCGTAAGACACAGTCTCTTGCTTTGTTTAAGAGTCGGTTGAAAACACACTTGTTTGGCTTATCATATACCTAACTGATATAAATTGTAAAATTCGTTGTTATTACTTTATATGTGTAGTTTATAATATAATCTGCTCATAAATACATATGTTTTAGGATTAAGTTACAAGTATTAACACAATATTTTAGGATGCGCCCTTGAAGTGGATTTATTCCACAAAACGGCGCATTATAAATTGTCTAGGCAGGTGTTCGAAAAATTGAGACATTTTACATCTAAAATTCAGCGATGAGGTTTGCCACCCATCCTGAATGTCTTGATCTTATATTGGCACGCAGAGGACGGTTTGCATGTTTCTTACATGCAGCTGATCTGCTGGCTACCCCACTTGTGGGATGTGCCGTGATGGTATAATAATAATAAATTGTCTATTATTATTATTATAAGGGTAAATTTCCGAACAATGTTCAGAGATGAGGAACGCCACCCACCCTGAAAGTTTTTTTTTATCAGCATGGAGAGGATAATCTGCATGTTAACTAAATGCAGCATGTTAACTAAACTATTAAAAACAGGAAAACCAGTTTCTATTTTTCCAGGTTCCTATTGCTTTCTTATTTTCCGTTTTAAGTCTTACGACCCGAATTGGATATTTAGCAATTAAGATAAAATAAGTAATAAATTTGAACATTTCTTTATTTATTCTTTTTGCACATCGTCATTATATAATAGTATAAACAAAACAATACAAAATTTAAAATACTAAATAAAACATTTTTTTAATACTAGGACGATATGCAGTGCCGAGATTATCACTGTGACGTGATTTCTTCCATCTAACCACTAATAATTTAATATCTCTATGACTACTGATCAATGATTTTCTTCATTCAATATATTTATTTTAAGACAAGCAGTTAAATTTAATAAAAAAGCTATTTAAAGACGGGAATATTTCTTAAGAGGTTTTTCACATTTCACGTGTGTGCACACATTTTTTGTTAATAAAAAGCTACATATTTATATGCAAAATAAGTACCCGTAAACTTCGCATTAAAGTTTGTCCTGTTTTGAGTACCCGTTATTAAATATCAACCGCCAATAACGATTACCCAAGTAGCATTCTACTAGTTGATAGTAACGGGTAGTATAGTAGTAGTATTGAAGTAATAATAATAATACCCAGTAACAATTTAGCAGTGGTAGTAATTAATTTTCACAGAGCGATCATCGCTTTCGCTATCGTTAATCTGTGGAATCTAAATATACTTTACTAAAACTCAAGTTAGTTTCTTTAGAAACAACATCAGCAGATACTTAGTGCTAATATTAGGTATACAAGGTTAGTACCATCAATCAAAATAGTTACTTACTGCTACTCGTAATAGTAATAAAAGTAAACATACTCCTCTAGGAAGATATCTAAGTAGTCAAACAACACATCGATACTTACAAATTTATTCTACTTAGAATTATTTTTTATGGTAAAAAATTGAAGTTTTTGAAAAAAAACGACTTAAGGTAATTCTAACTATATAAATGTCGAAAAATACACACAAAAATATTATAATTGGTTCCCGCCTTGTATTTTCAATAAGAACTTTAGCGGCGAACGAATATCGAAATAATACGAGATGTGAAAATATTAATTTTCTTCATACATTTTTTGCTCAGCTTTTCTAATCATACTTTGTGTACAATGAAGTAGGCAGTTCGTTACAACGAATATAAAGTTTTTTTTTTCTTTATTTATGGCATAGCATCCTACGAGGATGATTTGTGCCAAGAACAGTCTCCAAATATAGTTTAATAGTCAAGAAGATAGTCATCACAGAATAATGAAATTGGCCTTCATTGATTTGAGAAGGGACAAATGGATTGATTCGGATGTCATACTCAGCAATGATTCAATACTCAAAGGAAATTGGCAATCGTTCTGAAGAGCATCAACGAAAATATCATACGCATCCCTGATAGGGCACCCCAGGAAAACATGGTCAAGCGTCTCCTCGTCCAAGCCGCACTCGCAGTATGGACTTTCAACAAGTTGTATTTTAAAAAGATGAGCGTCCAGTCTACAGTGCCCAAATCGCATTCCACATATGGCAGTAATTTCAGATCTGTTGAATTTCGATTTGTGGAACCAAGGTTTTCTTGCGATTTGGACCTGGATCGACCTATATCTTTTTCCTTTTATGAGTGATACGTCCATCCACAAGTCACTCCACTTCTTACGAGCATCAGAATATAAAGTTTATATAATTATTTAACACAACTTAGTTGCTTCTGCTGTGAAATATCTTTCATAAATCTACCATACAGGTATATATTTACACGTCTTTGAAATTAAAAGTTACTTTCGATTTAGGTATATTATTAAAGTTTTTAAGACAATTGGGATTTATATTATATTCTACCTTCAAAGGCAATTCACCCATTTACAATTGATCAACGTTCTTAAAATTTACATAACGATAAAATATGTTAAGTTAGTTGGAAGACATCGCATTCTAGCGATAAACTCGCCCTCTATAGACTGTTTTTTTTTAATTATGCAAGGGTAATTTGTATCAAAAACAGTCATTAAATGTTATTAAATTGTCAGCACACATTGAATTGTATAACCGATATTTTTATGATACTTTGTATTGATTTGAAATATTGTAACCAATGTAGGTACCTATAGTTAAGAAGCAAGGAATTTATATGTTAAATTTACGGTGTCCGAAAAAAAAGAAAAAATGAAAACAAGAATGAAATTAAAGGTTATCAAAGAGGATCAAAGGTGGTAGAATATTGTAGTCAAGAAGATCTATTTATCCTATGAAGTTCTATTTATCCTTTCTGTATTTATCTATTTCGCTAAAATATTTCTAGAGGATGAGTTCACATTTTTGAAAAATAAATTGTAAAAATATAATTAATGTTTCCATACAAATATTTTTTAACATAGGGACGTTTTTATCAAATATCATTTAGTTTCATAGATTAAATACAAATGATCCATTTATACGGGTCAATATTGTTCAATGATAAGAATATGCAAAACTCGTTTCAGATGAGAGAAAAATTCACATGTCCAAAAAACAAAATTAGTTGCAAGAGAGAAATATTTTGTTAAACAAACACACACACAAGCTTTCATAATAATTTACCAAGCTATTGTAAAACTAAATATATTAACGAGTACAGACAAAATAATACTTCGTTATAATTATAAAATTGTGTGCCGGAGCGAGAAAAGTATATTAATTTAATAATATTATATCTCCACACGTTAAGAGGAGCACAGAAAACAGTGTTATTATAATTCCTATATCTATATAATATATGATAAAACGAGACAATTTATAAGACTGTTAATAAACATTCAAAAAGTTTCAGCGAGACATTTTCTGTCTCTATTACTCTTTCACCGTCTCCCTTCCTCCCTTAATAATTTGTTTTATCGGTAGTTATCAACATTCCGACTCATTACCAGTTGTTATATTGTAATTACGAGTATTTCACGTACCCTTTTGATAAATTCTACGTAATAAAATATTACAAATATACATTCTACCAATCAGACGTAGTACCTACCATTGTGCCTAAACTCAGTTAAAAAAAATAAGAAGAAAATACAGCTGTTTTGGTTATGTGTGTTGTGTGGGCCACATAGGGTAATTTAGGGATCTTCACTGGTTTTTCTTATTGCTAAATATGTTGTAGACCATAATATTTTTTGTATCAGCTGTATGTATCCTGTAAAATTGAAATACAGAAATAAATACCTAAAACAAACATATTAAAGTTTAGTTTTTTTTTAGTGGAACAAAATAGGTACACAATCGTTCTTTCAAAATAATTTTTCAGTGTTTTTGTACATGCTTGGAGATCCTTTCTAAAGGATATCTGTAGGGGCTGTTGGCTTATCACACGTACATAAATTACTAAAGAATGAAGGATACTTTTTTCTACGAGACAAGCGTCAAAGCGCAAACATTTTGTGAAAGAAGTCTAAGAATAATAAATTTAACAACAAAAAAAAACTAATTACTGCCTTGAGGAATGACTGAAGACATGGAAGAATGATGAAGGAGAGAGATATTGGGAATCCATTATTTTCTTATGTCCATTTAACTAAAGTTTTCTCATCAATAAGGTAAACCAATAATTATTTTCTCTAACGATCACGACAGGTAGAAGAATATATAACAGAGATGGACATTATCAGATATTTATTAATCTAATTATTAATTAGATTACTGAAAGTAATTGTATATTTTTATTTTTATTTAATAAAAAACATAAATATGATTGAACACTTGTTTATTTTGCACTTTGTAAGATATTAAATCCGAAAATTTAAATCCGGTTTTTTTTGTTCGTTTTTGAATTCAATTCTTTTTGTACATCATCTAAATATAACAGTATTAATCAAACAATTCAAAATATATAATACCTACTAGGATGATATGCAGCGGCGAGATTTTATTTATTTTATTTTTTTCATTTATCAACACATTTAATTTAAGTATTTTGAGAACATAGTTTGTCATAAGATCTTATCTATCTAACAATTTGTAGGTATATTACAAGGTTATCTATCTGACCATGGTGTCTATTTATACCATTACAGAATCTCTCACAACTGGGCCAACTACTATATTGATTACATTATAATAAACACACAGTTTGTAATGTTTAAGGTATAAAAATGATAAAAAATCAAGGTGGCATATCTGTCACTGATTTGGTGATATTTAATGTCTTATACGTGTTGTTTGACGAATAGGCAACCTACCTTTTACAGAACAGTCGAAAGCTTTTGTTAATGTCGATGTACAAGTAACGATACGAAAAAACGATGAAAAAGTCACCAATTACATTTAACATGCGGTTTATTGTAATTGATCATTTGTAACATTTCGCAAAATATATAATTATTTGATTAACAACGACTATAGCAACAATTTCTCAAGTAATCTATAACAATGTATTCTGATTAATGATTACAAAAGTAACCGTCATTTGTAATCTGATTACTTTCTGCCCATCTCTATTACGTACTTAAGATGTTTTACTCCCTCAAGTAAATTTATTATGTCCGAGTATCCAGCTAAATATATCACTTGATAAACGACGCCGGCGACGCCAACGCTTCGCCCTTCAGAAAAGAAACATAAAAAAAATCCAACGGCTGTGTAGTTTTTAGAATAAACCTTATCATCACGTTTTCATCATTATTTATTTTTGTTTTGCTTCGTGAAATCATTTGCTTTTCAATATCTTTTATTTTTTGTTTTTAATATCTTTTATAAGATGAACATCCAGAAGATGTAAAAATTCACTGTGAGCAAAAAACACTTGTTTCAAACCAACAAAAATACATAATTATAAGCGTATAAATAGAAACATTATAACTGGTGTTATATGACTTCCTCGAGATGAATATTTGTGATGGACTTTGAGGAATAATACAAAAGAAACAATTAATAAATAATAATTATTTACTCATACGGCATAATGGGGCGTGTGCAGGAGTTCTTTTGTTTGGCATAGAATAGAATGACCTTTGCAGAAATGATTGCCAATGTTAGGGATCCCTGATAATGCGCGATGAGAAGATCAATAAATGTTACGTAAATTAAATTATAGTCAATCAATTAATTACACATGCTCATTCATATATTCAATACAATCTCATTGGGTTTGCACTTGAATCGAGGATATATTTTAATAATAATATTCAAAGAAAAAACAATTGTACAATGTTATGAACAATAAAAAAGAAACATACTTATAAAGTTAAATTTTTTGGTCGACGGTTTCTGTTGGAAGTTCAAAGTAATAAGTTATTAATGAAACAAGCAATATATGTAGTTATTCCACTGGTGAAACTTTATTTTTTGCCTGACGATGTAAGCTGAATTTCTTGAAAGTTGGCTCGCAAAGTAATAAAGACAACAGTGCAATAAGTATATAAATATCTTGTTTACTTGATAACTGTATGAAACAAATTATAAAAAATTAAAGCAACGTAAGAAATTTATATCCAAGATTCCATAGAGTATTGTGATACCAAGTTTACACATTAGCGAGCCTCCCAGTCAGTACACAGATCCTATCCTCATCTCTTCAGACTACAAAATGGGCTCTTAGAGTCATCCAGACTGAGAAGAAAAGAGTATGTAGAAAATAAATAAATTAAAATACTGATTTCAAAACGAAATTCCTTAGATGTATAAAACCTTGTTACATTTTTTTTACAAAAACATTATACAAAATTGACACTTTGCCAACAGAATACAATTTTTTATTCATATCCAAAAAAATAGTCAGGGTTAAAGAAGATCATTTCTACACTAAGACGTCCATATATTTATTCTGAACCTTCTTTACTCCAGTGCCTCTTAGGCCTCTTCAAAACATTTCCATACTTTTCGATCTCGAGTAACACGATACCACTATTTTACAATATCGTCAACTCATCTTTTTTTGTCCTCTCACGACCTACATTTAAGAATTCTGGAAGTCC
The DNA here is from genome assembly GCA_947579605.1 of Athripsodes cinereus. Lineage (NCBI taxonomy): Eukaryota > Metazoa > Arthropoda > Insecta > Trichoptera > Leptoceridae > Athripsodes > Athripsodes cinereus. Next base: position 15,602,309 of record OX388321.1, on the reverse strand, counting down.
ACCTGCCATTCCACATGAGCCATTTCAGCTTGGAGACTTTATCAATAATGTCGACGACTTTTGTCTTTTGTAGGATGGTTTCATTTCTTATTTTATCTTAAGCTAGCATTTGTCTCTCCATGGTTCGCCGTACCTACACATTTCAGACGTTCACATAATAGGTAGGTATACAATATTTCGTAAAATAAACAAAATTAAATTTTAATTTATACAAAAAATTGGTATGTAAATTAGATAATATTCAATAAAACACGTACAAAACACCCAGAGACACCACTCTTATAAATCGTGTGTAATAAATATAACAAGTACATTACAATTTAATATGAAAACATATTATTTGTACTACACTTCTGCACATCACATCAAAGAATCACGTTTATGGAATTGAAACACTTAAAATTTATTTTATTTGAGGGTTACTAAAGTCGTCTGAACATGCAAATGGAAAGAAAATAACATTATTGCAATAAAAAGTGGTTGTGATTTTTATTTAGGGGAACCAAAATTTAATATTTTTTCTTTTATATTTCTATTTTTTTTTAATTACTTAAATTTTCCGTGAAGTTCCAGCATACAAAAGGTCTCACTATTTTTGAAATAACGATGTTTTATCCAAGCTGTTAAGATTTGTCCTGTAAAATATCAATGAACGTTACTGTACCATTTACAGTTCCGCGGATCACACGGCAAAGAATTGGTCTCCCACTCTTTTTCGAAAGTTTTCGAGTGTCCTGTAAAAGACAGATATTTTTCAAAAATGAAATAATTTTACATTCAAAATCAACGACGAGGCTTACCACCCATCTTTAATGTTTTATTTTGGTTGCCACTGAGAGAACAGCTAGCATGTTTATTTCATGCAGCTGGGTGTTCCACTTGTGGGCTGTGCCATGATGCTATGGATATACGTAAAATGTGAATAAGATATTTAATAATGCAGCCACCCATCCTGAATGTGTCATCTTTTATGTCATAACGTAGATGATCTGTATGTTTATTACACGCAGTTAGTTCATTGGCTACCCTGCTTGTGGTTTAAGTAATGTTATAACATATTTATTTGATTTTAAGTTTTATTTTATCATTATTCAAAAGCAATAAATTTTTAACTATCTATCGATTTAATGATTTTAATATTACATTCATTCATTTAAAAAACAATTCAAGGTAGCTGACTGAGAGGAATTGTGCTCGGAAACGTGGCTGTCCGAGGATCAAATAGTAACATATAAATCAAATCCTCCATGATAGACAGTGTTGAGCGCATTGAATAGGAGAGCATGCATGAGAAATTGTATGTCTGTGATGGAAGTGCAAAGAGGGGCAAGTTGCGCTCTTTTCTTTTCTGCCTATCCTGAAAGGGAAGCGGCGTGATGATCATGATGATGATGTTTTGATTTGATCACGAATTTTATTTTGAGTATTATGTATATACATGTAGGTAGTATTTGGAAGGAGATTTTTGTAAATTTATGCGTAGACGAATCAAGGTAAAAAGTTACTTAGTTAAGGATTTCACGCACGCTTGCTCTGATGTGATTACCCAATTTTTTCCTACATTTGTGTAACACAATAGGTAATTCAAGGAAGATGTATTATAACTCCGGGCGATGGACTTTCACCAAAGAATATTTTCAAGAACAAAGATAAATATCAAGTAGGTATTCCTATTTTTTTTAAAAACTTTTATTTGATGTAAGTTTTATATTATTATTCAAATGAAAAGAAATGATCTGATAAAATGGTTTTCGTAAGTTGTGAGTAATAATAATTATAATGAGATTTAATATCTTTATTTTTTAGTTGCAGATACAATACGGAGTATTAAGTAAAAGGTTTTTTAGGATATTCTCACTGCCTACTCCGCAATAAATACAAAACAAAGATTAAAACGACTCTCACTTTTTTTTCGAATACCAAATTGACATGTTTTCATAGCATAGTTTATGAGGCCTCATGCCTTGGTCAAAGCCGTGAAGATTCCTTTGCATTGCTCTTCTTTATCCAATCCCTGTTTCTCATACTCTATAAGGCTAACAATGGCTCCCCCTGCATTTCTATTCTTTTGAAGAATGATTTGATTAAATCTGATAATATAAATAATGTTTATTTCGAGGATAAACAGAAAGATTTTGAAAATGAAAATTCCTGTATATTTGCATACCTACGTATGCAGCCACGAAAACAAAACTTTTTTTTAAATAAATTATAGGTCGAAGAACTTAAAATTTGACAAAAGAAAAAGCCTCTATATAATTCTAGAGATTCCATGAGAAGACTAAAAAATTATATGACAAAATGTTTTATATCTTAAAAGTTTAGCAGCCCTTATTGGAGAAAATTTATATAGTTAAAATAAAGTACCCACTTATCAAAATATGTAGATATTTTGCATTTTCCTAAGAAGGAATGTAGGAACTCTTGAGAGACGGGAAACGGCACGCATTATGTTCATAGAAAGGTGTTTTAATACCGGAAACATACAAGTACATGGTACATTTCTACTATGTACGTGCTATAACGCTTGCATAGGAAGTAAGTCTCTACCTTTCATATTATTCCTTCGAAGAAAATAAACATAAAGGTAGCAAACATTTTAATGATTTTCGTGAGAAGAGACATATTTTTTTTGTAAAATTATAATTTTGAAGGGAAACATTTTGTTGAAACAAAACATAAACTGCATGTACATGAAAACACGAGCTTGTAATTACAATTCATGTATCTATTTATTTTTGATATTACTTTGATATCCATTATAACACAATAGTTTTGTTAGAAAATATATTAAAATAAAATTGACCTATTTTGATTTAAATTAAATATATTTAAGTAAAATTTATTTTAATTTAAATTAAATAAATTTAAATAAAATTTATTTTGAAAAGATAACCTTTATATTGTTTAGAGACTGTTAATATCAAAGTTCTATTATATTTATCATTAGCAGATAATTTCTAAATATAAGTCATACGATAACGATTATCTGATGGAAGAGTATCATTCCTATGTACCTACTTATAATTGAGAGATACGAGGTTCAAAACAAGCAAAAGAATGTGTTTATGTAGGTTTATTTCAAAAACATTTTCACCTTTTAAAAAATACTTAGTTTAAAAAAATTGTTCATTAAAAATTGATGTGTTTATTAATGTTAAAAATTGATTACATTGATTGAACATAATCTTTTGATTAAATATCTGGATTGGCGAATTTTTCCCGACTGTGTGACCATGATTACTCATATGGAGGCTTATCTAGTTTTGAAATGCTGAGAAGTGTAAATGAGACAACCAGAGAGGTCACCGAATAATCTTTACAAATAGTATTTGATTAGCTACATAGTTATTGAACCTATTGAATTTTCCGGTCAATTAATCATTATGAATACCAAACTAGCGAAGTTAGTGATTCAATAGTAGTGCGAATAATTTATTCAATAATTTCACATATAATTATCACGTGAATTGTTAGGCAATGAGATCAATGATATCTTAATTAGGACTAATCGTCCTATCGGAGAGTGACGAAATCTAATTAATCAAATCTATATAAATGTACTTCTATATATAGTAATATATTATTCAGCTGTATATCTACTAAGTATGTAATCCAAATCGATCTTATTATTCAATTCGCCTACACATATTATTATATAGATATACTCGTACATAATATTCGTAATCAATCGAAAGGATTAATTCAAGTGTAAACCTTTACCAGAACTAAGTTAATATTGAACCTGTATTTGTTGAATTAGATACTATACACCATAAACATTTATTTATTTACTTATACAAAATGATAATCATCATCATGTCAGCCTCCCTGCGTCCATTGTTGAACATAGGCCTCCCCCATTGATCTCCACAGCTCTCTATCCTGGGCAGACCGCATCCAGCCGCCCCCTGCAACCCGTCTTACGTCGTCCGACCACCGTGCTTGAGGCCTACCAACACTTCTTCTGCCTGTTCTAGGTCTCCACTCCAGAACTTTCTTTGTCCACCTAGAGTCTGTGGTTCTGGCTACATGACCAGCCCAACTCCATTTCTGACTAGAAACTCTGTGAACGACATCGACGACCCTGGTCTTTTCTCTGATCCATACATTAGTTTTCCTGTCTCTCAGTGAAATACCCAGCATTCTCCTTTCCATGGCTCTTTGCGTCACTGATAATTTGTGTAAAATTCTTTTCGTGAACACAAAAGTTTCACAGCCATAGGTGAGCACTGGGAGAACACAGGCATCAAATAGCTTCTTTTTCAGATAATTTGGGTATTTCGGGGATTTCAGAATATAAGATAATTTACCAAAGGCCGCCCATGCCAAGCCTCGTCTTCTTTCAATTTCTACCTCTTGATTCTCTCTTCCAAGCAAACCAGTCATGTAATATCGTGGTAGATGGACAAGCTATCCAACAAGTTGATAGTTATGTATACCTAGGGCACACCGTAAAATGATAATAAATATGTTCAAAGTTAATAATTTTTAAAATGAAACACGATATATAGTTACTCCACTATTGACTTTATTTATTTTTGCGAGCCGGCTTTCAACAGGGCAAAAGTAAAGTTAATTTTGCCTGACGATGAGAGCGGAAGCTCTTGAAAGCCAGCTCGCAAAAATAAATAAATTCAATAGTGGAATAACTATATATCGAGTTTCATTTTAAAAATTATTAATATGAACATCCACCAAGAACTGTCGGTCGATAAATTAAACTTTATGTTCAAAGTTTGCTGAATGACTTTTCAAAAAACTGAGATGTTATAATGAACAAATTTTAATTTGGTGTTGGTTAAACTTTCGAAGTTTCATTTTGCAAGGAGAAAATATTATTGTCACATTTTTCATTAAAAATGTGACAATAAAAATTTCCAAATTTATTTTGTATGATGACGAAAATTATACAATACAAATTATTCAATAAAAAATATTAAAGTTTACTAAATTGCAAAACAAATTGATAAAGTCCAACATGACTATGATTTAAACAGCAATGTGCATAGTTAAATCACGAGGTGGTATAATCATTTCAGAGTGGAGCATATTCCAAGAAATGAAAGAAACATATTATGGTTTTCTCCGCTCTTCTTTGCTGATGTACAATGCATTATTGCCAGTAGAAGTAAAAACAAATGAACCACATAGCACTATTTCTTGAACGTGCGAAAATATATATATACATAGTTTGGCAAAAAGGAGACTATAAATTATTTATAATATACAGTACAACTATAAATTATTTATAATATACAGTACAACTTTAGTTAGTTTATACGACATACCGGGATATAGCGTATATACTTATTGTAGGGAAAAGAAAAGAGGAGGTGGAATCAGTGTTTATGTTAAAAATTGTCTAAATTTTATGCCAAGGTGTCATGAATTTAAGTCTTGTGAAAGTGTTTGTGGTATGGTCACAACACTGACAGGACACAATATTAATATTATAGCTGTGTATAGGCCTCCCAACCTGAGTAAAACAGAGTTTGTATGTGAGTTGAATGAATTTATCTCAAAGAATTTTACAATTGATGATGATGTTCTGTTTGCTGGTGATATCAATGTGAACTTATTATCTGATGAAAATATAGTAAATGAATACTCAAATGTGTTACTTGATAATTACTTCGTGAAATGTATAAATGATGCGACTCGTGAAGTGATTGTATGTAATGAAATCGTAAGAAGTTGTATCGATCATATATTCGCCAGAGTTGGCGGTTTGTGTAAAAATTGTAATGTGTCTATGTATAGTTGTGTATGGAATATAGATATAGCTGATCACCATGCGGTGGCACTGCGAATAGTATATAGTGATAAAAGTAGATATAGTAATAGTAATAATACATCGTGCACTGTGCGGGGGACGACGGGCACCTCTACCAATAGTACTGTCATATTGTCTAAAATTAAAATTAAAAATTTATGTAAACTGATTGGATGGGATAACTTTTTGAAGATAAATGATTGTAATATATTGTATGATAATATTAAGAAAACTTTTTCTGGCATGTATGAGAGAAGTTTAGTCGATAGATCTTATACTGGTGCAAGGAGAACATCGCCAATATGTGAGTGGATGACTCCGGATTTACTAATTATAATAACAAAAAAAGATACTTTATACAGAAAATGGAAAAGTAATCCTAAGAAATTGGTCTATGAAACAGAATACAAACATTTCAGGAATTTTGTGAATAAACAAATTAAAAGAGCAAAATTTTTATTTCATAATAATAAGTTCAAAAAAAGTTTTGGGGATGTTAAAAATACTTGGGATTCTATTAATGTCATACTGGGTCGTAAGAGTAAAAGTAATTGTGATGAAATGATTTTAAAATATTTTTGTAAAAATTGTGATGTAGATGTAGCGGCTTCAGAGTTTTTGAATTATTTTACTGATAGTGTTTCTCAGATGATACATGTGTGTGATTACAGAGCGATCAATATTCGAATGCCTGGTGCGGTGCAAAGTATGTACCTACCTAGTGCTACTGTATCTGATATCACGAAAATTGTGACAAAACTAAAAAATACATCTGCCGGGCTCGACAACATTAGGATTTCTGATATAAAAAATAATATTGATTGTTTGGCGCCAGTTTTGACTCATTTGATAAATTTAATAATCAAACAAAAGGTAGTACCGAATGATTTGAAATGTAGTATTGTAAGACCAATATATAAGGGTGATAAACATAATGATGTTAAGAATTATCGTCCAATTAGTATACTTCCAGCTATTGAAAAGATAATGGAGAAGTATTTGTCTCTTAAATTAAATGAATATCTAAAAAAACATAATTTAATGGACCCCTCCCAACATGGTTTCCAAGAAAATAAAAGTACTGAGACTCTTCTTTGTCAGTTTTCAAGTTTCATAAATTCAGAACTTGATAAAAAGAAACATGTTCTTGTGCTTTATGTTGACAACTCTAAGGCATTTGATACAATTAATCATGACAAAATGTCCCAAATGCTGGAATGTATAGGAATACGGGGTAATGTGTTGAGACTTTTTCAAAATTATCTAAATAATAGAAAAATGGCTGTTAGGGTGTGTAAGCACATAACTGATAGTAAAAATGTTTTGACAGGTGTACCACAGGGCTCCGTTTTGGGACCAACTATGTATATTATTTTTGTTTCATGTATGAAGATCTTGTTCAGATATTGTAAGTATTTTGTATACGCTGATGATACTGCACTTGTTGTTTCGCATCATGATGAGATGGAGGCTCGTAGGCTGATGCAATATGATTATAATCAATTGATACGATGGTCACATGATTATGGTCTAATAATTAATGCGAAAAAGACTAAATTAATGTACATTAGATCTCCAAATTTGGCAGTTGTGAATCCAACGCCGAAAATTACCTCGCATAATCATCAGTGTATACACAAAAATGTTGAGCTCCCCATCACTTGTGACTGTCCTTCTATTGATGTGGTGAGTAATTATGTATACCTAGGATTAACTATAGATAATAAGTTTAAATGGGATCTTCATGTAAATAAAATTTGTAAGCGTTTAAGATCCATTGCTGGTAGGTTATATAGAATTAAGTACTTCGTACCTAGATCCACACTCAAATTAATATACAAGTCTCTGGCAGAATCTTTGATTAGGTATGGTATTAGTAGCTGGGGTAACTGTACTAATACTAATTTAAAAAGGGTAATGCTCGCACAAAAATCGATATTAAGATTAATTGTTAGTAAAAATATATGTACCGCGGCGCGTAATAATATTTCATTGTACTTTAAAAAATTGAATATTTTGTCTGCTAAAGGCTTGTTTTGGCAAAGGATAGTCCTTGACCAGTTTTTGAAGGATGAATATAAAACAAGACCGCGACACGCTCATCATACTAGATTCAGATCGAATGAGGGGTATTTGGTACCAAAATATAATAATAAATACGGTAAGAGAACTTTAGAATATAATGTGCCTAAATTGCTTAATATGATGCCGACATCTATTAAGAAATGTGGTAGTAAGATTGCAACAAAAAGACTTGTCAAGGAATGGCTCCTGAAATGTGGATTTGTATATAATTGAAATTGTACTATAGTTATTAAGTATATGTTTTGCTGCTTTTGGTTAGGTTTAAATTATTTATGTATATATTGTTATTATGAAAATGAACGCGCCGACAAATCTTGTAATGGATTTGGCGCGACTTTATAATTGTATTTAATGTGTATTATATGATATAAAAAATAAAAAAAAAAAAAAAAAAAAAAACCCCGAATACCAGCACCTGGTGCTGTCTGGGGTTAAAATTGACCACCAAATATTTAATTATAAAAAAGATATATCTGGATTTTGTTATAAACCCAAATACATACAACCTTATACACCTTTCACAGTAAGCTACTTAAAGCTTGTGTCGTGAAAGGGTTGTTTGCCGCCACCTGGTTTCGACCACGGACCCCTTGTTCACGGTATTGTTCTTATCATTGTCGAATATCCATGTATAATTGAACAAATTATTATCAATTAAAAAACAACCAACATATATAAAAAAAAACAATAATATATGTTATATTACCATCTCACGTATAAATTTATATGCCAGTATTTTACGAGTTCAAGATACGACAGTTACATTTTTGAAAGATATTGTATAGAAGACTATTGGTTGTATTTTGAAAAATATTTTCTTCAAATGCATCTCGTTTTGTGGTGCACCAAGACATATTCTTCTTCTTCCATCCTTCTCATTTATAGGGCAATCAGCTAAAAGCTTCTTCCCATATTATTATTTATCCCAATGTTCATCACAAACTTATCCTTCTGTGAGATCCAAATATCTCCTCGCGTGTTGAGATGCATTTTATGCTTTCACCAAGTCGATAAAAGGAAATCATATTGTAGGTATTATTAACTCTCCAACGAAGATTCTTTCCAAAACTCATCTCGATGTTCAAATATAAGTAAACTGTATAGGTTTGAAGAATTTTGTTTGTTTATGTATCATTGTGATTTTGTTTCATATTCTAAAGAGTAAAGCATTTGAGCAGGGTCAAAAAACAATGCTAATTTGAGCGTGTGAAAAAATGTCTGTGATCTCAAAAATAAATTTACTACATAGCTTAAAACTTTTAAACTAAAAATTAAGTATTTTTCTAATTTTGTCATTAGTTTGGAAGTAGAGTCTCGGCCTCATGATCTAGAAGTGCGCGGTTCGATCCCAGAGCCCGTAGACAATTTGTACTTAGCGATCGTCTCCTGGCGAACTTTTCGACAATCTACCTACACGTACCGTATAATTATGCGTTATTGTTGCAGTTATTGACGAAAATTCGTTTGTAGGCGATCGCCAAGTACAAATTGTCTACGGGCTCAGGTGTCGGCAAATTTCCCTTTCACGACACATAGCTTCTAGCTAACTGTGAAACGTGTATAATGTTGTATTAGGGTTTATTAGAAAAACCCAGATATATCTTCTGTCTGAAAATAAGAGTCATATGAAAATGTTAGAATAGAAATAATGAAAGGTTAATATTTTATTGGAATTATTATTCTGTTTTATACATGTTATATAAAACAGAATAATCACCTTGTGTTAAATACCTCAATTCTCAAAAAATAGCAAATATCGACGATAAAATAATAATATTAACGAAATAACAGGATGGGATTTATCAAGTAGATGATGTAGGAACTAGGTAGTTAGAATGTGGTATTAGTCGAAAGAGGATCAATTTTTGACCCACGACTTATGGGTCATTGATCAGAGACTCGAATCCCTTGACCCTGGGGTCGGATTGCTGCCGACCCGCGGTACCCTTTTGGCTTTTCCGAGGACAAAATCATCCATTACCGATCTAAATAATATGTTATTCAAAACCATTTACAATAATAACGAGGAAGAGGAGAGGCAGAGAGCGATTTGTTATCTCAACATACTCATGTATCGAACCTATTCGTTTTAACTTAGTTTAAACGAAGATCAGTCGACTGACTTTAAGTTTATTTTTTGAAAAATGTACGAGGATTCTAAATAATCACAAATTATGTAACATACACCCTCGCAATAAACAATATGCTTTTTTGTAAAGTTTTGTAAAGGTGAAGTAGAACGGCAACGGGTGAAAACGATTTCGGGATCTATAGATTGGAAGTCCGAAACTCTTCCATCAAGCAACCGACTTCAACTACCACCGACAATCAGAATGAATGTAATTTATTCATTCTTTACTGTACATTGATTACAAACAATTACGTAAAGGGTAAACATTCAAGTTAGATACAATCAATATACAGAGGGCGAGTTTATCGCAAAGGCGCGATCTCTTCCAAGTAACCCAGCATTTAACATACAAAGTTAACTTTTTAACGTTTATTATTAAAAAATATATACATGCTTTATTCAGGGTGAAGACGCTCCCTTCATTAAGAGTGAGTCTACATTAATTAACTCGCCTCTTTACGTATGTAACATTACTAAATTTAATACCCTCCGTATCGATTGATTGAGTTGACATTTATTTTGTAAAACTCCATATTAATTTTGAAATCCATATTAAATCTTTCGTATCATGAGTAGGCTACAGGTCTTTTTAGAGTAAATTGGCACTCAGCATACTATGTGCACACTTTTAAAACATACGTTTTGAAAATATTCGTATTTATTCTATTATTTTTATATCTATATTTATATCAAATCTCTTTACTACAGGGAAGTTACATGATATAAAATCTAAAATAATAGCATGGTATTAATTTGCATTGCAAAATGTTGCTGCAGTTTTAGTTTTATCTCAAATTCATTCAATTAGTTGCGACTACTTTAAATACTCACTAAATCCACCCTGTAAGCTTTGGATTACTGTGAATGATCATAGTCGTACCACTGGCTGTACACAGGACACAATATATCCATACACTCTCTGTACGTAGGTACGTTAAGTTAGTCAAAATTTACAATGTTAGTCCTGGTATTACTCGTATGATAGTATCATTGTATCCTGCATTTTGTACTATGTATACTATGTCCCGTATTTTTGTATATTACACTTAAAGTTGAAGTGCATCTATCTATTTTATACCACCATAACAGTTCTTACAAGTGAGTTAGCTAGTAGACTAAACGCATATCGTGTCAATTAAAGAAAATCTATTTAGGTTAGGTGTCAGACTTAACGAATGAAAGATGTTTTTTCTCTTATGGGTGCTACGTTAAAAAAACTTTCCTTTTGTTTTTATAACACAGTCGAAAACTTACAGCAAAAAGCTGAAGAATTATTCTATGAGTATTTATTTACACGGTGCGGCAGAAAAGTAATGAGACTGATTTTTTATTTACAAAAGTATTTATTTTTTTCAAACATCGATGTTATCTCCTTCAAAGTAATTCCTTTGGGCAGCTACACACCGACGGAGACGCTGTTCCCACTGTTGGCAGCAGCGCTGGAAGTCTTCAAGCGGTATGGTCTTCAGCATGTCCGTTACACTCTTTTGGATGTTTTTTAAAGTCCTGAAATGACATTTTTTGAGGACATTTTTCAGTTACGAGAAAAGAAAATTATCACGGAAACTGAGTTCAGGTGAAAAAAGGGCTGGGAAACTAGAAAAATGCCTTTTGCAATCTCAAAAATCTCACAGTTAACGGAATGAGTTGAAACTCGCACTGAGCTATGGGAAGATATTGATACACGTGCTCTATCGAGGACAATAGCCCAGAATTGCCAGGTCACTTGCAGTGTTGCCAGTCTCATTACTTTTCTGCCGCACCATGTATTTGTTTTATATGATTGTCATCACATTAGGTCATCATATCTACGTGAATATTGTCTTTCTAAATGTTTTGTTATGTTGTTTATTGAAACGGTTTGTGTCTCTTATTAATAAAACAATACAATGTTTATTACAAATTAAATAAAAAATACTCTTATTTCTTTTTGTAAGATTTAAATAAAAATTGTATCAAATGAGAAACTTACATGAAAGTTAATAATTAATTTATTTCCATAGAACATGGAATGAATTTTTTTTTTAATTAATAAGTGTTTCTAAATAAATTCACATAAAATATATACTTTTTTCTTTATATACATCATTACAGATTAAGTTGCATTCTAAAACAGATTGCATTTCACTAAATATTCAAAGGTACTGCCATTTCAATTTTCATAAAACAACGTACGACACAATAGCCCTAGAAGACAATACCATTTCACACCTGTGATATCTGACATCAAAGGGATGTTATATGATGACCTGTTTATGAACTAAGAAATGTTACAGGGTGAAGAAATGTGAGAAAATTAAAAATAAAAGCATATATACAGAAAATAATTAATTTGTACTATGTATTCTATATATAAACCTAAAGAAGAAAGTCTACGAAACATGTATCCTCCCAGTGACAACATAATATATGGACTAGAAACCATATCGCTAACTGCAGCAAGTGTCCACAAGCTAAAATGCTCACAAAGATCTATGGGAAGACAAATGTTAGGGGTGAGTCTGAGAGATAAAATTAGAAACGAAGACATCAGACACCTAACAAAAGTCACAGATATAATGGATCGTGTTGCAAAGCTTAAGTGGTAATGGCGGGTCATGTTGTGAGACGAAACGACGGTAGATGGACTCCTAGAATCCACAAATGGCGACCATGGAGTAGCAAAAGAAGCATCGGCAGACCACAAAAGAGATGGACTGACGACATTACTCCAATCGCGGAAATGAAATGGATACAGAGGGCACAGGACTGCAACTATTGGAAGAGTTTGGAAGAGACCTATATCCAGCAGTGGAGAGATGGCTGAATAAGAAGAAGAAGATATATTTTTTAATAATCATTTATATTAAATGAAAACTAAACATATGAAATCCATTTTCATAATATTTTTAACAATTAAAAGTTTGGCACTGATTATATTAATTAATAACGAATTTCGAATAACTTTTATCTATTCTACTTTCCTTTTTGATGGCTTTAAGATAAAATCAAAAATGACAAAAGCAATAAGACATCTCGATTGGAGAACCATCTTTACACAATGTAACATTGCCCAAAATCTAATCGGAATAAGTGAGAAAGGCGTCGCATTGCTTACGAATTGGCACCAGATCACTTTCAGTGTCCATGGACCAATCCAGTTAGGCAATAAAAAATAATGTAAATATTCTAAACATCAAAAATATGTATAAGGTTGTATTTGGGTTTATAACAAAAACTCAGATAGGTAGGTATATCTTTTTTTTTTTTTAAATATAAAAACTTGGAAGAATTGCGTGATTAATTTGAAATAAAAAAACTCTAACCATTGCAACCTGAAGGGCGTAACACAAAAAAAAATTGACATTAAATGAAAGGAAATGCATGAAAATTAATAAAATAGATGTGGCATCTGAGCCTGTGAATTGGGGATTAAAATTCTACCGTTTTGTAATTACATTAATTTATTTTTTGATTCGCATTAATTGATGAGGGTGCAACTATGACAACATGCATTTTGATTTATTTCCCCTATTTATTAACACACCTTGATAAACTCATCAAAAGATCCCCTTGCACATTTACATAATGAAAAGACTAAAGATATTCTTCGTTTGTCGTACGATGAACAAAATATTTTACAAAAACAACATACAAAATATTTCAAAATTAAATTGCCTTATTATTTTGTTTCAGATTGACAATATACTATTATTTTCTTTATCAAAAGATTTTTCAAATTTTTTATTTATTTTTTCTATTCTTCACTGTACATTGGTTACAATATTACATAATAAAATAGTGTCATAAATTTTTTATAAACTTTAACAAAGAAGATGAACCAATAAAAAGCTTACATTTTGATTGTATTTCTGAAATCAGTTCACGAGAAACATTTCTTATTGAAGAGCTATTTTAATCAATAGAAATCAACTTCATACATATATTCTCTGTAGATCTCTCAAGTGAAGAAACCAGCGGATTTACTACGTGCGATTTAATTTCAAAACTTAAACAGTCTGGTATGGAGACGTATTTAATGTCTCAGAACTTTAATTGCAATATACGGATTTTAATTGAGTTCGTCGGTAGCCTGGAGGTAGAGTCTCGGCCTCGTGAACAAGGAGCCCATGGTTCGATACCAGGTGCAGGCAAACTCCCCTTTCACGACACAAGCTTTTAGTAGCTTACTGTGAAAAGTGTATAAGGTTGTATTTGGGTTTATAACAAACAAAACCCAGATATATCTTTAAAAAAATCATACATTATATAGTCGTTTTTCAGTATTAGCAAAGCATAGTGTTAACTTTCATAACACAAATGAAAAATGCTTACTGTAAAAGTATTCGTAATTTTTAACACATTTCATGAGCATCAATAATTTGCTACTTGATAAATACTTAAACACGTAAGTAGGTTGTCTACATAATGTTCGTATTATTTTTATGACAGTTCGTATCTTCATCCATGTAAACATTATAATACCATAAAGTTTATAACCAACAGACACTTAGAAATATCGTTGAATTTTACAAGACATCATGCTATAAAAAATAAACTATTTACATACAATTTAGTATAAAATTGTAAAATAAGTACGTGTACCTTAAAGTGTGGGTCAATCACATAGTATTTTATAGATTCTTTAAGATACCCTTATACCGTACCCCAACTTTGGTTAGGCTGAGAGAACGGAATACTGTAGGTACCTATTGATCTATCTTCGCATAATAATTAATTTGTATTCATGCAATTTCTTATGTATTCAATTTTTTTTCTTAACGTACAGTCGGGTCTTTGATAATTACATCCACCTGATATCTATAGGACTTCTACGCTTGCTGCCTCAGGACAACCTGACAGATGAATTTAATATCTTCAGGTTCGAAATAATTATACCTTGAGTGACTCGAGGTTTTGAAGTTCCGGAAAATGTTTTTTTTTTATGTTATTCGGATTTAAATGTCAGATAAAAATCAAAACAATGTAAAATGTTGATTCAAAGTTGGCAAGGGATACTTTAATTTTGATTAAGCAGATATTAAAAAAACAAAAATGTGAAAAATAATTTTAGTTAAGTAATAATAATAAATAATATATTTTGTATTATCAAATTCTAGAAAACTGGCATACACTTCACTTTTTTCTTGTTGAATCCCAAGTTATAGATAAAAAAATACTGAGAAGTCGATATAATAGCTGCGAAATATAAAAATAGAATAATGCAATTTAAACATGATTATAAACTGCAGACTTATACCTAAAATTGTATATGAATTTAGTCGTATGAAAGGAACATAAGCCTCATTTAGGTGTCACAAAAAAAAGTTATTGAAGTAACCGAACATATTTTATAATTATATATTTGATACCAATCATCTAATAAAACTAAAGAATGTAAGAACAAATGTTGATCCTTTATGGGTCGATATAGATAGCATATATTTACTCGCATACTTAA
This sequence comes from Athripsodes cinereus, assembly GCA_947579605.1. Lineage (NCBI taxonomy): Eukaryota > Metazoa > Arthropoda > Insecta > Trichoptera > Leptoceridae > Athripsodes > Athripsodes cinereus. Next base: position 15,586,877 of record OX388321.1, on the reverse strand, counting down.
TGAGTGATTTAAAACTCAGCTTTCAGGCTTTTATAGATCATATTGTGACTGGACAAGATGCGTGATTAAAATTTTTACACAAAACTGCTATACCCGCGCAAGATGAGGTCGTGTTTTACTTTAAAAACATTTGTTTATTATATATAATGGAAAAACATATTTGATATCAATGAAACACTGTTTACTTTTCACTATTGATTTAATAATACTCAAGCGCTTTCGTCAAGTTAGCTTAACATTTTCAAGAGAACTAATTACAAGAATTTTTTTTCTTAAAGTCACATGCAACAACAATATTTTTTACATATATGTAGGTACCTAAAAACAGAAAAGAAAGGGTAAGGAAGTGGGAGGAGTTAAGACAATGGTGGATGAACAATTGGTTTCAACAATGGTGATGAATGGGGTATTTGAATATTTACAATATTTTTAATATTTCTATGTATTTCCAATGTTTCCAAAGCAATTAATTTTCTATACCGGTTTTCTGAATGTAGGACCCTTACACTATTCACATCAAAATTGTGTTTATGACTAATGCAATGATCCGCCATCTCCGAACAATTAGATAAACCCCTAAGTGCATATGTTTAAAATGTCTTTTCACAATGTGAACACACAAACTCTAGATCATTTTTATATATAATGGGTTACAATTCATTGGATTGATCTGCAACGAGTTTGGATTTTCTTCTCCATTCCTCCCTATTCTCAGCCAGTCTCTTCAGCTCTACGTTTGAGCCACAGTTTATGTCCTTCTTCAGTTGGTCCGTATAAGCGTCTCTTGGTCGGCCTCCGCCATTTGTGCCTTCGGTCCTACCTTCTGCGATGGCGATGACCAGTCCTGGGTGCCTGATGTTGTGGCCAATCTAGTTAGCTCGTTGTTGACTGATTCTCTTAAGCAGTTGCCTTTTTTCGCATACCCTGGTTAACACTTCTTCGTTTTCGACGTGCTTCGACCAATGGATCTTCAGCATGCATCTGTAGCACTACATCTCAAAGGCCGCCAACCGTCCGCTTTCACTCTTGCTGAAGAAAAAAATGTATTGAGTTCTCAGGTCATACTTTAATAAGATTATAAAAAAGTGTTAAATGCAAATACCGTAATAATACATTATCATATGAAGTTATGTAGTAAGTATGTACATATTACAAAGAGGTTAAGTTCCGTTGTAAAAGATGCAACACAGAGACATTACAATTTTCCGAGACATTTATGCGACACTTTTAAAAATTATTATGCTTTTCTGTGTTAATATCCCAGAAAGTAAGCGAAACCTTTGCATAATAAAGAATACATACATAAGTATAAATAGAAACCAATTAACATAATGGCTTGTGCTTTACTTCTGTCTGTACAACATATTATTATTGTGTATTATTATCATCACACGTCGAAAAGTTTCACTACTAGCTGTCTTTGTGTAACGCGTGATTTTATATAATTCTTTCTATTATTAGCAATCATTACAATATTTCAGTTAGAATATAAACAACAGATACTAAATTTTATGCGTGTGATGGAGAAGACGCAGAGGAGAACAGCTTTAGAATTCATAATATGCTTAATTTTTCAGAACGCGATTGAACGTAAACGAGTATGACAAAGACATAACATGTCGAAGCCTTGGTAACTATTTAAAAACTCATTGATAAAACTTAATTCCATATTTTTAATTTATACTCATGTTATTTGATATTTTCATTTTGCGACTGTTTTTATAAAAGCGAAATTATAAATAGGTCCTTTTGATGCTCAGAATTCACAACATATAAGCTAAAATTATTTAGGTAGGTACCTACCTATTTTTTTCATGTAAATTTTTTGCTTGGATTTTCCTTCATCATAATTTTATTATTTAATTTATATTTTAGTAATTATCATAGCTTAATTTCACTTATGGATATATAAACGTTACACTTCAATGCGTGGTATATTATTATGCAGAACGTGGAATAAAGTCCTAAAAAAATATTATTATAAAGCTAAATATTTTTTGTTTGAAATTTTGTCATTCATAACTATCTAACGGATAAAATTTGAAATGTTAACAATTCGTTTTATTAACGGGTAACGTTAAGTCAAAGCTTTTGATAAATACAGCAATGAATGCATTCTTTGAGAGCTTTATAATGAAAAGGCAACAAAGAAGATAGTATATGTTCTATAACACTCAGGAATTAACACTTTTACATTGAAATACTACTTGCTCACATACTTGTTTAACTTGCCATATTAATTTACAGTTACGTACAGCATGAAGACTTCCATTGTCTTACTATTTAACCCCTTAATGTTCTTTATGAAAAAAAAAACAAAAATCTAATAACCCTGTCTTTCGTTCAGATAAACTAAATTGTATTTGAGAGATTTCCTTCCACAATCTTGTTTTCTAGTATCGTTTTTTATGTAAAAACAGAACTGTGAAAGGACATCTTCAAAGGATGGCAACATATAAGATGGAAAAAGTTTTTTGGAATCAACTATCGTTGAACAACTCAATAATGCTTACATATTATGTAGTTATTTCTGATGGTCGAAAATTAACTAGGTACAGCGTAGAGCTTTAGTCTCGAAAACAATGGATCTCCAAGCTTTTTTATTTTGGAAAACGATTACCAACCACTTTAAGCATTTAGTTTTCCTATAGATCTCGAATGAATTTATCCAATAGTCCTATGTAGCTTTGGTGTATCTATCGTTCGTTTGACCTCAGGTACAACTTACAAAATGTGTTACGAGTATTTGACTTATCATACCATGAAAATACATAATAGAGATTTAGTCTACATCTGTTGTTTGCTGTTGGTTTTGCTCCTGGCATCTTGATGAAGCTCAGTTGGACTCTTGGGATTACTTTGGTTCTCTTTGGGGTTTTTCGAGTGCTTTGGGACATTAGAATGGCCTAGACTTGCGACTAACTAAATGAATAACCAATTGTTTCTAATTTCATTTTTATCGTTTACCAAATGTATTTGATGTTCTCGTTGATGGATGTATAGTTTTAATAAATAAATAAAGTAATGAAATGAAAAAAGAGATAATTTTCTCAGTATATATAATTCAAAAATAGTTGATAACTTATTGAATATGAAAACACGTTCTATGGAGTGCATGACAAAGAAAAGATATCCTCTCTGTTACCTTGCAAAAGGCAGGTTAAAAACATCACGCATAAGACAGTAGTTTACATTTTCAATTCAGCGATGAGAAACGCCACACATCCTGAATGGCTTATTATTCAAAATAAAGCTTCTTTATTACACGCTACTGGCTAATTTTTTACTGTCTAATTCACTTGTAGGTGAAAAAGTGTTTTTTTTTTACTATGATTTATGAAACGCGTTGTATAAAAAATGTATTTTATTTCTACTGATAAAAAATAACACATGTTTTGCAAATTTATGAATAAAATGGTATAATATATGTACATTATATCAACTCATACATACTTTATAATTATTATAATTGTTATTTGATATATGTATTTTTCTAATTTTCTTAATTAATTTTAATTAATTATACAGTCCATCTAGCGTGAATGAAACAACTTGAATCTATTAAATATTTATTACATTTAAAAACGTGTTGCTAAAGCAATTTACTTTATAGAGCGTTGACAATTATAAATATGATGAAAAAAATAATAATTGTAAATCATACGGTCTGGTCTATTGAAACCTTTTTTACAAGGTTTTGATATGCTCCTCTAAATATTACATCAAAAAAAAGTTTTATAAAGAGAACTTTTTCAAACCTTTTTACGTTGGACTTTAGTTAAGAATCTTAGTGTCTATTCAATTTACCTTTACCATAAGAGCTATTTGTTGATTGATTTTAATATGTATGTAACTACTCAAAGAAAAAGTAGGGTAGACTGGGTACGGTTGAAACACTTTAGCGTTTATCGTCCATAGCATCGGGATTACTTAAGCGAGCGATGATGGAAATATATTAAATAAAAGACCATATATCTGTCTACTAATAGGCACTGTTATTTGAGATCAATGTATTGTATTTTATGCGTAATATCAAATTTAAAAAAAAAAGTAATTTGTTTCAACCGTCCCCATGCCAGGGTCGGTTGAAACAGTGTCTGGGGTCAATTGAAACACATACAAATAATACAAAATATAATAAATGAACATGTTTTATTAACCATCTAATAACATTTTACGGGATTTCTTCTCATAAACATGCGAAACCATTCTTCGCAAGCCATTTCTTTGTCATCCTTAGTCCGAGGTCATGATAACTCGTACTTGATAGTTAGTTCGTATGTCAATTTCTTAACATCCTTTGTAGTTAGGCCAAAATATATATTATCTGCACATCTAATTAAATTTCTTAGATAGCTCACGCTCTTGTTCCTGGTTAAACACTCGATTATATCCCATTTCTTGATTTTCATCGTGTTAACAATCCTTATTCACATCACAATGGCACACTCCATAGATGGGACAGCCTGCAGACGAACTGCACGCAATAAACTTAGGTAGGTAAGTCTTTTTCGTGCCGATGAAAGTTAAGACGTTCAGGGTGGTTTGAGTCTTTGTCTTCAAAACAATGTATTTCTAGGCTTTTCGATCACGGGCAGTGGATTGCCATTCGTCTTTCTTACATATTATATCAATATGCCGAACTGTGCTATATGGAAAGGCGCAGTGTGCGGGTACTTGGTGCCTAGTATATATTATTATTATTTATTTTTTGTTATTATTAAGTTATACTTCACAGAATAGTTTTACAGAGATTTGTTGCATTTGATTGCTAATATTGTTATAGCCTACCTACATACCTTGTAATCTTTTTTTTTTGTGTACTTTGTACCATCGTACTTATTCTTATTATTCTTTGAATATTATATTATTAGATTCCTACTTGTTAGATAATATTATTTTGCGGTGTACCCACAGAATTCCATACAAAACCTAGAACCCTGACTCGTTTACAAAAGTGAGGCAAAAAATCTATGAATTTTTGACAGATCGGTTGGCGAAAGCGTGTGGTGTTTCCTACATTTTATGGACTATTTCTCGCATTTTTATAAAAAGATATCATTTTTACATTTATATAAACGTAATTGGAAATTTTTTGAAGTTCTTGTCGACGTTTTTAGCGTTTTACCACACTTTTTTTCGCCAACCGTTCTGTCAAAATAGCCGAATAATGGTGCCTCACTTTATTACAATGAAAATATATACGAGTACTCCATCTAGGTATTATATATAAAAATCTATGGGTGTACCTATGCATTGCTATAATGTGTTTGTGTGGGTAGATACTTTTGTTATATGTTTTTCACTATCTGTTGTTTTTATTTTATTTTTTTTCCATGTTCATATAGCCGTTCACTGTGTAAATAAATAAATAAATATGTATACTTCATATTAACTATACATTTTTTAATTAATTGAAATATCATTGCATAATATTATTTATTGTAATTAGTTTCAGCATTATTTATGTAGTATGTTAGGGTTCAGATTAATAATGGTGTAATTATCATTTTACCCACCAAATAATACTTTAAAAAATATTAGGGGAGAGGGGGGCATAGTGGGGTACCGGGGCATAGCGGGGTAGTGCATTTTTTGAGCATTGTGGTCGTCATATGGTATGCAAAATATAGCAAACAGATTGACTACCAGTTGTCATGCGACCTGCGCATGTGATAGACGCTGTTGTGTTATTGTTTTTTTTCCCGCGTGAATTTTATTGAATATTATCGTTTCGTTAAAATATTTCACAAATTTAATTTTTTGTTTACGTGCCCTATCGTAAATATTTTATAGTGAAAATACGCCTATTATATGAGTTGGATGCTTTAAGATAAAAGGAATAATAAAAAGATTGGATATAAACAAAGGTAAGATGGTGTTGTCCTTGTTTTATTTTGCACATAGCTTGGGGCAAAGTGGGGTATACTGGAAGGGGCATAGTGGGGTACTTTCATTTAGGTACCCCACTATACCCCATACTGTTTCATAATTATTGGAATAACAATTTATACTTCTTTTGTTTTAGTCAATATGGTTAGAACATACAAGAGAAAAACCGATCAACAGTCATGGTCCATGGAGTCTATGAAGAAAGCCGTGTTGAGTGTGGTTTCAGTAGAAATGGGATATAAAAAAAGCTACTTATTCCCATCATGTTCCACAAACTACTCTTGAACGATACGTATCCAAGTACAGAGCTAATCCTGATGAAACTATGTTTCAAAAGAAGTTAGGCCATTACTCCACGCTATTTTCCCCACAGCAGGAAGCTGAATTAGTAAGATATATTATTAATATGATAGAAAAGAGACTCCACGGTCTGACTTCGAAAGAAATTAGGAAGACTGCCTGAGAATGAATAAGCTGAGAAAAACCAGATCGCCCATAAATTTAACACATGTAATGGCCTGGCAAGAGACGACTGGTTCAAATGCTTTTTGAGGAGACTCCTGGATATCAGCTACAGAAAGCCAGAAAGAACTTCAACAGCCAGAGGAATGAATTTTAATAGAGTTGCTGTTGGAAACTTTTTTGATTTTTTGGAAAAGGTCAGCGACAAATATAAATTAAATTCAGAGCGCATCTACAACGTGGATGAAACGGGGGTGTCGACTGTCCCCAAAAGTCATTCCAAAATATTGTCTTCACGTGGAAAACGGCAAGTCGGAACCTTCTGCAGAACGGGGGAAATTGATGACGACAATTGTGTGTTTCAGTGCAATTGGTACCTATATGAAGCCCGAATTGCTTGATAGATCACCGGCTGGATCTTGGGGTGAATGTCACGAATCCAGTTGGATACAAGGTCACCTATTCGTACTATGGTTACAGAGATTTATAGAATGGTCACATGTTACCATAGATGATCCTGTGCTTTTGCTCTTAGATGGCCATGCAACACATGTAAAATCCATTGAGGTAATCGATTTAGCCCGCAAAAATGGAGTAATTTTGCTATGTTTCCTACCTCACTGCACACACCATCTCCAACCATTAGACGTTGGCTTTATGAAACCTCTGAGCACATTTTGCGCTGACGTTATATAATAAGACGCTGAAAGCATCTATTGTGGCTACTTGTAGTCTCAGTCAAATGAGGTATGGATAAGATATAGGAAATGTATTCGTTGGGCACACTGCTCGTGTGCTGGAGAGGATGATGACGATAATGAAGCCACCCATTTGTGTGTAATATGCAGTGACGATTAAGTTTCGCTGATGCAGTCAGTATTTATACTTCTAGTTTTTAGGTTTTTATTTTCAAATATATATTTTTTCAATAAAGCATTCATTTAATTAAATAAGCGACTAATATGTTAAAGTTTTAAAGATACATCACAATATCCCACCTGGTACCCCGCTTTACCCCGTGTACGGGGCAAAGTGGGGCAAACCGCTTTCATAGCATATATTTATTATGTAGCTAAACTATTTATCCTATAATAAAAAGTTATTATTCAAATCTTGCGTTATTAATGACACAACTAATTAACCATTATTTACAAAGAAAATAATAATTCATAAGCGAGCTAGACGACTTTATATGTTAGGTACCCCACTATGCCCCCCTCTCCCCTACTACAAATAATATCTAGTACGTACGTACTTACATAGTACGTGTATTATAAATGTTACGAAACATTGCGTGTCTGATTGTAATTATTTCAACGTGTGTATCTTCGGCATTATGCTGATTTGTAAACACCACTTTATTTTATGAAGTCCTATTATTTCTTTTTTCTGTTACTGACTTGTTATAGGTAGGTACCGCAATTTGATTTACGTTTTTAAATGTATGAGTTTTTTTTCATAAATCATTCTATTGGAAAACTAGAAGTAACGAATTATTCAACCTACTTAAAAGCATTCCTATAAATTTTACCCTTTTACGTTCCTCTTAACATTTGTGGAGAGTAATGCTCTTTTATTTGGATGAATTGATTATTGTAAATTACCTACATTCATAAGATTCGTAATTTTTGATACTGTTTGTACTGTTTGCTCCCTCGAAGATCACTGGCTCTGGCTCACACCAAACAGCAACTGGCTTGCTATTTCACAATACTCCAGTTCTTATACTGTTCTGTGTCAGAGACAATGTACCTGTCAATTTACATTGACAGTCCCACACACCACAGATGTACAATCTGTGGATAGTTTACCAATGTGCATACACTACATCCCTCCCTTATCAAAATAATTACAATTTTTGCTTACAACCAGTATGAAATATATTTTTGTTCTCTCTGCCCACCCCGTCCGGGACAAGGCACGAGGGCATAGCACAGTATAGTATAGGTAATTGTCAATCAACACAATCACATTAGCTAATAATATTATGCTTGTATGATTTACACTGAATTGACACAATGAACTTATGTGTATTATTATATATTGTAACTAACACTGCGGTGTATGACTGTGTACTCTCCTTCCTTCTCTCATTTATGTAATAATAATTATAACAACAAAAACCTCACTGCACAAAAACAAACATTATCAAATAAACATTGCAGAATTTTAATCAGACAAATAAACTTATGCAATGGGCGAGTTTATCGCCTTTGCACATATTTATTGCACAAGTTTATTAGTTATTATTTATGTACATGTTATACTTATCTTTTTAGTTCACTCCTTTCTACTTCTGGTCTCCTCTCTCATTTTCCATGTTATTTTATCTTGTTATATTTCCCTCAGATACACCTCATCACCTCATCTCTCTGTTGCCGATTGATTCTAGACTTTCTTCATACCCATTATATTCCTTTTCCAATTGATTTGACCGGTCATCATCAACTGCCATATATTTATACATATAATAACATACATATACATGTACCACACCCAGATCCAGAACATGGCAATTTACCATTTTTCGCTCTGGCCGGGAATCGAACCTGGGACCTCGTGACTCGCAGGCAAGCGCGTTACCTCCACGTCACACCGGCCGTCGGTACATATGCATGTCTCATGAGCTCACTTTGCTCTCTACCACTGCTCTCAATTCAAACTTTTTTTACCAGTTGGGACACCACTTCTTTGGAATTATACCCTGGGACACCACTGCTCCCAATTTCATCGGAAGCAGCTGGAATTATACCCTTTTTACCAATTGGGACACCACTGCTCCCAATTTCATCGGGAGCAGCTGGAATTATACCCTTTTTACCAACTGGGACACCACTGCTCCCAATTTCATCGGGAGCAGCTGGAATTATACCCTGGGACACCACTGCCCTCAACCTATATCGAGAGCAGCTGGAATTATACCCTTTTTACCAACTGGGATACCACTGCTCCCAATTTCATCGGGAGCAGCTGGAATTATACCCTGGGACACCACTGCCCTCAACCTATATCGAGAGCTGCTGGAATTATACCCTTTCCGATGATGCTGACAGCCCTCAGATCACAAGGCCGATGATGTCTCAGCGTCTCCATGGCTCCAGGAAAGGGCAGCTGGTCCTTGAGTTGGGAAAGGGGTAACCTACAAGGGTGGTTGACGCCTAATGCACTGGATGCAAGGAGGAATGCCCCACATGCACCACGCGGCTCGAGATGTCCACCACCCGTCTATTCAAGCTCCCATGAGCTGCAGGACAGGAAAGTTTGATCTACCTTACAATTGGAAGGATTAGGGACGATGTTACTTGCAAGGGTGGTTGACGCCTAATGCACTGGATGCAAGGAGGAATGCCCCACATGCACCACGCGGCTCGAGATGTCTACCACCCATCTATTCAAGCTCCTTTGAGCTGCAAGCTGAGGCAGTTGGGTTTTCCTTGCAATTGGAAGGATTTGGGAAGAGGTTACCTGCAAGGGTGGTTGACGCCTAATGCACTGGATGCAAGGAGGAATGCCCCACATGCACCATGCGGCTCGAGATGTCTACCACCCATCTATTCAAGCTCCTTTGAGCTGCAAGCTGAGGCAGTTGGGTTTTCCTTGCAATTGGAAGGATTTGGGAAGAGGTTACCTGCAAGGGTGGTTGACGCCTAATGCACTGGATGCAAGGAGGAATGCCCCACATGCACCACGCGGCTCGAGATGTCTACCACCCGTCTATTCAAGCTCTCTTGAGCTGCAAGACAGGAAAGTTTGATCTACCTTACAATTGGAAGGATTAGGAAAGAAGAAACCTATAAGGGTGATTGACGCCAAATACCACCACCTGAAATCATACATTGAGCTTGCAAACATATAGCCCATTTTCCTCAAATGCTCCCAATATTGTTGAGAGCACCTGGAGTTACTCATTCAGTGGACAAATACGCAAACATATATTTCACTTTTTACATTTTCACTGGCAAGGCATCCTTTGAATGAATTATGGCTATTTGATAACACTTTTTTCATTAAACATATGTTTGTGTTTGTGATAGAAATATAAGAAGTACATAATTATATATACGAGTGTACATATATACCTAAACTCCTAATATTCCATTACATAATATACCACGTATTAGATAAATATAATATTGAATTGATTAAATGATGAGAATAACATTATTATGTTTCCTCGTGTAATGTAGCTTATGCTGTATTAATTTTATCAGATTATGCACAATTTGAACACATCAAGACCAACATTTTTTAAGATATTTCATGAATTTCAACTGTGCTTGTAAAAAATACTGTGTAATTTTAATATGATTGCACTTTTATCGGTGATCAAATTTCTTATTTATTTTCATAGATTATTGCACAATATTTATCAACATTATATCTCCTCACTCCGTATTTGGAGTATGAGGTAGAGAGAGATATCTATAGTTTACCACTTCCAACCTCTCTTCACTTCATGAAGTTACACTAAGCAAGTTGTGAAACCCAGTACATCAACTAATGATTTAATATTAACAGTCGATAAATTTGTTCATAAAATAACACGATAATAAATATATTTTTTTCACTGTATATCAATCAATGACTACTCATCTTCTTCTTGTATATATTTTTTTCTATTAATGAATTTCACTATTTTTCATAATAATTTTTTAGCGTATTATTAGTTACTTATTACCTTTATATTTATTATAGAGATGCAACGAATATTCGTCCAATATTCGGTATTCGGCAATTATACCTACTATTCGTTGCATCTCTAATTTATTACCTTGTAACATATCACTTTTTCTCCGTACGCTCTTCATTGCTCTTTTCAGGAGCACAGAGCTCTTTTAACAAGCTCCTTCCCTATCGTAAGCTACTGTGGCCAACCGAGTCACCACCAATAGAAATAAACAGGGGAGGGGACAATCTTAGACTCGCATATTTCATAAGTTTAAGACTCCTATTTATACCAATATTTAAATGCAGACACAATTTGTATGGTCCCGGAATCCTTTAGGGTTATCTCTCTCTCTCTCTCTCTCTCATTCTCTCTTCACAGCATATTTGCCACATACAATGCCGTCGGTGTAAGTACATTTTGACAATTTATCATAAAAATAAATGAGAAAAGATGATATTCGCCCAAGCCACTGGTGAATCATTTCACTTCACTTCACCTTGCATCCTATACTTCACTTCACATTTCGAAAAATAGAATACTTAATATAATTTCATTTAATTGGGCAATGCATTATATTGGTTAGCTGGAAGATACCGCCTCCAAGCAACAAGCTCTTAATCACTCGCAAATGTTTTTCCAATAAAGTGGTACCTATTATTAATTATTTTGTAAAATCATAGACATAAACCCCTTGATCCATAATAATGTAATCAACCCTCTTTATCTTATATATAAACCCTCTTTATCTTTAACACTGCAAACATGTATTCTATCTGTAAAATAATCTATTTGGGCTAAATCAGATCATATTATACAATTCTATATATGAATAGGTACACGATTGTGCAATACATTAAAAGATCAACGATTTAGGTACATATCTCGCATAAATCACTTTACCAATGCAATTTAACTTTTTAATGCTCAATTTAAAGGTACATCATCGTGCAAAGATAATGAATTTCATTATATATGAAGACATGATTTTGCAATATGTAACATATCAATGATTGGCATCTCGTGTAATTTCCTGCACAAATAGGACTATTTACTGATTTAAGGATTTTGAAACACTTAAGAAATTATGAAGTACATGCTTATACCAATCTTTCGGGATCGCGGAGGATTCATAATACACAATTTACTCGAAAGTTAAATCATTGCAGGTATATCTTGCACATACAGTTATAAGAATTTGTTTCAATTGAAGTTTGTGAATTTGAACATAAAACAACAAGAAAGAACTTACTCTCTGTCCAATATTTTGAAGCACAATTCAAAGACAGGTTGCCTTTGAAGTAAAAGCATTATGCAATATCACTTACTCCTCTTTCTTCTATATTTTTTCCAACCGATGGAGAGTTCTCGTACCTACTATTAATTTATCCTCGTCGCCACTTGTACTGTTTGCTCCCTCGAAGATCACTGGCTCTGGCTCACACCAAACAGCAACTGGCTTGCTATTTCACAATACTCCAGTTCTTATACTGTTCTGTGTCAGAGACAATGTACCTGTCAATTTACATTGACAGTCCCACACACCACAGATGTACAATCTGTGGATAGTTTACCAATGTGCATACACTACACTGTTGTCATTAGAAGAGTGAAATTTTCAATATTTCTCTTGGCTATTTATATTCCCTATTTTAAGTTATCAACGTTCATTTTGAAAATCATCATCATCATCATGAGCTCGACAGCCCTGGGTGGGCCTTGGCTGAATCCAGTAGTCTCTTCCACTCTCGTCGTTTTGAAACAAGCATAATATAAAAAGAAGGTCTTCTATTCGGATATATAGTTTATTTCGATCAAAAGTATATTATTTTTAGTAGACAATCAATACCATAAAATTTCTTGTTAAAATGCACAAAGTCTAGACAAAAATAGTTCAACAGATATGATTGACTTTGACTTTGTAGTACTTATAATTTTATTGTAAAGCATAACAAGAACAAAAGAGAGAAAGCCAAACATATGCTTCTAAATGTCTGCTAAACTGACTTCCTTATGAGATCCATAAATGTTCAATAATGATTGACAAACATATTATTGATGCTCGAATAAACACATTGAATATCTTTTAATGTCTCAAGTCAGATCAGCATAAAGTTTAGATAAACAATGGTTTGCATTGAGCCAGCACCAAGAATGTTTTTTAGTCTATAAACTCAAACTTTTAGCGACTGCTCAAATATTTTGGAAAAAGAATTTTGACACTCACAGCTGATTGGTATTTGGGTGTAACATGTCGTCTTAAACAAAATAACGAAATAATAATTCAAATAACGAAATGTTGATTACTACATTACATAAGCCATTAGGTACACATTAGGCCTTTCAAAATATTTACCAATATTTCGTTGACCACTGATAGAGGTATTTATGTAGTTACATTAAAGTTCTGTCCAATATCAATTGATTGTCAACCAATATTGAACATTTGCGAGTTCCTTTAGACCGTAATGCATATAATATTATATGAGTATGTATGTATAACCATCGTATCCATATATAACGGGCACATTATGGAGTATAACGGAATATAACGGCCCGTTACACCTGCCTGTACGGAGGCATTATTTAACACTGTCAGGGGGCTACTTATAATGACGTATTACTTATATCTTCAGGGGGGTTGTTGTTTGTTGTTTTCAAGCATTCCATTGTTTTTTTACTTTGATCAATATGGTACACAACAGATGAAGGATATACAAAATATAGATTGTAAGCAATAATAACATTCCAGTCTCACATCCAAATATACAACAATCTTACATCTAAACAGTGCATCTTCAGTTACAATATAATAATGAAACTATTAGGTACTGCTACTATACCATCACGGCATATCCGACAAATGGGGTTGCTGGATAAATAAACATGCAAGCTGTCCTCTCCGTACCAACAAATATCAACAAATTCAGGATGGGTGACAAATCTCATCACTGAATTTAAGATGAAAAATTTCTTAATTTTTTCGAACATCTGCCTTCTACTTGAAAACTTACGGAAAAGAGTTGAAGACCGATTTGTAGTTTTAAAATTCCAGAATTCTAAGGAATCCCAACACGAAAACACACAGAATTTTATAATCTTGCACATATAGTAAAACCCACTTTAACAAATATATTCACAATTTCAACATGAAATTTTAGTTGGAATTCCTTAGAATTCTGAAATTTAAAAACTCCATGTTTTAGTATCACGGTATTTTAAATATGTAAGTTAAATTTTTTGATCAGTCGTTAATAACAAGTAAAAGTCAGAGAGCATTTCTCATACATATCTCGTAGTTTGATGAAAGAAATCACTTTATAGTGATAATCTCGCTTTTTTTTAAAAATGAGGGAAAATCCTTCATGGACGCCTAAATAGGTAGTGCTGGACTCAAACAAAACGATGATATGCAAAAAAAATATGTTGTAACTAAATGAGTCTTGTTTCGTATCGTAAATGTATATTATTTTCGTCGTTATTGGCTACTTGAGGGGAATATTAATAAAACTCACTTTTTTTTAATACAAAGTTTCGACTGTCTTATAAAGGGCAGATCTTTATTAAACTTATTAAAAAAGAACACTACCTAAATGTTTTATTTTTCATAGTAGGTATTGTGTGAAGAATATTTAAATCATTCGCAAACGAGTGGAATGCGTTGTGAAGAATTGGTATACATAATAAAACATATTATAATAATGCGTTATTGTTGCAGTTATAGGCGAAAATTCGTTTTTAGTCAAGTGCGTGTTTGTCTAGGGGCTCTGATCAATGCGAAATGGAGTGATTCTTTTATATACCCCATGTATGGGATATAATAATATTTGATATTTAAGAGTATTATTTGATATTTGATTTATTTTATTAATCCTCAACTGGTTTTTATGGGTCGTACAATCGCATTGATTTGTTTGAGTGGCACTGATTTGCGATTAGTTCACTGAATAAAAATTAATACTCTTGTAAATGGTGGACTTATGTTCTCAGTTTTTTATATTTTCCTTTTTTTCATACAAATACTTTAATTACAGTAAAATACTTGAAGTATTACTGCCTCATTTAAATTAAAACTTGTGTATGGTGCTGAGATTCAAAAATATGTAGGATAACAAATAAAAAATATTAATAAATTATTTATTTATTTATTCTTTTTGAACATCATCATTACATAACAATGTAAACAAGATAATACAAAATTTTAAAAACTAGGACGATGTGCAGTGGCGAGATTATGACTATAAAGTGATTTCTTCCATCTAACCACGAAATTGAACTAACAACTAGATTTTTTTTTGTTTCATATGCTTTCATTGTGTATATTATGTACCAAACTTGTGCATATTACAAAAATGTATGAAAAAAATGTACAAAAACATTGTGTAAATTATGTATTATGTGTATATTATGTACTATCCGTTCTAACATAAACCTATAATTAAGTCAAGTGGAGTTTTGTTGTACAGCTTTGAAATGTGAAATATTTTTATTGTATTAGAAGCAAAAGCTTTTGTACATTTTAAATCTGACTTAATACCACAACTGAAATTCTCTGAAACATTCATGTCGATAACAGTGAAGAAAAATTAGATACGCAGAAATGTATGAAAGCTATGTTCAGTTTAATGTGAATATAATAATAAAATAATAGTTATATGTATGTAAATGTATGAACAGTTCTAAGAAGAGATCAAGCTATGTATAGTCACATATGGTTCATAATGTTATATAAATCAGGTGTAGTCAACCTTTATATCCACCTTCATCAATGTTCTTTGATTTCCACACTTCTTGGAATACATATTATAACCAGATAAGTCAAAAATATTACGATTTTATGATTATAAAATGAGTGTTAGTATGTGAAACTTTACGCAGTTTAATCTGTATAATGAATAGCATAATTAATTATTTTATGAATTTTTGTATTGATTGAAAAATAAAATAAATAAATAACTTAATTTTCTTGTACATACAGATATGAAGAAGATAATACTTAAACGCGAATTTTATTTATAAAATTTTGAATACTAAGATATTATGCTATTTTTGTGTTAACATGTTTTTTATTGTTTAACACTCTAATTCTATTTCTTTTAAATTGCTTTTATGTATTTCCTATATTTTGTGATTCGAACATATTTGGAAATTCAATTTTTTTATTATATTTATGTGTCCATACATTTTGTTTCGAAGGGGTATTCAAGGGGCATACCTCTCTCATAAAAGCACATATTCTGTTTATAGAATGTTTGACCTTATCAATATAATTAACAAATAATTAATCGATTTCCTGTGCGAAGCTCTATTCAGTATGCTGAATTCAAATCATTTAGTGTATAAAATTCTATAATAATACTGTTATTATGTGTGCCATAGATCATGAGACTTTATCCATCTTTTTTTCAGCTGCCCGCCTCGGAATCGTTTGGAATTGATTTATATTTTTGAAGATATACAATATTATCTAAACATTTTATACCTACTTTGTTTAGAGAACGAAAAACTTCTCCGAAGCAAATAAAATATTGTTAAATTTTTTTACTAAGCGCTTATCTATCAGTCGATTTATTGTTTTTATAAAGAGAGTTCATTCCCTTACCTTTTCTATTAATGATAAATCGTCCTAAGATTGCATTAGACGGAAATTATCAATAATTAGGTACATCGTCAACATTTGAAACAAGTTTTTTTTTATGATACAACCTACTTGTACTTGATTTTTCACTACAATCCCAAATCATATGAAAGTGCATATTCCAATAAATGATGTTTTTTCTAAAAATAAAATGTTTTTCACTGCTGAAACAGACCCATATTTTTTCCAGTTCAATCGTTCCATCATATGGTCAGTACCAGTACCTATTTGAATACAAATTCACCGAACTGTTAAATTTGCGCTTTGTTGGAAACTTCCTTTTTGAAAAGATAAAAAAAATATAAGTACCGCGATTTTTTTATATTTTTCCAACACCATTTTGCGATGCCTTTTAACAAATGTATTTTTCAAAAGTCATTGTATTTATTCGATGTTTTAAATAGAGATACATTTAAATTAAAATGCAAAATGTATCTATCACAAATGTTCTAGTAAGCGGAAGGTGAGTCTGTAGGTATTTTGGTCTGTAGTTTGTTTTGTTCTTGCTCATCCCGTTTACTATATATTTTTAGACCAACTAATGATTAAAAAAAATTGATTAACTATGTGAATCTGAAGCAAAATAGATTTTGTAATGTTGTTTGTAGGTATTCATTTAATTTTTTTTCATGATACAAGATTATATTATATAATTTAACACACACACACATAAACACACACACACACACACACAATAGGGATTAAAAAAGTTGGAAGAGAACTTGCCCTCTGTATATTGATTGTATTTAACTTGAATGTTTACTTTTTGTATAATTACTTGTAATCAATGTACAGTAAAGAATGAATAAATAAATAAATAAAAAATCAACAACACAATTCGATCACATGAAGAAGAAAACGATGTAAGTATTAAGGAATTAATGTTTTCAAGAAACTTGTTAGGTATTTCTTAATTTGTGATACTACTACTACTATACCATCACGGCATATCCCACTAGTGGGGTAGCCAGCAGATCAACTACGCATAATAAACATGCAAGCTGTCCTCTCCGTGCCAATATAAAATCAAGACATTCAGGATGGGTGGCAAAACTCATCGCTGAATTTAAGATGTACACCTGCCTTTTACAGGACACTCGAAAACTTACAGAGAAGATTGAGAGACCAATTCCTTACCGGGTGCTCCAATTTGTGGTACATTGTTCATATATCTGTAGTATGGGAGCTGTAGGAAATACATATAGGAAAAATAACATATTGTATTTAACTTTAAAAATATCTTTATGGAAGAATACACAATCACCTACATAGTTTCAGTTTAACTTAATATTTAATTTTATAATTACCTTGACAGTTACTTTGTTTTAGTGAGTTTGACAATGTTTTTATGTCGAAACCAGGTCACTATATAAAGTAAAACTAATAAAAATTTTGTTTTTTTTTCATATTTAAATATGGAGTTTTACAAAATAAACACCAACTCAATAAATTAAAATCTATTGCTGATGATTCAGATTTATTTTAAATCCAAAAACACACTCCTAAACAACTTCACAGTAAATAATAATAGCTTGTGACAAAAAAAATCGAAGTTTAGAAGATTCTGTAAGAATGAATTATTTATTAAGAAGATTTAAGAAGATTCTGTTATCAGGTAACCAGCCAAATCACATTAATCTTGAATAAGTTGGAAAAAATAACGCCCTTGCGAAATACTCTCTCTCGTATATTGATTTATGTATATTTAATGTGAATATATTCCTGTATAAAATTGTTTGTTATCAGTAAAGGATAAATAAATAAATATTATAGATTTTCTTATTTTTTTTGTATTTGATAAGTACTTGACATTGTTTTAGAAAAGTAATATACTTATAGGTAACTAATTAATCACCGCCTGTGATGCAAGGTATGTAAATATTCTAGCGGGGAACATATTTCATTCAAATTAATGTGACGCAATTGCTACCACTACACAACATTTATAAATATTTTTTTTCTGTGTTTCAAGCATTGCGCAATGTTACAATTGGGAATTAAATATGTCATTATTGTATGAGGCAGCTTCACGTTACTGTATGTACTGTCGAAGAATAAATTATCGATACCTAATACAGTTTGATATTTATATATTTATAGTGTGTACAAAGCATAATATTGCCTTCTACACGTTATTCAAATACTAAAAAAAAATGTTTTTAATCTATCTTAATTACACAGAGAGAAAAGGAAAATTTATCATGTTAAATTTACATGACACAAATCAAAGTTATTTATACCCGATTCATTTATTTATGATTTTAATCTAAGGGTGTGGTTCACTTAAACTACATCATTGTACATAGAATGTTCTGTTACAATGACGGTTGTGTCTGTTACAGGTGATCATACCTGTGATCATTCACAAGTTTTAAGTGTTTATGTGAAAAATCACAGCATGTAACATACGAGTAATAGTAAATTAGATATCTCTGACTTGCTCATACCATAAATCGTAAGTAAATGATGGATTTCGCACAAAATTATGAAAAGTGTTACCTATCTTGAATTTTATTTATCATTACACATGGTTAAAATGCTGGTGCACAACGCCATCCTTTTACCGACACTTACGTATGCAAGCGAAACTTGGACGTGGCTGAAGAAGGACGAGAGTGGAATAAATGCAGTGGAGATGCGATCACTGTGAAGAATGGTTATACATTGCGTGATAGAGAAAGAAATGAAGATATTAGAAGAATGAGTGGATGCAAGAGGAGTGTTGTGGATAGAATGCGTGTGAACAAAATTTAGATGGTTTGGTCATGTGGAGCGAATGGATGATGTAAGATTGACGAAGAGGGTGTATTTATCTGAAAGAGGGGGTGTGAGAAAGCGCGGACGTCCAAGAACTACGTGGCTTGACCACGTGGATCAAATTCTCAAAGACGGTCGCGTGTTAAGTAAGAGGAATCGGCGTGGATGTATGAGAAACTGGATGGATGTAGAGGAAGCGAAAGAAGTATGTAAGGATAGATAAACATGGCGTTCCGTTCTCTCTGCCTACCCCACCAGGGACACGGCGTGAGGGTATAGTATAGTATAGAATTATATAATAAAGTGTTATATTTTTATAAGAACAAACGAAAATATCATGTTCTTTTATTCTACTAAACAATCAAATCACGATCATATTTGTTTAATGTAATAGTTATTTGAATAACAGGAGTGATTTTGTTTTGATTCACATATTATTCAATACCTGCTCATAATAACATAATAATATCAGTATTCTATTCCCACCTGAAGGCCATGAAATTAACGGAAAGAACAACAATAAATATACATAATACGTACATATTATGTTCTTGTATTGATTTTTGTTAATTATTAATTATATTACACCATCCTTTTTAATATTTAAAAGGATATCTTGAAATTTATTTCATGGAGATTCTGGCAGAGAATCGGTTTTCAACTATTTCTGCAAATTTTCGAGTGCCTTATTAACGATTCGTGCTAGACATTTTTTCTTCTTCTGTTAGTGCCGTGTCAAGTCCCCCTGACGTTGGCGATCACTCTGGAGAATGCCTCCCTGTCTCGCGCTGTGCGGAACAGAGGCCTGAGTCAATAACACATTTTCACGTTACGTTTTCATTCCGTTAGCGTTCAAATATGGACGATGTTGCGTCAAAGTGTTAATTTTCGTAACTATTGTATATCTTAGCAACGAAATTGACACTTGCTTGCAACTTCGTCTATACTCGAACGTTAACGGAACGAAAACGTAACGTGAAAATGTGTTATTGACTCAGGCCTCTGCTCTCTCATCCGTGTTATTCCGGTCCATTGCCGTATATTCCGCAGCCACAACATCTGCTTCCTTCCTACTCCACGACGTCCCTTATTCTTGCCTTCTATTATCAACTGCAGAAGTCGATATTGAACACCTCTAATTTAGGGCTTATGCATGTCACCCATCTCTATAGTTTTTTGGCCTGAAGGCGACTTCTGTGTTTATTACATTTTTACTGGGTATATGTACTGACTACCCCACTTTTGAGAGATGCCGTGAGGGTGTAGAAAGTATATTTTAAAAATAAAAAGTCTAACGGATGACCTGTTAACTTTAATAACTGTAAATATATTATAAAAAAATATAAAGTATTATTAAAAATTATTTTTGGATGCGACCCGTTGTCGAGTGATTTGAGCCCTTTGGGAACAAACGGAACGGAACGGAATTTGGGAACGGAATCTATTCGATACTTAGAGTATATTAAATTATTAAGCCAACAAAATATTATATAAAAAGTATATAGATTGTACCTACTAACAAAAGATCTTGTATGTAACTACATAAAATATTAATATAATGAAACCGAGTAGGTAGGTACATACTCCAGCACACCGCGATTCTTTTCATCTTTCTAAAATTCATTTTTCATATCAATGGATTAAAATTTTTAAAGAATTTTTCATAATAGGATACTTTTCGACCTATTTACTAAAATATTTTTTCAATACCTCTCTAAAATATTATGTAATTTCAACTCGACTTCAGTTTGAATTCATAATATTTATGATTTTGCATAACAAAATTAATTTGGTTCTTATATACACTCTTGTATTGAGTATATAACAAAAATTCATAGCATGAATAAATTCGAGTATGTTCGTTAATATTTATTTATACATGTTTGCTTATATATTTTATTTTTATATAAATATACCATCTTAGCATATTTCATGAGTGAGAGTAGATAAACTGAAAGTAATAAATCAAATGTTTTTGTGTTAACACTTTGTAAATTCATTATAATTAAAATGATTTTAAAAACACTGTATAATTTCCAAATTAAATTTATTCACCTCAAACGTTTTCGCCAAGGCTTCTATTCTTGAATAAATTTAATAAATTTAAATTTAATAAACTTCTTGAATAAAGTTTAATAAACTTAAAGTTTAATAAAATTTAATAAACTTCTTGAATAAATTTAATATGGAAATTATACAGTGTTTTTAAAATCATTTTAATTAAACTGAAAGTATTGAAATTCCTTCTGAGAAATAACATTGTTTCCGATTGCCAAAAATTAACATTTATGTACACAGTTCACCTCTTCCTACGACAATTCCTGGGAACGCTGTATTGTAAAAGCGGGACGCTTGGGTCGATGGAACCCTTGCGGACAAAAGAACAGTACTCTCTTTGACCAACTATCATTGGGCATTTTTAGAACATGACCCAGACAGGACCATCGTCTCTCCTGTATCACGGAGATTACCTACGGATCTCTGCTGGGGGCGTCGGCGCAGAGCATCTTTCGTGACATGTTCATACCATTTTACATCCAAAATCCTCCTAAGACACTTGTTTTCAAAGCTTTGTTGTCATTAACAAGTGCTTAAAAGATGAAGATTTATTATTTCGTCTATGTTTTTGTCATCGGAGTACTAAATGAGTAGGTACTTTAATGGGGAAAAAATATGTTTATACCAACTTCCACAGGTAAAATAGGAAAATAAAATGAACATCGTCTTCTCTGTTCCAATCAAATTTAGAATATCCCGAATGGATGGCATAACTCATCGCTGAACTGAAGATATCAATTGTCTTCAAATATCAAATATTCAAATATCACGCACATAAATGCAATTGAACGTGTACAGAATAAATACATCAAACAACTAAATTTTCGAAATATACTCCACATTGAGAATTATGCCCAGGCTCGAAGTCATTATAAAATTAACCTACTGGAAAATCGTAGAATAATTTTGGACCTCTGTTATTTGCACAAAGTTTTGAATAATGGTGTTGACAGCCCATACTTACTGGGCGCATTACCATTTCATTGCCCTTCCAGGAGTAATCGCAATCGCACACTTTTTTACACAAAGCAATCGAGAACGAATTATCATTTGAATTCATTCATCAATAGGGTTTGCACCAGTTTTGACAGGACTTGTAAAAAAATTCCATGCCTGGATCCATTCGCCACAAGCTTTAGTAAATTTAAAAACAATCTGGTGCAACTATCGGCTTTTGGATCCAGTGCTACTTATTGATTGGGTACATTATAAATTTAAAATGTTTTACTAAAATAATATTATTGTCACCATTTAACGCCTATATATATTATAATTATTATAATTTTTTTTGTCATAGTATGCAGTACATGTGTGCAGCAATGCAGTACATTGTATGTATAGGTACCTATCTATATAGTAAGTTTACACCATTGAACATTGAATTAGGTTGTAGGTATTCCCTTCTCCCTTCCTTCCTTCCTCTTCTTCCTTCTATAATTGTTTTTTTATATATTGTGCTTTGTATTAAATTGTTCATAGTTAAGATACATTAATTGGCGATGTTAATTATTAAATGTTTATCATTGTATTGTTCATTGTTAAAGCTGTTGTATCTGTTAAAATAAAAAAAAAAATGTCTTATTCGTGATCTTTTACGAATACCTGCCTTTACCAAAACACCTGAAAACTACTAATATAAAAAGGTAGAGACCTTTTATATACCGGGGACTCCACGAAACAAGTTTGTTTTCTGTGCAAAGCTGCGTTTAAATCTAGTAAAAAAATATTGTATATAATAAGGTTTAATTAGGGACTAGTAGTACCTTTTTCTGAAGTATACTTCATGTATCTACTTTGTTACACGCGAATAATTTTGTTCAATCAAGTTAATTTCATTATGTTCTTATAGACCTTATGAAAAAATATCTCTGATGGATATTCCTTTAATCTGATATTTTATGACCCAGCTTTGCTGGAAAGAAACCGAAACTTAGTCTCGATAAGATTGACATCTATTTGTATGTATGTAATCTATTTGCACTGAAAAAAAATTAATGTAAACGAAATTTTCAATAAGAGACCGTAGACAAACCGCACTTAGGGATCAACTACTGGCGAACTTTTCGACAATCTACCTACAGTGTTCCGTGTAATTATGCGTTATTGTTGCGGTTATTGTCGAAAATTCGTTTGTAGTCGATCGCAAAGTACGGTTTGTCTAGGGGCTCAGATTACAAATTTCTTTCAAGATCGCATTAACTCAGCCCAGAAAAAGAAAATATATTTACTATTATTGACATTCGATAAAACGGAAGATCAAATTAGTATCATTATGAAATCGGTATTGAATAAACGAACTATCTTAAATATTTAAACTAAGATTTCTATTTTGATTGATGTTGTAGTTACTATCTGTGTATGAAGTCTGTTGATAGTCTTTTAAGATCTTGAACTCAAGAAGGGCCGAACTTCTTTAAATGGATGTTATCTTGATGGATCTACCTTACTTCTCAGAAAAAGAAGAAATTCATGAAATACTCCTCATATTATGACCCTTATAGATAATTACGTTTTGAGAAAGCTTTAAATATACTAAATGATGAACCTGATACTTTTCCATGACGATTCTTTAATCTTTCACAACTAGAAGATAACCAGGCGCTGCACACAATCAACATACAAACCATCCTCCCAAAAGAGATAAGAATGCGCCTGTTATATTTTTTGAGGGAGTAAAAGCGTAATAAAAGGTGGTCATGAGAGAAAACTATTTAGGCTCACAATGTTTTTGATAGTTCTAAAGACCATACTTTACTGTACCTACACCATTTTAAGATGACGGCAGTAGTGCGCCGAAAATATCGTGGGAAAAGGTCAAGTGCAACAGCTTTTTTATTTCTGTGATAAACGTTGAAATATATTATACTGTACCACAAGAAATGAATAAGTATAATAAATATAAATAATAAATTGTTATGTAGTTATTTTATCTGCATATAGTAGCAAACGAAAGTTTGTCAGATGTTTCATATAATTTTCAATATAAATTGTTACACCAACTTTGAATTGAAAACATTGCATAAGTTCCGTAATATTTCTATATCGGGACCTATGTACAACTGGTACTGCCTACATACATAAGTTAAAGTGTGTTCCTTTGCTATAGTAACATTGATAGTTAAAGTGGCAGTTTAACATTGTATGTACATAGATTCTTGTAGGGTTATACGTGATAGTAAAGATAGGATGCTAAGGAAATGGTTAACTTTACCAATCTAAGTTATATGGGAATCTCATTTTCATACAGGTATTCGACATTTTGTATACTTTTTCTGCGTTTTTGTTACACTTCCATAACACTCATATCTGACTCAACACTAAAACGAACATGAAAATAAAATACTTTTAAATTATTCAAAATATTAGGTAAAATTATAAAATTTACAGTATTCTTGAGGTACTTTGCTACGTAAACGATATTTTAAAGTTGTTTATTAATAATAACACTGTTTTATGTTTCACAAAGTCCCTTGAGAAACCTGTGGTATGTTGTCCACTCAGAAGACAACCAAAAAATGGAGGAATAGCTTAGAATCTGTGTCACAGGAAGTCACATCTGCAAATACAGACCCTTAGGTCTAGAAAAAGAGAAAGAAGAAGTTTACAAGGTATATCATCAACACGTCTAGCGCTTTCACCAACGAATTAGCATCATCAGGGTTGTGTATAAAACTAAAAGTGAAACAATAACCTGTACATACGATTACCTACATAAAATCATTAGGAAACGTTAGGTGGAGATATTTTACTACTAAGCAATGGGGAAGTTGAAGGAGTTTGGAAATGTCCGCTTTTTAAAATAGACGGTAATTAATATTGTTATGTTACTTTCATTCAACATGACGCTGCCAATATTGAAAGAATAATCTTTCTCCGTTCAATGGTATGCGACTTCCAAAAGTTCAGATACCTACTCCCTCAAACTTGTCCTACAACCTCATGTATAGTGTTCTTTCTATTTGGCCAATGTATTTGGCTTTACATTCGTTGCACCAGATACAGCAGATGCTATTCTCATACACCACCTTACTCTTTAAATTTTAATTGTTAAATATATGTAAGTTTATTCATGTTGTTTTTAGTATACAATGCGCAACGATAATCATGTTTCAGTAGAATGGCAATACTATTAAAAATATTTACCATTAATTTTCTCCATGGTATATTTTTTTTTATATCATATAATACACATTAAATACAATTATAAAATCGCGCCAAATCCATTACAAGATTTGTCGGCGTGTTCATTTTCATAATAACGTGGTAGAATACGGGTATACATATTTATACTAATATCGCTTTTTTATTCTTTTTGATTCCAGATCAATAAGATTTTTTTATTTATTTTTAAAGAAAGCACATAGATATTTCATGGTTCAATTCGTCGGTAACCTGGAGGTAGAGTCTCGGCCTCCAGAACAAGGGGTCCGTGGTTCGATCCCAGGTGCCGGCAAACTCCCCCTTCACGGCACAAGCTTTTAGCTTAGTGTGAAAGGTGTATAAGGTTGTATTTGGGTTTATTACAAACCCAGATATGTCTTTTTTTTTTAAATATAAGTTGGAAAACATGAAATTTTTGAAAATAATTCAGTTAAGATTTCTTACTACTTATACGAACGTTCGAACGAAAAGGAAATTCTTTTAATTGAAAAAAATATTTATCTAGTTACAAACTGCTAGTTCTAATCAATTTTATAAATAAATTTATAGCGCTAAATTTAATGGCAATAAAAAAAACATATCGTTTGAGATAAACTTATTGGAATGACAGAAGAGTTTACTTGCATCTTACACCCCACTATTAGTTGTGAAATATAACTTAGGTATTGTTTTGCTTTGACGAAAGTAGTTTAAAAGAGATTGAACTTTTCATAACCCATCAAGCTTGCAGCGTTTACTAAAGGCAGGTTTGTGTATATGTTATCGGATAAAACTGATTCTGGATAAAAATTTCTTCATCCTAGGCCAACCTATTTTTTGTTTTACCAACTTTATTCAATCAATTAAACAATGTACAAATGTTGAGACAATTTATCACCAATATGGTTACAATTAAGTTGCAGCAGTCTTACTAGGTTGCCCTGTATCGAGGCGTGCTGCGTATAAAAAAAACTACGTACAATTAACAAGGATTAATACATTATACAAAAAAAAAATCACAATCAATAAATAATTAATGGATGAATAAATTAATGAATAAATGAATAAAAAATAAATGAAAAAACATAAAACTACATACATTCAAACTTGTCTATTTGAACTAAAATTATTTTAAAATTCGTTGTAGCAAATTACTATGCACCAGGAAAATTAAAATTATAAAAAATATGTTTTATCTTTTTTTTAATATCTAAATATGAATTTTAAGTTGATATAAATTATCCCTATTTTCGTTAAAAGGATTTCAACAAAACTACATAAATGTTCCATCTTAACTGAAAAAGGTCTGCGTTTTTGAAATTTAAAAATTGTGATTTTTTTCGCCAATCCACACAAAATTATTGATCTGTATCAGGTAAGAAACCTAACCATTCCTCATTTATATGAGATATTACGAATTTATTTAAAAAAATCGATGTTATTGACCGGAGTAACTTGTTGAAAGTCCATTTCAAGATAAATTGAAAAAAAAAAACACAGTTTGTAGTTATCTTCCAAAAGACTATTATTGACTTCGCGTACTAGTATTCGGAAACTCTCGACTCCATCATCAGGCGATTAGTAAAAATTATATATAATTACTTTCTTATCAACACGGGCTTCCCCCAACATTCTTTTGTTCAAATCCTATAAATACTGTTTGTCTCTGTATCTCATTACGATTTTTACTAATCGCCTGATGATGGAGTCGAGAGTCTCCGAATTTTAATATAAGTCATTTGGAAGTTAACTAGATACTTACTGTGTTTTTTCCAATTTATTTTAAAAAAAAAAAAACGAAATTTTGTTTATGAAACTTCACAACTCCTTATGATAGATCGACACCTTTCGGGAGAACATAACTTCTAACGCATTACATTTTGAACATACTACACTTTAGAAAAAAATATTCTGTTCCAGGAAAAACACCATTATTCTAACCTCGCATTTATCCTGTGACAAATACAATAATATGAAGACAAAGACATCAGTGTGAGTGAGCCACATCGCCACCTCGTTAAAACTTTCATAAAAGATTGGACTTTATCTCAAAGTTTTTCTTGCACGGAAGTCAGTAGGTAAGTTGAATACTCAATCTTCCTTACTAGACTATACCTAGTTATAATCTGAAAATCTTAAATACGCTGGAACAACGAGAAATAATCTTATATTTGATGAGGTAGATATTATTATTATTATTAGTTTCAATAATAATAAAGATGTAACAGATATTCCGCATCTATCCGAAATCTGACCTATCCGACTAAGATAATATGGCATCCGACTTTCAGATCCGCGGCCAGTCCTCGTCTTAAAGAATCAGAGTATTTTAAAATTTTGTGGTCAGTTTTTTTTCTTTTAATAAATAATTTATTTATTGACAGACAAAATAAAAATTTAACAAATTTTGCTTTCATAAAAAACGATGTAGGTACCTATCTAATCAATAGGTATATTAAAATAAGTTGCTTTAAAATTTGTTCACATGTAGGTATATGTGCATCTACTGGTTGAAAAAAAAATGCTTTCTCGACTTGAAAGATATGTAGTCAAAAGAATCCACACATGGAAGTCATTTGGACAGCCAGTCCTTCAAATACCACGCTATAACGCCTTAAGTGTGGATAAGATTTGTAAAGGGTTAGATAATGCATATCCCCAAAGTTCTGTTATATGTATACAGGCGATCAGTATTAGTCATAAAAAATATCACAACTCGCTCTGAACTAAACAAACCATGACGTGTGCCGAATATTCGGGTATCCAATATCCGGTTACTATCGGTTACAAAGCTACTATCCACTTCAGCACTAATAAAATTAATAATTATTATTATTCCAAAACCGTAAGTTCAGTTTGTTCCATGCAGATTTGAGAGGAAATTATTGTCATAATGATCCATGAAATTGTTACTTATGAAAAGGCGTAGTGCCTATTTAAATTTTGTGAACGTTGAAGGAAATTGCTTGTTCGAAAACATTACCTAACATATTTTGTTCTTTTTGTAACTAAATATAGTAAATGATTCTATATTTTGACTGGTATTTGTGTTCCTTCATTTCATTAATTTGTCTTTCAAAGTTTTAATGTCTAGCAACGTATGATAGAAAAATTAGGGCCTTTTCCACTAGAAGCAGTTTTTTTTAATTTATTTGTTTTTTTCTTCTTGCACATCATTATTCATATTACAAAATCAACAGAGCCCGTAGACAATTTGTACTTAGCGATCGTCTACTGGCGAACTTTTCGACAATCTACCTACACGTACCGTATAATTATGCGTTATTGTTGCAGTTATTGACGAAAATTCGTTTGTAGGCGATCGCCAAGTACAAATTGTCTACGGGCTAAGAATATAGTTTACATAAGAAAAAATGCGATGATGTGCAGTGGTGAGATTATCACTGTATGGTGATTTCTTCCATTTAACCAAGTCGTTTATTTTAATGCTTGTAACGTCATTTTATGTATGTTATTTTTTATATTCTGACATCTTTGCCGTAGAAACGTTTATATTGGTGTACAATCTTTGTTCAATTGTTCTTTTCTCAAAATTTTGATTTATATTCTACAACATCCATTTTTAAAGACTGTGCTACTTGACGTCCCATTTATTTTTGTTTGAAATAATCTCATAAATACTCCTTTATTGAAAATTTGACAATATAACCTACTATCGAATTGACTTGTGATCCATTGACTTTTTTTTCCATTCATAACTTATGCAGTAATACTGATAGTTGTGTTGTTCTTTTTTTGTGTTTTTTTTAAATTTTTTATTATGATTGTTGTGTCTTAATATTCTACACTTGTATATACATCATTTATGAACTATGTATGTAAATGTATAACAACATGTAAAAGGCTAGCGCCGTGAATTGTTAATACCTAAATCAATAAATAAATAATCAAATCCATAGTATTTGGCATGTGAACTAGGAACGACAATTTACATCTCTTGAAGACATTTTACATTTTGAATTCAGCGATGAGGTTTGTCATCTATTCTGGAGGTCTTACTTTTTGTTGACACGGAGAGGACAGATAAAGGCAGCTGTTCTGCTAGCTACCCCACTTTAGGAATATGCCGTGATGGTATAGTAGTAATAGGTATTAGAAGTATGTAGTGGTGACCAAGAGCGTGCAGCACAGAAAAGATAGCCCGTTTGTTATTTTACATGCGGTTGGTTCCTACGATATGATGGTATAGATAATGCTATAAGCGTCATCATTTGATACCTTTTACGAGCTGTGATAAAATGAAAATCTTTATCTCTATAATCCTCATAGAACAATGATCCACCCTAATTTATAAACTAACCCCTTTAAAATACAAATCAAAAACATTTTCGACACGGAGGGTTAATAATAATAATAATATAAGGCTTTGTTTATTTTATGCATCAAAAAATTATTAAATTATGTTACAAATTTGTTTGAAAAAAAAACGTTAAAAACGCTATCCAAATTACTGTTTAATGTTTTATGTTCGTATTATTTATTGTGCAAATTAATGTGCATTATTAATTTTGATATGTTACGTAATCCGCGGGTTAACCTTTGTCGATTAACGCTCAGTTTGTTGTACTTTAGTCTTTATTCTCATTTATACTTGTTTTTATTTTTGTTTTTGTATTCAAATACAACAAAAAAAAACAAAAGAGATGTTTTCTGTTATTGTTATAGATATGCGGTAAAAATTTGCAAATGGGTCACATTTTTGTCATCGCGTAGAAATAAGAATATGAACAAAATTATAATAAAATACATTTAAACATATCTCCTCTATCTATACAAGTATGTCACTAATTCATAGATCATAATTTTATCTATAGAAGTTAACGAGTGCCCTGTAGAGGGTTGATAAAACAAGATGAAATTTAGAGATGTGACTTTTAAAAAATCTTGAAAGTTTTATTTCTTTGTATCGTAACTTAATTAATTATAATATTGGTTTGTATGCAATGGATTTATGCCAAGCATTCGTATCAAAATCAAAAATATGTGAATATTGGTCTCAAATTGGATGTATGACTTTGTTTAAAAAAAATTTCTACAAAAAATATGAAATCGTGAAGTATTCCAATTTCCTATACCACATCGAAAATTTCCAGAATTAGGTAAGTAGATATTTGCTTATGATTCCATACTAAAATATGAAAAAATTGCCATGATTTAAAATAATATATTCGCTTTTCCGAATATCACAAGTTGATATTAGATTTACGAATGTCAAAATTTGATATTCGGCACATCTCTAGTATTTATATACCTACCATATTGATTCTTCTAATACCTGCTGTCATCTGGCGTCAAAATATTAATTCGAAATGAATAATTTTTGAGGTACTTCGGAAAAAGGTCAGTGTTTTATGAAGCCCAAAATATTCTCGGTATGGAAGGTATACTTGGTACAAGGAAGTGTGTAACGGTACTTATTTTATATTGCATAGAGTAAACAGTGCTGTAATAGAGCTTTTGATAGAAAAAAAATCATCAACATAATTATTCCGACGAATATTTTAAAGTAAAAAGGTATACCATAGAATACCGATAAGTTATCTATTTTTATAATTAAGAATTTTATTAATAACATATAATATATTCTGCTATCACTTTAATTTTTTAAAACAACGATTGATTTTATTTTTTTGATCTTTTAAGTTTATCATAATATTCTTGTTTTTACTGATGTTATCATAAGACATTCATTAACTTCTGCGTGATTGGAAAATTGTAAAAAAATCTACTTTACCAAAATCATTCAAAATTAAAGATATCTTCATTATTCAATTTCCATAAAAGTTTTATCTATCATTCACTTGTTTCTGAAATTTTCGAAGTATATAATATATCCAACAAAAAAAGTAAATTTTGTGTATTCTTATAAATAAATACTAATGATAAATAATATTTAAGGCAGTAGTAGACAGTATTAAAGGCAAATAATAAAGGCAGAGTTGAATAGTAAAATTTGGTATTCCCAAGCGAGATATTCCAAGTAAGTATTTTTTTATGATAATCTACTCCACCTCAGCGAAGCAAGCGTACCTATAACTTATCTACTAAGTTTAAGGGTGTGCTTAGGTTTTTTTAAATCCAACTCATCAATAAAAATACAAATAAATAGGTATCAATTAGAGATATTATAAATGAGTATTGATAGAGATATGAGTATATTCTTAATACAGGTGCCATCACGCTACTACCCATGCGGGGTAGGCAGAAAGGATCAAGCGCCACTTCTATTATATTAAATCGCCACATGCACACATTAACATACACAAATGGTCAGTTACTGTATATTTTACTCTATAATATGCCTATTTTTATTTCCCCAACAATGTATAATAAATGGGAAACCTTTTACCGGATTTTTCTCCCCATCACGCGGTGGGCAGATGTTAGTGTGTTCTCAGTAATATAGGTGGTACCTACCTACCCACTGTAGGATATAGTGACACATATGAGGCGTAAATAGGATTCCGTTCTACACCATCTAACCCTTTCACTCTCATAACATTCTATATTGTATAAGATAGTAAGTACAAGGCGTAGGTAGATACGAACAGATTTCATCAAAATATTAGCGTATTGTACTAACACTATTACCTATACAATGTACCTACTTATGTATTAAATAACTGTTGCTTATCGTTACCTATTATTTACCCCTCAATGCTCTCCTTGAGAGCAGATGATGGCAAACAAAACTGCTCTGCTGTAAGACATTAAACACGATTGTCTTCATAATTATTATTTTTATCTTACATATATCTGC
Source organism: Athripsodes cinereus (assembly GCA_947579605.1). Lineage (NCBI taxonomy): Eukaryota > Metazoa > Arthropoda > Insecta > Trichoptera > Leptoceridae > Athripsodes > Athripsodes cinereus. Next base: position 15,554,483 of record OX388321.1, on the reverse strand, counting down.
ATGTGTAATACTTGTAGTTGTGGGATATGTCCTGATGGTATACATAGTTGTAGTGGTTCTAATATTTTTATTTAGATTGAATCGATTGGCAGCTTAAAACGTTTGCGGCAAACATTCGCATCAATGACACCTTCTTTTTACTACGTCCCTAATAAAGCTTTGTCAACTCTCGCGACAACTGCAACAGCAAATCCAGATGTATTCGTCAAAAATTAATTGAAGTCGAAGTCGCTTTCTCTCAGCACCACTTTATTATAAAAAATGCAAAAATAGTATCAAAGGTTTGGGTTGGTGTCATCTGTTTTTAAGGATAAGGTAACTATGTAACAGTTAAGAGACATTTTGAATGTTAAAAACAGGAGTTTCCTACAATAGACTTCTGTTACATGATTGTATATAAATCGCAATCGATTTCAGCAAACTGTTGCCTACGAACGAGATAATATTTTTGGTTTACAAAAACAATACAATAGGTTTGGGTAACTTTGAAGAAATTCTCCGCGGTAAACTCGCCCTCTGTATGTCAGTTCTTTTAATTCATTTGATTTAAATGTAGCATTATGAAAATTTGCAGGTAAATAATGTACAGCTATGAATAAATTAATAAAAAATCAAAAAAAACTCGTCACTAGAGAAACAACATACACAATTTACTGCTTTGTTCAAATGACAAGTCTTCTGAGTGCTTTTCTCTTAGACTCTCACAAAATTGTATAAATTTTGCCGTGATAGCGTAGTAAATCATAGGTGGAATTCGAAACTTGAATTTCCCGATTAAATGGATGAAAATAAACCATAAGACAATTACTATTACCACCATTATATTAAATGTTATATAAATATTGTTATTTGTGTGTGTACAATTGTACATAGAATTATTGCAACATGGAACGAATGTAATTTTCAACTGCGAATACATAGTACTCGTAATCCTGTTGCTAATACTCTACTTTCGTAATACTCCATGAGTTACAACATTGAATAAGTTGTCCACATGTCTATGTACGTGTGTTATATAGCTCTATCTATTCTATGTAAACACAAACTTATATGTAGTTCTTTAGCTACTTTGTAATTTGTACTGTGTCCAATTAAATATACCTTGTCTTAATGTCTTTACAACGCTACATTTATGAACAAAACATTACCGTAAGATATATCTGTGAATCATTGGCATACCCAAATTTTTTTCTAGGAGGGGGGCAGTAGCTAAGCAAATTTTTATTGTTACAACTATCAAATGAATGGAATTTTTGGTCTCAGTTATCACGATTTAATATTTGGGGATACACGCAAAATTACTATTCAACCCCACCCCCCTCGCCGCAAGATTTTTTTCAATTTGGTACTAACTATGACTTCTAGATGCCCAAGCTATCCATTATAGACACAGGTACCTTATCAATTCATTTGGAGATACCTACGTTATGATTAATTGTGATTTTTCTTTTATTATTTACAAAATAGTAGATCCTTCTTCCAAAGCAGATAATCAGCAGTGCTTTTATCTCTTAGGAGTCTTAAGTGACCTTTCTGAATGATTGAATCTACTCGATTTCTTGGAATCTATAATTTTTTATGAGGAAAGCTGACAGGTTATTCTATACTTTAAGAGTATAAATGTATACATAAACAAGTAAAGCCGAAAAGACTCAGTTCCTATCAAACATTTACAGAGAAAATCTTGATATGAAACCTCTGAAGAAGCAATGCACAAGGGTCCTTGCAGACATTTTCTATTTGCAGAGGAACCAACCGGTCCTTCCTAATAAGGACAAGAATAAGATATGTGTAGACATGTTAAAAATTATAAATAATTTAGGTAAATTATACATAGGTAGTTTTAAAATAAATATCTTTAAAATCTCTTTCATTACACACTATTTGTAAGTCAATTTTGTTTATGAATAATATCTTACTTAGTTATTACAAAACTATTCTAAATTTTATATATTTTTCTTCACCGAGTTTTGGAGAATATTAATATATTAACATTCCACGTGTTAAACCGTCATAAAAATATTCATAAGGCGCGTTTCGTATACATTGTTTAAAAACAAAAAATCTACTAAATGATGTAGTACGTTTCCCTGCGTTTTAATACAAATGCTATTGTAGCAGACACATTGAACTAAATTCAGGTACGTTATTTACGTTAGGATAACGTATATTGTGAACGTAGATGTATTAATTGTAAATACAAACTTTCTCAGGAACTGTGGCATTTTACGTGTATGTGTACGATGTTGCTAGTAGAAACTACAACTAGTTTATTCTGTACCTGTAGGGTAGTAAGGTGGCAGACACAACTTTATCGTTAGATAATGATAAAATTTCGAGAAATAATTAATGATCTTTTATCGATAAATATAATTAATGACACAACTCGAGAAATAGTTCATGACATCTTAAATAATAATAATTGATGACAGTATTTCGTGAGATGATTAATGAAAATATCACAATACTAGTTGGCAATAAAGTTTTCGAGAAGATGCTTAATTGATGCCTGAAAAATTATGTCGAAATAGTTCGAGGTTTTTGAAATTACTATCCAGAAACATTCGATAAATTATGATTTTATTTTTACACAAAGTCTGTTCAGAAACATGAGTAATATGTTTTTAAATTTCTTTCTGCTGATCTACGATTATATCTCAACAATTTAAAAATCTTTCAATTTAAATATCTTAAATACCAAGATAGATTAAAACATCTTCTTCTCTTCATCCCAATAAAAACAAGATATTCAAGATGAATATCTTTATAATCTTATTTGGGATCGAATTTGAAAAATACAAAAATGTAATTTTTCTAATATTCTTCGTATTTTCCAAAAGAGTAAAATTCTATGAATTGCATGTAAAAATAGCGAAAAAAATTGATGCTAGTATGTCAATTAGTCAAAATTTAATTAGTTTTTGAACTTAACTGACATTTGACTGCAAATGGATTTGTCCAGTTTCGATTTCAAACCGCAATTATATTATGTATGTATTATATTTTCCGGAAACTTACCTTTGTACAGAACATTCGAAAATTTATAGGCAAGAATGGAAGACCCATTCTTAGTCAGAGATAGCACGGAACTAGATATTCATATATTTTTTTTAAGTTCCCAATTTTTCGTATAAACTCTACAGACTTTCTCATTATTCCCATTTCTCAAATTTTTAACAAAATAAATTTTAGATAAGTGGGAAATAAAGAAAAATATTCTTTCACTAGTGTAGTATTCTTTGCACCTACTGTGTGTACATATTATTACACCCATATGTAGTTTTACTTTGTCCGTTACATTAACTTCCTGATGTCCGTATTGCCATTTGTCAAACTTTAAACTCCACATTGGTCGCTTCTAACGAGGTTTCGCACGTGTCAACCGTACCGTGTTCACCGTAAGTTGTTGTTGCTGCTATAAATGGGTAGTTGTAACATATTTAAAAGCTGTATCGAACCAATACGTAAGCACATATTGCATGTTGGATAACTACATTAGAAGTTTCCTTGTAGACAATAGCTTGCTTGCGGATACATTGTTTATAATGTATGAGAAATATCTTTATCACGTGTTACAGTCTATCTATGTATCTATACTATCACGGCATCTCTCCCAAATGGGGTGGCCAGCGAATCAAGTGTATGAAATGAATGTAATTATTGTTGGGGTGCTTCCCTCGTCTACATTATATCTTATTTTTTTATCTATCATCTGTCTTTCTACATAAGAACAATTCGAGATTAGCGGAAGGTTACAAAATACTATTTATGAATTTTGAGAAAATTGAGTGAATTAATTCAGAAGTATCGACGTTTTAATGGAAGGGATTTGTTTCTAATCTGTACCTACTTTCAAAAAAATAGTCAAAAAATAAAAGAAAGAAGAAAGTCTGTTTAATTAGTTGAGAAATAAAAAAAATATTCCCGAAAAATAATTCATTATAATAAATACACCTACCGATTTTTTTGAAGGTTAAATTAAAGAATATAAACATATTTACCTCTTGCCAAAAAGTTCAATAGTATAATAACGAATATATTCTATCAATGTAACACAATATTGGCTATATTCTCTGCACCATTAAAGAAAAATATTTTTTATGATAACTTATCGATGTTCTTTCAATGAAAAAAGTTATCAGAAACATAACAATGCGATAGTATTTTTTGCAAAGAAAAAAATCAAATATGTAAACTTATAAATCTAATGTAAAGAGAGAATTATGCATAAAAGCTTACCTGTGTGAAAATCCTACTTCTGATTTTCTTAGTTCAGCCGCTCCACTGCCGATCTGAAAGACACGAAAACAAGCGAAAACAGCCGAATGCCTCCGTTAGAGTATGCAAACGACCGTTAGTCAGTTTGGGGTTGTCGTTGCGCCGACATAACGCGTCGTTATTGTCTTTTTTATTTGTTCGTCGACAGGGAATGAAAATACGCAAAATCGCGCGAGTTCTAAATCTTAAATCACTTGAACGGATTAATGAAAATGAGTGTAGAAATATACATCATGTACACAATAAATAAGATTAAAAGAGTGTGTCTTTATGTTATAAACTAAAACAAATATATTTATTTAATTTTTAGTTTAACTGTCGTGTGTTTTAAATTAATTAATTATACCGGTTTTCATTTCTTTTAATGAATAATTAATTCAATAACAATACTACATATTTTTCGTTAAAAAGTGTTATTTTTTAAAACCAGGTATTATTTTTTACAAATTAAATGTGAATATTAATTTACAAGTTTTGGATTATTGATGTGATTTAATTATGAGTCTGTGGATAAACTTTGAAAATTAACGTTAAGGTTTGTTTTTTTAATGTTTATAATATTATATTTCAAATTGTGTATGTGGTTTTAACAATTTATACCCGGGAGTTAACTTACAAATATTTAGGTTAATTATTATGCACACGTTTATAAGAGAATTTATTTATTTGTTATTTGATCGTTTCTTAAATAAAGTAACCTGCAAAGTATTTGGATATGTTAATATTATTTGACATTTTTTATGTCATAGAAGACAAAGTTTAGTATTTGAAATAAAAGATTTTTTTTTGTTTGTTGTGGGTATAACATCTGATGTTTTGCGATTTATAGGTTATAGATACAAGAATATTTATTTCATAATATTTAAGTGAGTCATGTTCATACATATTTTAATTTAATTGGGTTTTTTTTCATCGATGGTACATATTCCTAAAACATGGTCTTGAGAAAAATAGAATAGAATTGTACATATTAAACAAGCAAAAATATTAACAATAGTTTTTGAACAAAAAAGTGAATTAAAAAAAAACTGGCTGCTTTGATTATAAGAACGATTTGCACCAAAATGTTTAACAAAGAAAAATAAATTATTTATTTTTTAATTTGAATACATAAAAGTATATTATAATGGGACGATTAACATATTCATAATAATTTTACGTATATCATAATCTTCATTTCAATGCTGAAGCAATTTATCTTGAAAGTCTAATTTACATTTATCGGCTAACAAATGACAATCTGCTTGTTTATCACGAAAGGAAAATACTGAAATTATGTAGTCGTATACAAATTATTGTTCTTAAAGTGAAATAAATAAACATTTAAAATAAGAATAAAAATGTAGATTATAAAATATACACCTGGCCCCTGATAGATATTAAAATTATCCACCATTTATTGTTTTTTATTATCTGTAAATTAAAAATTTGCAAATTATCTTAAATTTACTGTCGCAAAGCGGATGTGGTGTAAATCCTAACAAATAGGGAACTCGCTAGTCGTTCAGGATCAGAGCCCGTAGACAATTTGTACTTGGCGATCGCCTACAAACGAATTTTCGTCAATAACTGCAACAATAACGCATAATTATACGGTACGTGTAGGTAGATTGTCGAAAAGTTCGCCAGTAGACGATCGCTAAGTACAAATTGTCTACGGGCTCAGGAAACACTGAGTTTTGTAATAAAAAGTAATACAGGAAAGACTCAATCATGAAAATATTCATTATTTGTACTCGTTTTTAAAGGACTTCATACGAAACCAAGTGGTATAGTGGCTGATTTTTCAAACGTTAATTTTTTCAGTTGAATATATGGATGATGTCTATATTAATATTGTAAAGAGAAAATATTTGATTGTTTGCATTGAAAAGGCTCCGAAACTACTGAACCGATTTGAAAAATTCTTTCACTATTGGGAAGCTACACTATCCCCGGGTGACAAAGGCTATATTATGTTATAAAAAAATTAGGGATCCTTACTAAAACTATTTTTTTAAAATACCTGTCTACCCGTGTGAAGCCGGCGCGGACCGCTTGTATATTATAATAATTTGAAATTTTCTCATGAAATTTCATATTCATCAACGATAAGCAGTATTCTAGTTTTAAAATGAATCTGGTTTACTGAAAGAAAACATCATTATATCAGTTTGCTGCTTGTTATATCACCTTAGTTTATGTTTTATGTGAAAAGGTGGTTAAACCTTGAATTTTTTTAATCCCGTAGTATTAATAGTGTCCGTCGCAATCACCTGAATTTCTGAAGTTTAATTGGCATGGAGAAAATATTTATTACACTTAAATTAGTCCATTGACTACCCCATGTGTGGGATATGCCAGGATGGGATATAAATATAATCATCTCGACCTTCAACGTTCCTCTTGGAAGCACAAGTCCAAACACTCCTCAATTCAGATTGTCTCCATGCTAATTGAGTCAACTCATCCTAGTAAATTCCTAGCGATCTTATAATGGTGTGAAAAGAGAAAGATAATTTGATTATCTCACAGATAAGGATGATAAAAATAAATATATAATAGTATGATTATCGCTTAAATTATGCTATAATTAAGATAAAAGTGCTATAAAGTTCACACCGGTACAATCAAAGAAGTATAAAAAGCTCTTATGGTAGGCTTCTTGTCCCAAAATAGCCCTTTAATAATAGGCCAAAGTTCAGTTAAAGCGACGCACCGTTAGATTCACGAGCACATTAAAATTAACCCAGAGAATTCATCCAGTCTGATGCGGCTACATACTTCAGGATATTGCCCTTAGGGTGGCTGAAAAGTGATAGCAGTGATTATACATATGTATGTACTTGTTAAAATAAGTCTATATACAGTCTAAATTATTATAGGTATACCTTTCAAGGCATGTGATGAATTTCCCTACAGGGATGTAAGCTAACAAGATATTCTGATTATAATCGACATTTTGGTTAAAAGTAAAATTTTAAAAGTTGGTTTTGACAATAGTTTTGACCAAAACAATTACTATATTTATTTCCGGCATTATTTATATTGTTTTTGTATTTGAGTAGTTTTTTTTTAAAATATGTATATTTGTTTAAGTATCTGTATGTATGTATGCATATATCTTTAATTGTTTAATAATATTTTTTATTTATTAAGTATTTTTATTTTATTTTAGTTTTTGTCAAATGGATAAGTTGTAAGTTATCGTGCTTCTCCGATAAACTCGCCATTGCACAAAACTTTTTTGTCTTGCTTTAATTCTGCCATGTTTATTTTCTTATGTTGATTATTTTGTGCAATAAAGATCGTTATTTTAATTATGTTTAAACAATAGTTTCACAAAGAGATAGTGCAATATCTTCACTGCTAGAGGATTGTTTTCAACATTTTATTTTTTAATTATTATATATTATATTGTGAACCGAAAAAACTTGCAAATAAGTTAAATTAGATTGTTGCTGTAGTGAAAAAAATGTTAATTTAATTTTCAATACGCATTCGTTAAAATATTATACCAAAAATGTAGTCATAATGTTTTTTGCGATTGTCTGGAAGGTGACAGTATTACAACAAGACCGCCCTTAAGCTGCTCATTATTGGTGTACTAGATTAAAATTGTCGAACCGACAACTATTTTTTAGTATTTCTTATCGTTGTACTGTAAAAGTTTTTATGGTCACTGAAGATTTATTATAATTTGAGTATTAAAGATTTGCGTCGTGAAGCCTTATTTCTGGAAAGGGGATTGTTTCAAAATTTTAAAAGGCTTTTAAATAACCATGTATAACTTTTTCTGATATTATTTTGCCTACAATGTATAAAGTTCGATTTGAACAGCTATAATAATCATACAGTAATTTATCGTAATTTTTGTTAACAACGATATGAAAGATTAGTCAAAATAGATCCTTCTTGAAATTATGAACTCCTGAATAATATGCAACAACGGTATTTTATTTTTTTATTTTTATTTTATTTTATAGAGACACTCACAGAAAACTGACAACACAATACATAAATTACAAACATACAACAAGATCTGGCCAGTTCCCCAATTAAGAGCGTCTACAGCATGCACAAACAGAGAATTCAATTAAAGCGTAATTCATAATGCCACGATAATGATAATCTCTATGTATGTAGAGATAATCCTGCTAATGCACATCATCGCATTTTTCTTAGGTAAACTGCTCTGTTGATTTGTTATATGAACGATGATGTGCAAGAAGAACAAAAGAAATGAACAACAAAATATAATGTAACAATAATCATAGAACAACAACACAACTATTTTAGTTTAATTAACCCGAATCGGGCTCTTGACGAATCGCACACCTAGTACGACAACAAGCCACAGGCAAAGGACGAAAAATGAAACCTTCGAAACAAACTATGTCAACAATTTTACATTACACTTCACCTCCCTCCCAAATGTAGCCAACGAGTCGTTAAATATATCAACCCCCTCCACCCCTTTCTCACACAAGATGTTATAAAATCTGCACATTCGCGATACTGGGCTAAAGTGGCCGATATTGTTGTTGTGAACTCTTACTCGGAATGTGTTGGTACTACGGAGACGTGGATTTGGAGTGTAGAAGTCAAGATCGCCAAGTGATGCAGTCGCTACGCTGTGATTTACAACCTTGTAGAGAAGAGAAAGATCGGCAATTATACGTCTGTCATGCAAACTGTCAAGATTAAAGTAGATTAAGCGATCTTGGTAACAATTTAGACTTCTAGCTTGACCGGCACGGTATGACAAAATTCTGATAAAGTGCTTTTGAACCCGCTCGATGCTGTCGTTATGGATTTTGAAATATGGGGACCATATTTGAGAGTTATACTCAAGAACACCTCGGACAAGCGACACATACAAGGCCTTAAGACTTTCCGTTCTTTTGAAATCACTGGTTATTCTGCAGATAAAACCTAGCATTTTATTTGCTTTATTTATAATGCTCTCATAATGGCTTCGGAAACTCAGTTGAGAATCAAGAACCACACCCAAATCGCGAATCTCATCAACCCGTTTTAATTTCTGATTTTCTATAGAGTAATCAAATAATTTTACTTGTTTTTTAGTGGTATATGTGATAGTTAAACACTTTTTGATATTTAATGACATTTTGTTAAGCTGACACCACTGAGATAAGGTATTAAGATCATTTTGTAGAAGTAGGTGGTCCGCCTCTGTGTTAATTGGGTAAAATATCTTTAGATCGTCAGCATACATGAGTGTGTGACACCGAAGGAGTGGAAGAAGGTCATTGATAAAGACGAGAAAGAGCAGAGGGCCCAAGTGTGATCCCTGAGGCACACCAGACGTAACCGGACAGGGGGGAGATTCAAAGCCACCAACCACAACATATTGAGATCTGTCACGGAGGTACGATCCTATCCAACCAAGTAGCCTGCCATGTATACCCATTGCACCCATCTCGCACATCCATTTTAAGAGTCAATACTGTGAATTATTATAAATTTGATAGAAATGTACTCGTATTTATATAAATCCAATAAACAGATTTCACAGACTTTGTTATTTGTTGGGTGAGAGCACTGATATTTTTACTGACAGTTTTCATAAATACAAATCTGAAATTATCAAATACTTGAGTGTACAATAGGGTGGAACGAAATTTTTTTTTCTCGAATTTTGATTTGGAATAGTTGTATTTAGTTGCCTTTTGCCATCAATTGCCTGCATTAAAAATATAAAAATTATCAGACAACGGTAAGAGCCCCCGACAAGACATCGAATATTTACAAAAAGGACAATTTAGGGGCTATTTGCGCGGCCTACAAAACAATACAGAACGTATTAAAATAGGTTTATTTTATTCAAAAACATATTCAAATATAGTTTACTAGCAGTTGCAATCAAATATTTCATAATTTTAATATACTTTGGTACTGGGACAGTTGAGCAATGTGCGGGACAAAGCGGGGGCAGCACGCTTCGATCTACGAATTTGCAGTGTTTCGTTTCAACTAGTGTCGATAATATTGTCTCAAGGTGGAAGGTAGCCCGTCAATTATTTTCACCAGTAGGTACTAGTTGATGTACCTTCGTTTTTTAAGTGTATAAATATGACTTCTACAAGACAAAAGTTAAAATATACGATATTTGGTGAAAGTGCAGAGTTCGAGGAGAATATACTACTTACGTATGAGAATGTGATGAAATTCTCTGAATGGGTTCGACAAGACTTAAAAATAAAGAACAACACAACAAAATAACCTACATTTTTGGAAAAGTGCCGAAACAGTTGAAACAAAAATTGAAGAATTACGTATGAATAAAATCTTCTATTTCAATTGTTTCACACAAACGAGTTTTACAGTAACTTAAAAAATATCACTCAAAATGTTTTGATTTGATTTGTTTGATTTTGTTTGAAATTTGAAAAAGTCTTTGAAGAAACTAAAGAAAATTCAGAGTACAAAGTAGAAAGCTTTTTGACATAGCTGCATGTAAATGTAAAGAATTTGTAAACTGTACTTGTTTGAGAGAAAATAAAGTGCCAAAAGAGGAACAAATATTTTTAGAAGACCAACGCACTAACAGAAAAATGGTTTTAGGAAGAACGGATCTTATCTAGAGTAAAAAATTGCAGAAAAGAAGATTACGTGCTCTTAAACAAGAAATCAGGCATAATTCAAATACAAGAATTAAAGAAATTTCCTTTTCTTTATATAGGCTAAATAGATCTGAAGTAATTTCTAATGTTGACCTTCCTTCTTGTTCGTCGGCCGCAGATGGTCTTGACACCGCGAAAAAAGTGGATCAAAGCCTATAAAACTCACGGATGCCAGTCTTCATAGTTTGACGATTGTATGCAATAGACATCGATAGCGATAGAGTATCAGACCGAGCTGCGGCGGTTATCGTATCATAAATGTTCTATATTCTGCTTCTGATGCTGACTCTGAGGTGCAGTCGACTAACGTCGTGGGCAGGATGAAACTCAGAAGAATAAGACAGAAAGTTTGCGAGCAAATTTTAACAGAAGAAAGAGTAACAGAAATTCCTGCCTTATATTTTGATGGAAGGAAAATCCAGACGGCTAAAACTGTTTTAAAAAGATCGAAGAGATTTAAAGTGATTGTATAAGAGGAACATGTTTCAATTTTTAAAGAACCAGGTTCTGTTTATGTTGGGTATGTGTTTCCAACATCGGGCAGTGCGAGAAATATTGAAAGAGCTATCCACGGCTTTTTGACGACTGAAAATATATCATCAGAGAGTATAATGACTGTTGGATGTAATGGAACAACCACAAATACAGGGAATGTGGGAGGCGTGATTGTTTTTTTTTTGTAAAATAGACTATCTCAACCATTGCATTGGATAATTTGTCTCTTATACGCCAATGAGTTGCTATTGACGCTTTGTTTTCCTATTTGGATAGCCCTATAGCAAGATCTAAATCATTTGCAGGTCAAATTGGTACAGCATTAAAGATGGTTCAAAACATTTATGGAAGCTCATTAACAGCACTAGTTATTTGTCGATCGAATTGTTAGCGATTGTGGACCCTGTTTTATTTCGGAACAGTTACTTTGCTCATCTAGAAAACTTGTTGTTGAGTACGATAACAGATGCGCGTAAGCACATTAGAGAACTAGCTGCCAGACGCATTTTAAAAGCTCGTCAAGTGAAAAAAAAAATCTTTTTCGTGCATGTTTGAGGTGCCAAAAGTGGACTTAAATGCAAGTTCTTACATAGACTTGATAAACTGGCAAAAATACGAAACCTCAATACTGATGAATATTTCCGATAAGCAGTTACAACATCTTATTGAAAATGGAGGAGAATCGGTTTTGGAGTTAATGAGACTGCCTTACCACACCCAGGCTGTGAAAAGATCAGTAAAAGATGTGATAGAAGCAGCTCTACGTGTATGCGATAAGACAAGAAGATAGGGTTTTGTAAAATCTAATGTAGCGTCTCGAAATCTCATGCCAAAGTTTGAGACGAAAAAGGATTTTTGTTATGAAAAATGACGTTATTCATACCGACACAACTTTCTGAAACTGTGTATATTTTTAAAATAAATGATTCTATTAACTAAAATATACTTTTATCTTATCATATAAATGCATAGCATATTATATTTAGTTAATATTTTGTTAATAGGGTGTACTTAACAAAGCGTCTGTAAAAACTTAAAAATTGAAATTTCAAGTCTATGGCGGGACCTCTTGCTGTTGAGCTAGAACTTCCAAATTAGTGGGTGTTATTTACAATTACATAAGGCAACTTTTGCCTGGTATTCCAATTCGATATTCAAAAAAAAATTTTTTTTCATACAAAAGTGTTCCACCCTAGTGTACAAACTGACAATGGGTAGTCGAGGTTTATTTATATGCTTATTTACGTTGATTTTCTCTGGTATTCGATGCCTCTAACGAAATATGTTCATTTTTTTTATAAAAGATATATCTGAGTTTTGTTTGTTATAAACCCAAATACAACCTTATACACCTTTCACATGAGTAACTAATTGTTATTAAACTATTAATTTTTTCGGTAGTCACTTGGTGAAAGTTCATTTTTAATAAATTTTGTTATAAAAATAAAATCAAAAACACTGTTTACTTTCACTTGTTATTTATTTTAAATATTTTAGCAAAGATCTTTCGTTATATTAACATCATCAGTGCTCACTTACAACTGAGTTGTTAGTGCTCAGTTACAACATCATCAGTGCTCAGTTGTAAGTGAGCACTGATGATGTTAATATAACGAAAGATCTTTGCTAAAATATTTAAAATAAATAACAAGTGAAAGTAAACAGTGTTTTTGATTTTATTTTTATAACAAAATTTATTAATTGTTATTTTTTTTATGTTGCGCAATCACTCTTTTAACCACTTGACCTAAGCTTATGTATTTTAATTGATCTCTATTATTTGTAATTTTTTATACATTTTTTTTTTATATCAGTTTTTCATTAACTTATGAATTTTAACTAATTGACTTTCAACTATATTTGTCATTTTTATACCACTTCGATTTCTCTTTGTAATGTCTTGACCAATTTTTTTTAACAATTTTATACCTTATTTTATAATATTATTTTTTTTTTTTTTTTTTTTTTTTTTTTTTTTTTTTTTTTTTATTAGTATCAATTATAACGTGATTTATGTTATACTGTCTGTTAAACTCCCGTTTATTTAGTCTAATTGTTTTGTGTCTTTTTTGTAACAGATCGTTCCTTTGTATGCATGTTTTGTATGTATATAGAGGTTTAACATGTAAAAGGCTTCGGCCGTAAATATATGTAAATAAATAAATAAAGTTGACAGTATACTAACAGTAAAAAAGTTCATCTTCTTCGTGTCCTTAAAAATTATAACATTCAGTACAGACGTTATAAATCGTTGCTGAATAATACGTAAATAAATTTTATAATGAATGTCTCACACGATGTGTTTTACAAATACCTCACATTTACAGAACTCTCGAAAACTTACAAAAAAGGAGTGGGATACTTCATCTTTCCCGGAACTCCGCGAGATATTTTTTCAAATGTTCTGGATACAAAGCATTTTTACAATACCGTAATGGAATGGATTTGTAGAAGGCATTTTATTTATAAACTATGCCACACTTGTTGGAATGTCCATTGTGCCCTGTCACTTGCACTATGGAGGATATTTTTGACGCACCTCCACCTGCTGTGCGTTTTGCGCAGTACTGGAGATCAGTTTGATGGGTTTTTTCCCTGGGTTTCGACACGATAAATAAATAATAATTTATAAACGTCCTGTGACAGCTCCCAGTAAAGGATAGGCTTTTCGATTTTTTCTGTAAGTTTTCGGGTGTACGTAAAAAGTAATGAAAAAAAATCTCACTTTTAATATTTTCAGTTTATCGATTAGGTGTTTCACTCATCCTGATTTTTAATCCATTAATGGCACGGAGAGGATGGCATGCATGTTTATTAATCTACTAGCTGCTCCATTTGTCGGGTGTGCCGTGATGAAATGGATGGATTATAAGTAATCTCGGTAGATCAAGTTATATAACGTTATCAATGAAGATTTAAATATGGGAGGAAAAACTACGTTAAAATGATACGAAAACAAACAAACATAGTCAGTATTAAGTATGAAGCTGTCTGCTGGAGCAAAACTATGCTATGTCAAATATTGACTAAAGAATAAAGAATTGTATTTCTCATTATTCTCTTTTTGATGGCATATTCAACTATGTATAAAATGCATTATATTTCATAATATCCAGAACTTATTAATGAAATACTTATTAAGTGCTTCCACTGTAATTTAATTGCTCGCGAACCGGCTCTCAAGAGCTTCCGCTCTCATCATCAAGCTTATGTAAAGTTACACTAGCTTTACGGTACGCCTGATGATGACAGCGAAAACTCTTGAAAGCCAGCTCGCGACCAATAAAGTTACTTTGGATGCACTAAATAAGTGTTTCTTTTTATAATAATTTAACATGAACTTTCACCACGAACCATCGGTCCAAACTAATGAATTTATTCTACTATACCTATACTATTACGGTTTATCCACAATAGTGGGGTTATATGCAGATTTTCCTCTTTAGGTACAAAGATATATGAAAATAAAGGCATTCACGATGAGAAACATAACTCATTGCTGAATTGTAAGTAGATAATTGTCTTATACGTAAGTTTTTACGAACACCTGTCTTTTACAGGACACTCGAAAATTTACAGAAAAGAGTTGAAAACCCATTCTTTACCGGAGATTTCACGGGATAAATATGAAACAGGAATCAGGGAATGTAATATCCATCAATACAAAAATTATAGCAAAAAATGTCATTTCGCTTGTGATTTAAAAAAAAAGTGAGCAACAGTTATCTTTCTCCCAAATGGTCGTCAACGTCGGGAGGACCCAGCAAGGTAATTGAAGAATAATAACAGTTAGTATCGCAATCATCCATAATCATCTTAATTGACAACAATTCCTTGTTTACAAATATATGAGATGTAAATATTAATTTATTATACGTATGTTGAAAACAATTCGAATGGCTGTATTTTATAATGACGTCTCTTCTTGACATAATGTAGTTTCGCTTTGTCATACAGAAATATTTATGTGATATAGACTTTGTCAGTTCATTTTTCAGGATTAAAAATACATACATAGGTTGATGTTTTATATGTTTAATACTAGCTAACGTCCAGGATTTTGCTTGCTGGGTGCATGAATCAAAAATATAATTTTGAAATAAAATTAAAGTGCTCTGAATGAGACTCAATCAGAGGAAACACTTAAGAAAGTATTGAAAATAATATACATCCACCTATCTATATCATCACAATATTTTCCATAAGTGGAGTAGCCAGTATTCGGTATGCGGTCATCACCACCGTAAAAATAAAAATATGACCTCATCAATACTTTGACCTATTGTCAGCAATGCCAATGTGTCGAACATGGCTTAAATCTTGGTGCAAAATACCATTCTGGTACCATCACTTACGTATGCTAGCGAAACATGGGCATGGTTGAAGATCCATCTTCGTCCACGAAAGTGGAATAAAATATACAGTGGAGATGCGATTGTTGAGTAAAACGGTTGGTAAAACGTTGCGTCATAGAATGAAGAATGAGAATATTAGAAGAATGAGTGGATGCAAGAAGAGCGCTGCGGACAGAATACCCATCAATAAGCTATGAGGTTTGGACATTTTGAATGAATGAGTGAAGAAAGAATGACAAAGTTCAAGTTTTATCTGATGTTTTTCAAATTTATTATTAAAGTACGCATATTTGTATGAAATGCTTAACCTTAAAAATTGACTACTATTTTTAAACATTCTGAAATTATTTTAATTTGATTTGAAATTTGGAGTAACCTCCTGTCTGTTCAACGATCAATGTAATAATATTTTTAAAGATATATTTTTTTATATATATAGATAGATTTTGAAGAAAAATATTACAAAAAAAGCGTCCGCTTTTGAGTTCGGGCTAATTGGGTCAATCTTTCCACCAACCGTTCTTCATTCGCCATAATATGTATACACATATAACGACATACTCACTTCAAACGTATGTACATAATAGTAATATGTAGGTACAATACAAAGGATCAGTAAAATAATAATATAATCCAATGTTGTTCACGATAAAGAGACTGTATTTGTTGACCATATATTTATGTGTACATAACTAGGTGACAAACATACTTGATATGTTTAGAATATCACCCATGCTATACTTCTCTTCTGTGCCATACATTTGTCTAAAAGTAATTTTGTGCCAATGTAATAATGTATTTTTAAAATATTGCCAAGGCTTTGTTTTCCTGTAAACTAAACAATATAAGTAGATAATAAATATGAGTTTTACTATATAAAAATATATAGGTATGAAGACAAAAACATATGAACAGATAACATATAAACATAAGACAACACATTTTTTTAAATATCTAAATGGAAAATTTAAAACCAAAATATTAAACATTTACATGTTGGGTATTGATTTTATTTCGATTTTCAATTTTCAAAATTGTTCTGACAAAAATTCAAAAAACCATTAAAATATTAACTAGATGTACTTATTGTTGCACTCGAAATCGAAAACCTCGCTTTATATTTTATTTCGATCTGAACGGGTTGTGTGATTTTTATTCACTTTATTTTGTGTGCAATATTCATTGGATGAATTCTGGTATTTTAATTTAGAATAAAAAAAGTATTTGTTTTTCCGTTCTGTTTTCTTTATCATGGTGATGACTTCTAAAAATGGAAAAGCCATTAATACGTGCATTATGCTTTATTTTTTAGTTTTGTTTAACACAGTTTCTATGACAACATTATCATGCTGATTCATTAAAGGTTAAGCAGAGAGCATAAAGCACCATCGACTATTGTATTTATACACGCTTTGTCCGTTCACATTTTTTTCAGAGTTCTCCATGGTCTTCTATCAAACTTTGAGGTACGCATTCTATAGGATCTGGCCGATACGTAGTGATTTGATCCTTAGGCCTTCACGTCTTCCAACACCTTTCTTTAGCCATGTATAAGTTTTTACACCGTTTTATGATCCTAGTACATACATACATATATACCATCACGCCGCTTCCCTCGCGGGGTAGGCAGAAAGGATCGAGCGCCACTTCCTTTTATCCTTGCATACATCTTTCGCTTCCGTCACTGTCATACAATTCCTCATACATGCTCTCCTGTTCAATGTGCTCAACATGTGACCGTCCTGTAGGATTTGATTTAAATGATCTTGCCATTAAATCCTCGGACGTCCACGTCTCCGAGCACCATTCCTCTCAGCCAAATATATCTTCTTAGTCATTCTGTCCTCATTCATTCTTTCCACGTGCCCAAACCATCTTAACTTATTTACATTCATCCTTGTTATTACACCAACTTTCATTCCACATTCCTTTCGTATATCACTGTTACGCACACGATCTCTCAGACTTTTACCACACATCCTTCTCAACGATCTCATTTCAACTGCATTTATGCCACTTTCATCCTTCTTTAACCATGTCCACGTCTCACTTGCATACATAAGTGTTGGCACTAAGATAGCAGAGTGCTATCGAATGATCCAAGTACCATATTAAAAGCACGGAAATAAGGACTGCTTTCGTTTTGCTTTTAAGATAAGTATTTAGGTATTTAACTTTTTATTGTTGTTGTGAAAAAACCTTCTTTTATGGATTCGACGCGACTATACTATGATAATTCAGTATTATTGTTCCTATGAAATAATAATTATAAATATAAAAATACAAATAAACGACTTGCCTTTTAAAAAATATTAAAACTAAAAAAATAATTATAAATTTCACATACTTACAAACCACAGATATAACTAGTAATTCACCATAATAATATAATTCTTGCAATTACAATAATGTACGAGTGCATACTCAAATCATCTCATTTTAAACCGTAATCTAACATAAAAAATGCAATTTCTACCTATTTATTTATAAGTACCTGATACAGTTTATTTATTTATTTTATTCATTCTTTACTGTACATTGATTAAAAACAATTACATATTCATACAGATGTACTTGTATATGTACGCCCTTACAGCAAACGCAAATGTTTCAAAAATGTTCTTATTCACTCTGTTCTCGTTTATTCTTTCTGCATGCCCAAACCACCGAAGCCTGTTTTAAATAATTAAATATAACAATTAAGCTTAAACAAAAAGTATTACAATAATTATTGGAATATAAAATATTAAGATAAATAATAATATTATTCTAGTCACTTATGCAACATAAATAAAGTAAATCATTCTAATATTTCTATTACGCGTGTTCAAAATATTTATGGGAAAGGTTATGAGCCGAAAGATTTATATTTTATTTCTAAGTAATAAAAACTATACTATACCTACCAACGTATGTATAACTGCGATATATTATTTATTTCACCGCCATCAAAAGATACTATGTACATCAGAAGTTAGGTAGCGTACATTTTAGTAAAGTACGAGCTTACTTACCAACACGCATGCTTTTATACAAGTAGTTTTCTACATATTATGTAATGTTAACTTATATTTAGGTATATTTGATATGGTTTGCATGATTATACACGTAGTCTTAAACTTTTATTCAGTGTAAGTTGAAATGAAGAACAATTTCCATACATTTTCGTTTAGTCTTTATATAACTCTTGTTGGATTTGCAGTTTTGACATATATTCATGAACGAATATTTTAAATATTTTTTTTTAAGACTCAATGCGTTTAAAGATAAAAATGTAAGTAATTTTTTGTCTTTGTGTGTCAAACAACATTAATTTGGATCATTACACCGTCTCCTTGAGGGGTGTACAGAGAAAACATGATACATACATGTAATACACATTTTAACTTGTTGTTGTACGGTCAGACGTCCATAGTTTCTAAATATTTACTGCAGAGATTTCTGACTTCTCTTCTACCACTTCAAAACAAATATTATTGACACTTGTCCTTTCTCTGTAAAGAATAAACATTTATGTATGTAGATCCATCTATCTAACCCCTTTATGAAGTATTTCTTTAAAAAATTAGGCGAAAAGGATGAAACGCTATTCCAGCCCATTTTTGCATGCTAGGTACGTATGCTAACTCCGTTTTTTTTTAACTTCTGTTTAGTTTTTAGAGGGTTTTTGTCATATTTTTCTCAAAATTCGATGCATGTTTTCAAGTTACGTGATTCTCTTACATCCATGTTTTTTTTACATATATATAAAATATTATGTCTTAACATATTACTTACATAAAATCAACATTCTACAATATTTGCTATTAACACCTATAAACATACATAGTTTTTAATGAACGCTTTGTTTTTCATAGATTTAAAAAAATAAAATTCCGCCATAAATCATCGCTGTATAAGTGAAACATTCTAGGTACGTATTAACTTTTTAATTAAGTTAAGTTTTATTAAGTTTTATTTATTTCGAATATTTTCGTGAAATGAGTCTTCATTTTCATGAGAACTATTTGGTATAAAAGTTTAAAGTCTTCATATAACTAATCGTACGACTTCAAATTTTTATATGAATTAGTTCTCTTGAAAATATCAAGCTAACTTGACGAAAGTACCTACTCGAAATTAATAAAATCAATGGTGCAAAAATAACAGTGTTTTGTGTTCATATTAAATATGTTGAAAATGTTTTTTCTCAACGTGAACACCCGATCGATAAATAAATTAATATATATTTGGTAGGTGGTTAAAAATTAAAGATAAAACTTTAATAATAATAATATGCAGGTTATTGTTTCCAGTACGAATGGCGTTCTAAAGGTATTAAAACCTATAAAAGTGAGTATCAAGTTTATGCATTGTCAATATAAATACAACAGCGATACTTAATTAAACGTTTTTATGACAGCTATATGAACCGGAATTGGAACAGGAAATAAAAACAATGATAAAATTTATGTTATATTATTTTCTGTTAGGATGTAATATATTGTACATGAGGGTTAATTATAAAACACGTATTGCGTAGGTATTAATTATTGCACGTTGCAAGCTTACACATCAATAATAGTGAATTCGCAAAACAACAATAATAGTTATTATTATTATTATTATTGGTGGATCAAAAGCAAATAAAACAATTGCTAGATTTATGTTTAATAAATAATCACAAAGAGCGAACATAGTAACAAGCGTGCCCATATTTTTTTTCATTTATTCAAAATATTTATTCATACAATTACGGCACCCTGACAAATTTGCTATAGCCAGCAAACCAACGGTATGTTTTATTTTTTATTTTATTTTTATTATCTCAGAGAATCAAACAGTCATAACATAACATGCTAACAATCAATACACTCAACATGTGGACCAGCAAAGATTCCCTACTTACCAGAAATGTCTTAGTCCCAAGAAAATAGGCAAAAGTTAAAAAGGTTAAAGTAAAAGTTAATAAATAAAAAATCCTAAATTACTAGAAATCAAAACCACCAGTCCAGTAAGAGTTACAAGATCAAACATCCAAGTTACGTAATCTGTGCCAATTAATAATTTAAAACCAGCCTAGAGCCAATTCGCAAGGTTTTGGTCACTTTTTTACTTCTTCCAATTACATGGTTCTCCAACTTAGATATCTGACTATTTATTCCTAGTGGAGTAGGTAGGTATGTGTGTAATTTGAAAAAAGCTTTGAATCTATCACGAATCCCGTGGAGCACCTGGTAAAGAATTGGTCTCCCACTCTTCTGCGTAAGTTTTCGAGTGTCCTGTAAAAGGCAAGTGTTCGAAAAAATTAAAAGACATTTTACATCTTAAATTCAGCGATGAGGTTTGCCACCCATCCTGAATGTCTTGATTTTATATTGGCACGAAGAGGACAGTTTGCATGTTTCTTACATGCAGCTGATCTGCTGGCTACCCCACTTGTGGGATATGCCGTGATGGTATAGTAGTAGTAGTAGTAGATCTATCACGAACTTCTCCTTCTTTTATCTACACCGTTTTTCACAAGTGGGTTAGCAAGCAGACTAACGGTATGAGTTACTTATTTATCCGTAGAAACCGCGAGTAATTATGTTTCTTTAATATTGTGTACAAAATGTACGTTTTTTTTAATACAAAGCATCTTGTTCATATAAAAAAACTAAGATGATTTTCCTTTCTTTTTATTATTTGTATTATGAAATTGAAACAAGTTGTCTTGGGAATTCAAATATTGACATAAATGCGTGGGAGTTTTATTCAATCCGGGAACTCTGTGAATAAAGTTAATGTAGTGGTTGGCGGGTTTATTGTTGTCGCTGTAATGTAATGTAATTTCCATTAAAATCTCATTAGATATTTAATTCATAAGACAATTTAGGCAGATTATGTTGGTAGGTTAGATCCTGTGGAACTAATGCGTCTAACGAACATGATATTATTAATAACTAGACTTTATACCCGGTACGGTAAAATGATCTGAGTAGAATTTATTTTTACGCAAAATATGTAGAAATTTGGCTGTGGAGTAAGCAGAAAAGATCACGCATCGCATAATCTCATTTTAATGCACATTTTTCGCTTCTTTGACTTTCACACATAATTTTTAAATAATGAAATATATAAAATAAAATTCTTTTGCCAAATATTTTTAGCTTGTGTAACGCAAAGGTATTCAAATTAAGTGAAATATCTTATTAGTCACGAGATATTTGAATCCTCAAATGAACACTTGCAGTGTTTTTTCGTAGTACCTATATATAATGAATTACAATTCATTGGATTGGTCTGCAACGAGTTTTGATTTTCTTCAGTCTCTTCAGCTCTACGTATGAGCCACAGTTCATGTTCCTCTTCAGTTGGTCCATATACGCGTCTCTTGGTCGGCCTCTGCCATTTGTGCCTTCGGTCCTACCTTCCGTGACGTACCTACTTATTTTCTCCTCCCGTAGTACTTCCTTTCCCGCAGAACTTTATTATTATAACAGTTATTACCACGGAATCACACACAAGTGGAATATCTTGTGGACTGCATTATTCAAAAAACTTACCACGTCATTTCTGTGCCACTTACTTGGAAATAAGACACTATATATTTTATTATGGGCAAAGAGTCGAATTGAACTGAAAGAGTCCTTCACTTGTTTACCTACTGCTAGTATTTATCTTTCAACCGCTGTCTATGGGCCTCTTCAAGACTTCATTAAAAACAACACAAACCCACTTCTTAAACATAATTTGGACAATTCCATCGGGCCATCTTTAAAGGTTTCTGTAATATTTGAAAACTTCTTAAGAAAGGGTTTTTTCTGTTACGAAACTCAACGTATGTATCAGATAGGTTTAATATACATATACCTATAAACACTTATATACTTTTATTTTTATTTACATACAAACTAATCAGTTTATTTGTCGAGTATTAATATCATCCGCTGGTTGTATCAATTAGCGTGATTTACAGATTGGTTGGTGGAAATCACGCTTGTGTAATAAACATTAACATGTTATGTTATGCAAAGTTGTTATCTTTATGATAAAAATTTACATAAGAAATTAATAAACTCATATACTTGATTATAACCAAAGTAGCTTCATATACTGCTGTTGCTAAATGATGTCCATATAGTCATTAAGAGCATTATTTAAGGGAAGAATTTGGGTGAGTTGGAAGAAATCCCACTCAGCTATATAATCACCCGTGCTCTTTATTTATTAAGTATTTTGTAATACAGTGATAAACTTCTCCACTATATGTTGAGTTGCAGTTTTTATTCACATTTTTATTTACAGTTAGTAATATTGTAGCTTCTACCCTCACGCCTTCCCCCATGTGGAGTAGTCAGAGAGAACGGAACACCAAAAGAAAAAATGCTAATATTTTTAATAAGTGAGAATAAAAATAACTTAATTTTCTTATAAGGAAAGTATTTATTTTATTGATAGAATATTTCTCTTTTAAGAACAACGTTTTACTTTAGTTTTTGCGCGTCTTAGAAAAAGACATATAAGTTATAGTTTACAAATACCTGCCTAATACAGCAAACTTGAAAGCATACAGTAAAATTCTACAGATTCTGTTCAATTCTTTAAACTTTAAATTCAATAATTCAGTTTTTATTTTTGATAACATTTTTATGACAGATTAGTCCAGGTTTGAAATATATCAATATGTAGCCCGGATATCGTCACTGTTAGCAATATGTTTGTTTTGTTTGGCAGTGGGTGAAACCAAACTCGATTAAAAGTCCAAGAGTATAAGTTTTATAATATTTTTATTTTTTTTGTTAAAAGATATATCTAGGCACCCGGGATCGAACCCCGGACCCCTTGTTCACAAGGCCGAGACTCTACCTCCAGGCTACCGACGAACTCAAGTTCACTCTATTCCAGCGTTACATTAATACATTTGTTTTTGGAATATATTTTTCGTAACTGATGTATAGTAGGTACCTAGTTTATTCCATTAAATTAGAAACGACATAAGTCTACAATGTCGTATTTACCTCCAGCCGCCCAAGCTTTTGAAGATATTATTTTTATTATTCATGAATAAAATTATGTAGAAATGCTTATCTTTAATCTAACTAAAACCTCATTCACTCCGTACTCTTACTACCACCAATCCCTCTACAAAAAAGTTAGATGTCAAATCAAAAAAACACATGAGAAATAAAAGTGCCTAGTCACGGTGAGGGAATAATCCATTGACTTTGAAAATAACCAGAAAAAAATGTAAATGACTTGCAGATTCATACATTTTATATAGATTTATATCTACGAGCCTACAAAGGACATTTGTATATTTGTTGTATCTGCCTTCTTGCTTTTATAATATTTTTTCTTGTTTTTATTTACAACAATAGAATACCTATATTAATATTTTTGTAATGTTTATATTACATTGTATGAATGCCAATATAATTATGTATGTTTTTATAAAGTCAATTCAATTTATTCAATTATAAACAATACCTCAAAACAGCAACTAAGGTTGCTGGTGTCAATAATGATTTTATAATCCGCCTATATTTTAAACGTTTCATTGATTAATTAAAGTTTTCTTCTAAATTTTTTATTTGTTTTTATGTATATGAATTAATTATTTAAAAAAATTAATGAACCTTTTTTGATGTAAAAGACTTAAGGCCGTAGATGGGAGAAATAGACAAATAAATAAGTATAAACATGTTATGTTCTATAAACATTTTATTGTAACTTAATTTGTTGATTTCTTTTAACTTCAAATGTTAAAAAAAACTTACAATAAAACCTATATTTTAGTATTGATTAGATTTTTGGGTATTACTCGTATGATAGATCTATATGGCGTTCCGTTCTCTCTGCCTACCCCTCCTGAGACACGGCGTGAGGGTATAGATAGATAGATAAATAGACTCGTATGCTCCTAAAATGAGTGGTAAAAGGTGAAAGAGGAATGATTTAGAAAGCTTGAATGACAAAAATTACTTACCTACAAAATAAATTATAATTATCATGATATATCAACCCGCCCTCATAGTTATGTGTATATTCCACCTGAAAAGGAACATATAATATAGTACTCGTATAATTAATAACACATTGTCAACATAGTATCACACATTATTTTGGTTAGCTGGAAGATATTTCCTTCGGGCAATAAGCTCGCCAGCTCATGATTTTTTTTTGATCAATAAAGTGTTCTTATTATTACTATTATTATTAATTGTTGCAACCTCTCCTGTAGTGAATGACGGATAGGTAGTACTGTAGTTATGATATTGAATCCGTACGAGTATTATATTAAAATTATTATTTGCATTTATATGTATTTCATCTTTACATACAAATAATATTGCTGCCACTGTGTCTAACAATACATTTCTTTTTATTTCTTTTTCTTCAGGGTTACAAAAAGCGATGTTGAAAGGGACGTAAAGTTATTTTTTTTTTTATTTTTTTTTTTATTTATTTCATATAATATAAACATTAAATACAAATATACAGTTAAAATAAACAAGAATATTTTTTCTTTCTGAAGCTCATTAAAATATTAAACAACTAATAAATATTAAAGATGTGTAAATAAGTGCACCATTAATGAGATGATTTCATTAAATTGTAATAATGAGAAGTTGGTAGGTTCTACATAGTTTTTAGTTTGGACAACAAAATTAAAATTCAAGTAGACACAACTTTTAACGGAACAAAAACTTCCAAGTCATTAATTAGGCATCGTGTAGTCGGCAGTGAGGTTTTCTACTTCGCAAAAAAGTGAAACAAGTAAATTATACTAGTTAGTAAGTACTCAATACTCTCTACACCAGTATTCCGCAAAGCTTGTGCCGCGGCACACTGGTGTACCGTGATCCTCAGTTGATGTACCGCGGAAAAAAATCTAGGTTTTGTGAAGATAATACACCTAAAAATAGCTGAGAGCTATAAGAGCGAGGCGCTTTGTTGCGCGATGCTCCCCTGTGCTGAGTTAAACAGGCTCACATTTCTCACTAAACATCTTTTCATATTAGGTGTATTGATTTTAGTAATAAATAAACATTAAATAAATAATGATTTCTTCTTTGGTGTTGGTACCTCTAAAATTTCTTGACTTGATAGGTGTACCTTGAACACAAAAAGTTTGCGGAACACTGCTCTATACAATATACTTCAATAAAAAGTACTCGATACTACCTACACAACATACTTCAATTGTTAGTACCTACTCAATACTACCTATAGGTACAATAAACTTCAATAGTTGTTAACAAATTTGACATTTTAATCATTTAGGTATCTTCTATAACAAAAATGATAGTTGGCCAAAAAGAGCACTGTTTTTCCGTCCGCAGGGGTTCCGTCGGCCCGGGCGTCCCTCTTTCACAATACACCGTTCCTATGACAACGATATCAGAGCGCAAGGAATGTCGTGGAAAGAGGTGACGCAATCGGCACAGAGACGCTCTGAATGGAGGAGGCTGGTATCTGCCCTGTGCTCCCGAGAGGAGCGTTGAGGGCGATGATGATGATGATAAAAAAAAATCCTCTGCTTCATATAATTTAATATTTTTTTTAGAAGTACAACAGCTAACAGTCTTTCCTTCTATTTTATTTTTATAAATTAAAATCTTTATTCAATTTTTTCACCAACGATCATGTAATTTTAAAGGCACCAGTTCTCGTTCAATTTTCAAATTTTTATGTGTAATCGTATTCGATAGCTACTATGAAGTATCTTAAAATTTTATCATGATATAATGCAACATTATTAGGACAAATGGATTTCACTATCTTTCCTGATATAATCTAAAAAATCTACGTTTGTCCAGTCGTGTTCCTTAGAGCAATATTTAAGGACAAAAAATAACATGATAAATATTATGAGACGAAATTTTAAAATAAAATAAAAAAATAAAATTTTGTAATAAAAATAATATTTTTTCTATCATCATACTTTAATAATAATATAGTAGTAGGCAGGCAAAGTAGTTATAAATTGGTTATAAGTTTTTATATATTGTGAAAAACTGCCTCTCAAAGTTTCCCCACCTCCCACTTTTGAGAAAGAATTGTTTGGAGGATAACAATGTTCTCGTTTATCCTTATCTCTCCTCTATACTCTTAAGACTTCACATCCACCTTATCTCCTTATCCGCCATCTACCACGTCTCATGGAACGTCATTATCTTCACTTTAAGGAATCCATAACACGTTTTTTGCACGGATGCGAGAATAATATCAAATACCCATTATTTCTTGCGCTTCAAAATGTTCCAAGATTAACTTGTTTTTCGCGCATTCTGATGTCCTTAAACTGATAGAAATTGTCAACAGAAACGTATCTACTAGAATAAGCAATGTTCGTATGTTATAATACTTCTGTGTGATTTCTTTAAAACATTTACATTCCTTTATGTGTCTGTGTATAATTATGTAAAGTACCCGATAGATTTTAATTATTTTTAATACAAATTATTTTGACTATGTATTATCTAATGCTTGACTTGTAAAAATTGCGTTTGATTTCGACAAACCTTTGCTATCAAGGGGCGACTAAATATTGCTTTTACTTAATTGCATTTTCGAATAATTTTGCGATTTTTAAAGTCAAGTAACAGATAATTCATAGTATAAATACTTATTATAAAAATGTCTCGCAATTGTTACATAGTAAATCGTTCTAAAATGGGAGAACTTTTCAATCATTTCATTTGAGAATGCTATAAGTCTATTTCTTGTCTATATTTATCAGACAAGTATCAGGAATATTGCAAACCAATATTCATTATTATTTATCAACCATTAAGTAAAAAGTTAACACTCTCATAAAATACACCCGTGATGAGTTTTCTGTATGACTATTTTCTTTCTATATCATCTTAATATCGTCTCCCACAATTAGGGTATACAGTAGACAAACCAAACGTAATGAAAATATAATTTGTACTCTATGTGCCTATAAAGTAACAAGATATTTAAAATAGATAGTAAACCTGATCGCCGAATTGAAGATGTTATATATAAAATAGCCAGTGCTTAACTACAGAGCTTAAATATGAACATGTTTTATGCAAACTATTTTCCAAGTGATGTAATGTGTTCTGACAAAATGCCATGGTAAAATACTTGCATTTTTTTTTAAATAGTTACCCTTTGATTTGATACCGCAATAAAATCCACAAAAACTCTCGCTTTCCGGTGGAAATAAAAATAATATTATTATGTATTCGGTCGTTTTTTATATTGAACTTATTTTATGGTATATCTCAAGTCAACCATAATGTCGGGTGGTATAATTTAGTGAGTTCCTTTTCCTAAAGATATACTCGACTCCGCTTGTATAAAATATTCAATTGACAAAAAAAGTTAAAAAAAACATAATCATAATATTATATATTTTTATTTTTCAGAGAAATATTATGTACCAACTGCATGTTAAATACATGCAGCAGATCTGCTGGCTACCTTTCATGTGGGATACACCGTGATGGTATAGATAAAGAGACAAATAAGAGGGTAATCAAAATTATTTAAAAATAAAAATATTTCTGATAGTAAGTTATCATGTAAAAGAAGCTTAGTTCATATTGTCAGTAGAAGTTCATATTTTTATACAGGTCAGTTTAAACACAATGGGAACTTTGGATAATATTATTTCTACACATTTTATACTCATTATTTTTTAAACATTTTCAACACAATGAAAACAAGGGGTGTATTTGACAACATACTAATAAAGCTACTACTATTATACACTATTACGGCATATCCCACAAGTGTTAATAGTCAACAGATCAGCCATATGCAATGAACATACAAGCTATCCCCTCCAAGTCGATAAAAAATAAGACATTTAGAGTAGGTGGCAAACCCCATCACTGACTTTAGGATGTAAAATCGTGTTTAATTTTTCGAACAACTGCCATTTACAGGACACCCGAAATCTTACGGAAAAATGTGGTAACAATGATCTACCTATTGCTCCACGGAATAACAAGCTACTAGTAAAGATGCATTCAACTTCCAACATTTTTCCATGACATGGTATCACAATTCACAATACAAATTGAATCATCTTCATAAATATAATATGTGCAATTTTTTATCCGAAAAGGGATGAAACGTGGTATGGAATGTATTTTAATCTTCTGCTAATCACACATATATATATTTTAATGTACAAACTCTTATATATGTATGTGTAGATATTGGTATTATGCGTTCTTTACACGCACAACATGTCAAAGAACCAATACTTTCTGTCCTTGAGATTGAAATCTATATTGTTTAATAAAGTGTAAAAATATACCTACTTAATAGCTGTGAAATATTTATTGAAATATGTAAACACGCATTATGCTCCTCGTCGAAGCAAATAATGATTTTTGAGTGTCATATTATAGGCAAATGTTTGGGTTATTTGGTAGAAATTGCGCCTCTGTGATAAACTCGCCCTCTTTATATTGATTGCATTATTGTATTTGATTCAAATGTATTTTTGTGTTAATTTGATTACCACAATTTTACCAATGTACAGAAAAAAAATATAAAATCGTTAACAGGATATCTGATGCAAATTTAGCACACAAAACAACCATTTATAGCACATAGAAAAGACAACAGACTTCGTGCTCCGGACAGGACCCGCATCCCATGCTTTTCGCTAGGTGTACTTTGTCCAATTAATCTACCAGGCGACATACCGACTCTCTCTCTTAAGAGTATGAACCCCAATGGGAGCTTCATGTGTAAGTATTGTTCTGGGATACCTAATGTCCTACCAAATAAGGTGATGTTGTCTTTTCTAAGCCTTATAATATGGTAGTTTGGTTTGTTGAATTTACATAATTATATGATCTTATCTTCTTCTTCTTTCTGTGCCATGTCAGGTCCCCCCGACGTTGGCGATCACTCCGGCAAAAACCTCCCTGTCCTGTGCTGCTCTGAACAGGTCATCTACTGTCCGGATTCCGGTCCACTCTCTAATGTTGCGCAGCTATCTGCTTTCTGCCAACTCCCCGTCTTCCCTCTATCTTGCCCTCCAATATAAGGCGGAGGAGACAGTACTTCTCTGCACGATACTTCTATAGCCTCATGCAATGATTAATTGTAAAAATAATATTTCCCATTCAGTTAGCGATGAGGCACGTTACACATCCTGAATGTCTCGTTTTTTTATTAGAGGACAATCTGTATGTTTGCATGTAACGAATCTACCTGCTACATCAGTTGTGGGACATACCATGATATTATGAAAGAATGTTATACTTCTGATATCGGTTATTAAGATGGTTTTCAAAAAATTTAGTATTTAAAATGTTGGTACTCAAGAAAAAAAAATGGTTTTCGATATAATTTATGTAGGTGTGTATTTTGAATTCAATCAATGACAGTATAAATGAAGATGAGTAAATGAAACAATGAAACTGAAATGCGTTGGAAAACACGTTGCTTTTTTTAAAATAAAGAAAATAGTAATACAGATTGATCTATCGAAATAAAAAACAGTGGAAAAAATCAAATCATTAGCTTTATTCATCCACCAGTTCTGTAATCTATCTGAACTTCAGTTGATACTTACTCATTCAACTCTCTATATCACGCGTGGGAAAAGATTTCCTTACGATTCTTCTCCTCGAAATATCTGGAAATTGGGTAATATTAGTAACAATCTGTAAAACACGTTTCCATATAGGTATCTATTGACAGATCTTTCCGTATTAGTGTCATAATTGTCATTTACATATACTGGAAAATAAGGGAATGACAAGTATCTAGGAAAGTGTAAATTGATTGTTTGATGGAAAATCACTATAATCAACCCATCGGATAAAATAAACCAAATAATGAAAAATGTTTTAAGATGCTAGAGAACCTTGATGCACAGGAAATATTTTAATAAAAAAATAATCAGAACAATCGGATTAGTGAAGCTCTACTCGTACTACATCTTGTTATAGAACGTTACTGCCAGTTATCGTGTGACAATTTTGTAAATACAATTCATACATTTTTTTTATAATTTCTAGACAAAAAGCTATTTCTTTGACGTCTACAATTAAAAAAAAACAAACACGCGTCATGAGGCTTTAACAAATCTCTTAATCTTCTACAGACAGGAACCCTATCTTAAACCAACTTATACCTCTCTCGTTAACTCTATCTCTTGTCTTATCTATGGTGTTTTCAAACCATCGTGGTTGGGATATTCACCTTTTGGTGTCATTTCTCGGAGTTTTCGTCGTTATTTTGAAACTTAATCGCCTTTCGTTGTTCTACTTTACCGCTAAAACCACATTTTCAAATTCTACCCTTTATAGAATATAACGTGAATGCTTCTGCCTCTTTAAATAAATTTTACAAAAATCATTTAGATTTATTATAACATTTGAACTATATACTAAGGCATGAATAATTTTACGAGTTTTAAAACAATAAACTTTTCTACATTTCACATATTTCAGTATGTTCCTAGCTCATTTTTAAGCAGTGTTGGTGAGGTAGTCAATGTTCAAGTGTTTGCTTTTCAAGCAAAAGAACAATTGTTTGAATTTTGCTACCAATCTTCTTCACTTTTCAATTCTTTCACTCTTTCAATTCTCACTTCACAATCAACTTCATAAATATTTTAACTCCAACAGATAGCAAACTAACATACATATCGTTCTCTACGTTCCAATTTAATTATACGAGTATGGTTTCTATATTGTTTTGATTTATTGTAACTGTGCATGTAAAAATTGTATTTTTTTTGGTATTGCTCCAGAACAGACTTTAGTCTAGTGGGGCAAGTTATTCCCTAATGTTGATCTTTTTGTTTGTTTGTACATATAAACTGTTTTGTTGTTGAGGGGTACTCAAAAACTCATAGTAAAGAATGAGATACATTCTTTGCCGGGGTTCCATGGAATGAAATATTATTAAATATAAATTTAATAAAATAGTTTGATTCTATCAAAAGAGTAAATTTTCATTACTATAACCAACGTCAACTTTAAGATAGTGCCTGTTTTGTTACAATTAATTATTAAATAAAAACATTTTGATTATAAAATAGTAGAAGTTGACCAAGAGACACGTATATATGACCAATTGAAGAAGGACATGAACTGTGGCACAATCGTAAAATTAAAGAGACTAGCGGAAACTAGGAAAGTTTCACTATAGAAGAATTGTAACTCACTATATAGTATGTATACCTACAATAATTCAATGTGTTATATCACTTTTATACTTATAAGTGCTTCATGAAAATTTTTTGTTAAAGTTTTGAAAAACTTACAGATCCCCATTTGAGGATCATAGACTTCAATGGGTTAAGGGTTCTTATAAAATTTAATAACATTATATTTCAACCCTGTACTAAAAAGGTTTAAATTGTTTCACACTTGAATCCGACAACCCTATGATATTTTGATATAAATAATTGGTCTCCTCAACAGATTGTGTGTTTGTTTATGTCTGCATTATGGTCACCATCAGTCAAGTAAAAAGCAATATTTATCTCAGAATCAGAATTCAAATAAATTTATCACATCTCGGATAAATAAAATTGAATTAATTTTGAAAATTAACACAAATATAGTACGCAAAATCAATATCATAGTTTGGTCGATTTACTCTAATTTTTCGTACTTATATATTTAAGTATTTAAATAATGATATGTGTATTATGAAAGAAATAACGTTAATATCTGGGCGAATTATACCTGATGTCCAAATTTGCTTCAATACTATTTTTAAAAGCTTCACTAGAATTTAACGCACCAGATAGTAAAAAATGTTTGTTTTTTATTTCAATTTTTTACAAAAGATCTTTTGGCGTTTTCTCGGGTAGGTACTTGTTTTTGAATAAATAAAAATGGTGCTTGTTTACGCACAATTTGATTTTAATATACTTTATACCATCACGGCATATCCCACAAGTGGGGTAGCCAGCAGACCAGCTGCATATAAAACATGCAAGCTGTCTTCTCCGTGCCAATGATTTTAATAAATTGAATAATATTCCTTGAACAATACCAGGTTTAAAGTTAGTGTAAAATAATAATAGGTTGTTATAAATTGCTTTTTCTTTCTTTTTTTATTTTGAAAAGGGTGAGTTTTTATTGAAATACAGTAAGTTTTTTATGAGTGTTATTTAGGGATGAATGAATCGATGAATGGGAAAAGGATTACAATGGTTTTTAATAAGAAAAGAAGTATAATATATATTTTTACGATGTTAAATACGAGTTTGTCTTGAAAGTCATTAGGAACAAAATCTGTCTACTACCCCATTTAAATATTCCCAAAAAGGAAAGATTAAATTATTGACAATAAATAAGATAACTCTTAGGTTATAAACATTGCATTTATTTTTTCACATTTTCATCATCCCGTTTTTCTTTTTAAACGAAATCACGAATACATGTTAAATAATTTCTTTATTAAATAAATTTTATCCTCTGTAGGTATGCCAACAAAGATTTAATTGCATATCTATTTATCAGACGTTTTCATCCTGTTTCTATTATTTTCAAATTGTTCCAAGTCAGTTTTATTTTACTTCTTATTCTGAATTCATCAAATAAATTATTGAGATGATCTGTTACCTTTTTTATTTGTTTATACATAATTTACGGCACAGGCCATTATAAAGATACATATTGTAATATAATTAATATCCATCCATCGCCCTCAACGCTCCTCTCGGGAGCACAGTGCAGAAACCAGCCTCCTCCATTCAGAGCGTCTTTGCGCCAAATGCGTCACCTCTTTCCACAACATTCCCTGCGATCTGATATCGTTGTCATAGGAACGGTGTATTGTGAAAGAGGGACGCCCGGGTCGACGGAACCCTTGTAGAAAACATGTCCCAGCCATCGTCTCTCCTGTATTACGGAGATTACAGGTCTCTGCTGTGTGCGCCGGCGCACAGCATCATTTGTAACATGTGAAATGAAATGAAATGAAATTCTTTTATTTCCCTTCTTACAATAGGTACATTTGACAATTTTCACAATATATTTTAAATTATTATGGACAACACATATCACTCTTTCTTCTTATCAAACTCATCATGGGCTCCCTATAGGGATCTCAGATGAGCGAGCCAGGGGCAGCCCTCACAGGGACCAAAAAATGGATAAATTAGGTATGTTGGTCTTTGTAGAAAATAGGGTCCCATATCAGGCCACCCCTGGCCCGCCTGACCGAGTACGTCGCTAATTGATTCACGCAAGACAGGGAAATTACACCGTCCCACTAGATTGCTCTGTTCTGGACGGTGATAACAGTATTCTTTCTCTGTAATAATATACATATCATGATAATTAATATACACAACAGTAACATACATAAAAAATATACATAGGTATAATAGATCCATCACAAGTCTATTAAACAAAAAACAGTATAACAACAATTATAGAGAAGATAAATAACACATCTCGAATGCACCGTTAACTTTTCATCGAAGGATCCAGAGTTTTAATCTTGTCATGAAGGTTTTTGAGCATGACCTTCATCTCCCACAAAAAGCATAGCCAGTTGATTAACTTTAACTATTTTCGTGCCATAGAAGGATGACATTTAAGATGAATAGCATACCACATTGCTGAAAGAATTGCTAATATTCCTTTTATCAGTCTTTTCTAGAGATAAATACGATTCTTTGAAACAGAGAAGAGATGCATATCTCAGTGCTGGATTAATAATTTTCATTCCAATCACCAGTGTATACTTCAAATAAACACGGAAAAATATGGAGGGGAGATCCACGTTATAAAGTAAAATAAATAAATAAAGATATACCAAGTAATAATTATTTATTGTAATTATCATATAAATCGCGTTGTTAAGGAATTATGTGGTTGAAAACACCATGTTGTATTATGTAATGTTACAAAGAAATAATAAAATAAAGGTTCTAGTAAATATCATTCTAGAATAATAAATACATATTTACAACTAATAATGTAGTATACAGGATGAGCGATTTCTCAAGATGTTTTAATTGATTTATGTATCTATTGTTCATGTTTTTGACAATGTTCTTTCATAACATTTAGTCCGCAAGAGATCCCATAGCCCGGAAAATCCTCTTTCCTAATAAATCATTTCTATGAGAATGATACAAGAGCGCTGGGAGTGTCGCGGAAAGAGATGAGTCAATCAGCGCAAAGACGTACTGAATAGAAGAGGCTGGTGTCTGCCCTATGTTGCGAGGTGGAGAATTGAAGGGTGATTGATTGAGTAATCTATTAATTCATATCTATATGCCTTGATAATTTTTTCAAATGGAATTCCATTTTAATCATTGGTGATTTTTTTTCATCATGTTATAAAAAAATGTCCTTTAAAACCCAAAAAATTACTGTGTCAGTATTATTTATCCATCAATGTGTTGAAATGGGGAAAATGAAAAAACGTAGTTCATAGCATCATAATACTCATGTTAAACCAGACAAGTTCATTCTAAGGCATCGGTACGTTTTTGTAAATCGTGGACGATAAGACTATTTGCTCCTTGCGAGGGTATGTAGGAGTATTTGCTGAACAAATATTATTATAATAACTCTTCTGTTTAAATTAAGTCTGCGTAACCTAACAGCTATGTGGTTAATGCTTTGCGCAGACAGAGCAAAGAGCAAAAAA
The DNA here is from genome assembly GCA_947579605.1 of Athripsodes cinereus. Taxonomy (NCBI): domain Eukaryota; kingdom Metazoa; phylum Arthropoda; class Insecta; order Trichoptera; family Leptoceridae; genus Athripsodes; species Athripsodes cinereus. The sequence continues at coordinate 15,519,136 of OX388321.1, read as the reverse complement.
AAACTAGATCAAATCTCGTTTGTCCATCCCTGCGGCAAACAGATCTGAGAGTCTCAGATTTTCAACCGAAGGATCGCAAGTTTGATTTCACACACTTATTGTCTTCGTTTAATGCGAAAGGATTATTATAACTGATTTGAGGGTGTTAAAAGTTAATTTGAAATCCAGATTCATCTTACATTTTTTTTATAGTTGCTTGACAGCAAAAACAGTACTTAAATTACACTTTTTTATGATTAACAAAAGGAAAAATATTTAGATTTTTTACTGAGACTAAAAAATAAAAACATCCCTTATTTATAAGAAAAATAATAATAATAACAACAACGCGTCGCTAATACAATCGTGGAAAACAGTAATAAAGGGGTGTGTGTGTTGGGATGTGATGGTATCGTGTGTGATTTTATAGGGGGATGATTTTGCCCTTAGTCCATACATAGTAATATGCCTTCTTTATATTGCATAATCATATCATCTACATACATAATATATATATATATATTCATTACAATAAAATACAAATCAACCAACACATGATAGCGCTAGCAATAAAATATATGAAAAATATTGGTACCTATTTCCAAATTTATGTTACCAACATTTGAGGTACGTAATCCACAAGAATGAATTTGACTTCTTCTTCTTCCTGGCATTGTCCCAACTTATTGCCGCTGAAGGCTGTTGGGGTCGGCTCTTCTCGTTCTGAGGTTATACGTTCTTCTGTTTCATATATCATCTTTATCCAGGCCATTTCTCCGCAGGATTCTATTGCATTATGTCATCCAGGTATTCTTTGGTCTCCCTCTTGTTGGATGTCGAGGGAGATTTACTGACGTAGCTTTGTTTACAGTGTGTTCCGGTGGTCTCCGCCTTATGTGCCCATACCATCTTAGTTGCCTCTCTTCTAGTTTGTTATTTATGTCCGTCACACCCATGCTACCACGAATGCGTGAACTTCTTATCATATCTTTTAATGATAAGCCTGCTGACCACCTGAGCATTCGCATCTTTGCCGTCTCAAGTTGCCTGTTGAACGTATTATAAAGAGTCCAGCATTCCGAGCCATACATTATCACGGGCCTGACAATAGTCTGGTATATTTTACCTACAAAAATGAATTTGACTATTTGTTTTATTTTATGTACATATTTATAACATGTGGTGGTTTTCTTATAAAGATGCCGTGAGGATTTTGACTAATATAGGCTTTATTTATATTGTTCTACATTTTGTTTTTACGTTGGAAAGTTCTTATTCCCTTTAAATTATGATTTCTATCAAAACCACTTCAGAATACCGGGAATATTGTAGGAAAAGGCTACGCAAATACCCACTGAATACAGAATGCTGGTTTCTGCCTTCCCGATAGAGGTGTAGAAGGGCAATTGCGTTGAGATTAAGTTTTGTGAAAACTTCGAAGCAGGCAAGTTATCACCATATTACAATGTCTTTACAACTGAAAACAATCGTTTTGCTTATAAAAAAATTTATTTCATAAAATATTTTTTTATTGACATCTGGTGTCTAAATGTCGTATCACAAATCAAATTTCTCCGCTTTCTGTAAACGGATTGATTTTTTGTTTCCTCCCTCCTTGGTACGTTTTCTGTGCATGATATCATTATTGTTATTATTACACTGCAATATCTTTAATGGGCATTCATAATATTCCAATATATGAAGGGAAATAGAGTGTTAGAATATGGAGGAGGTGAATTTATATCAAGTAGTCCTTTATGGTGTAATGTGGTGTGTCTATAATGAACTATCGGAAGATAGGGCTAGAAAGTTTCTATATTATTGCTATTGGTTGAATGTCAAAAAAAGGAAGGCCAAAGTGAATATATTATAATAAGATAGTGTTGCAACATAGAAATGGTTTGACGATCGTGTCGTCTGGTTGGCTGTACCATGTTTATGGAACAACATTTAATATGATTTTTTAACATTGGAGATTGCAAAGGTATTCCTAGTATAAGACTATAATCCACGAGATGTTACGATTTATGACTGGGTCATTGCGGTGGTATTTGAAAATAAATTTAAACTTAATATTATTATCATAATATACCAAAAACTTTTTTAACCGCTAAATGTACGGAATACAATAGAATCTGTACTAAAACCAAATTTTTTGGTTTTAGTTTAGTACAGAATCTATTGAATGAGGTAATTCTTTAAAAGTAATGAATTCTTCAATCAAGATTGCCACCCATCCTGATTATTTATTGTTGCACGTACAGGAAACTCAGTATATTTTTACGTGAAGTTAGTCTTCTGACTTCCACAGCTTTTGTGGGAAAAATCACAAAAACTTAGGTAGGTAAAATAACTTTTATCAAATATATTCTGTCTTTATTGATTTTCCTTTTGAGAACCTAGAAAAGATAGAGAAAGCCTTTTGACATTGAGAGCTATTTACATTTTTTATTATATGTCTTCAATTTGAAAGTGTAATGACAGTCAATACAAAAAACGCATGCATATCATACACATTGATGTCATTATCTTTAGCGTCAATTAATGTTTATTTCATTCGTACCTTATATTAAAAACATTGGCTACCACCTTTATGTAGATATAGAAAAGATAGAAAATAGAAAATTGTTGCATAACTTTTGATCAAATAGTTTCACTGTTAAAAATATTTCTGTTATTTCAATTCCTTATATACCTACTCGTATATCAATCGAAATGTTATTAAATATCGGTCAAATAATTCATAATGAATCGTTATTAAAACTATTTCACCTAGGTATTTGGAAATTATTCGTTTTGCGATTTGATTCAATAAACTAAAATTATATGATTTTACATAGGTAAAATCTATTATTTATTCATATAATTATAATATTTGATTGATATTTCATATCAGATATTATTATTTATAATAAATAATCAAATAAATTAATTCAAATAGGTATTGTAATTCTATCATCAATTTATGTATTTAGCGTGTTTTATCGTTTTAGTCAAATTTGTGAGTAATTTAATAAAATTAAAACTCTATAGAGTTTGCAATATTGTTATGGGTTGTTATAATCGTATACTTATTTATATATTTATTCATAAACATATATATGAACAGCGTCATTTACTCATAACATTACCCGAAATCAAAAAACAGGGGCCATGCGATTGACAACTAGCGAACTTTTCGACAACCTTCCTGCAATGTACCGTGCAATTATGCATTTTTGTTGCGGTCATTGTCGAAAAATCGTTTGTAGTCGATCGTCAAGTGCGGTTTGTCTAGGAGGTCAGATGTTTTTATTTGTGACTACAGTTATAATTTTTTAATCTTGTTTAGATATGTATGAATATAATTGTAATTTTTATCCATATTGACAATGTCTTAATAAGAAGAAAGACGTATCACTAATAAATAAACAATATGGTATAAAACACATCTGTTTTTTTTTATTTCATGATAGGATTCTACTACCTAACACATCAGCATAGTATATATTATCATAAATGACCTCAAAGGCGTCATATTGTTCATCTATCACCCGAAGCTCCCAACAAAAAAGTGTGTTTTCAGCTTCCTTCTAGCTCTCTCCAGTAGGTACTGCTTGTGTCTCGTCCTGTCTATAACGCAAGGTACTGCGCTTGTGTGATGAAAAAGAATATTCAGAAACGTTTTTTTTTCATTTTAATATGACAAATAGGTAAATATTTCTTCCACAAATCCATTACAGCACGAAAAATTAATATGCAACGATCAATGCATCATGCTTACAATATAAGGTGTTAAATCAAATCGATTGACTGAGTGAAAAATAATATCGGTATAATAATAATAATAATAATAATAATAATAATAAACTTTATTGTACAAAATATTTTAACAAAAAGAATGAGATTACAACATGGTATATACAAATATTTTGCACAATGGGCGAGTTTATCGCAGGGACGCGATATCTTCCAACTAACCCAATAAAGTAAAACAAGATAAATTGTAAACAATAATAAAAAATAAAAATAATTATAAAAAGTCTTTATAATTATTTTTATTTTTAGGTATACACTGTTTTTATAAACTTATCTGGGTTTTTGAAAATTTCAGATACATCTTACATCTTACATACACTAAGATTAGCTTATTTAGTAAGGTTGGAATGGGTTTCCAGCACGATTGAAACCACGGACCAAAACAAAGTCAAAAAATCTATCATAACGTAATGCTACTAACAACTTTGACTGGGTGGGTATTGTTTTTTTAATTTTCATGCATAAATTTGAAACACATTATTCCTGTTCATTTTCTAAAATGTGAGTTTTTTATATTTTATATTTTTTATATTCCCTCTTTCACAATACACCGTTCCTATGACAACGATATCAGAGCGCAAGGAATGTCGTGGGAAGAGGTGACGCAATTGGCAAAGAGACGCTCTGAATGGAGGAGGCTGGTTTCTGCCCTGTGCTCCCGAGAGGAGCGTTGAGGGCGATGATGATGATGATGATGAGTTTTTTATAAGATTCTCCTGATCTATTTTTTTTTAAATGTTTGTACATCTTAACTCTTTAGTGATGTACCCATTGTTTCTTTTTTTCACGTTCATGATTTTTCTCCTGTACGTATTTATAGGTACTTAATATACCTAAGTACCTACCTGCTTTCAGTATCATAGAATGTATGAACGCTGAAAATAAACGTAAATGTTGCAGCTGACTGAACTAATCGACATTTCCGAAAAATCCTAGTATTTTTTCGAATGCTTATTTATTGATGGAGCTTTGTATTTTTTTTCACGCTAGTCGAAATAATCGCGATGTTGTCAAAAAACGTAAACTTATGAATTTTTATGTAATTTATTTATTTATTCAAAAGATTATTTAAAAATAATCAAAAGCAAACATTGTATTTGTATGCATAAGAAAAAGATTTGAATATACACAATAATGACCTAAAATTATTTCTATAACTGTATTCTGGTAAAAGTTAATGTACAATTTTCTACATTAAGAGTGACTTTCTTTTTGTGTTTTCTAATGTTGAACTTTACGCGTAACTGCAGAACGTCATTTTTTTCAATTTTATCACCTCGATACTTATTTGGGCAAAAGCTGATTATTTCAATTAGCCTTTCACAAAATATACCTGTACAATGAATAGGCACATAATAATCTATATGTTCTGATACGGTAGTGAGCAGTTTGTATAGAACGTAAGCGATGATGTGAAAATATTTTCTTTCAGTATTCTTTCAGCCAGCATTCGTTTCATAATATTATGTTGTGTATGTAGGGTAGGTATATCTGTAATATTAAGGTAGATTCTGTATTTCTATATATCGTTGTAGATGAGAGAAGTATTGAAAATAACTGTGATTTTTATTTGAGAACGATGATGTGAAAAAAAATATTCTCGCTGTAACAAAATGATTGGAACGTGATGACAATGTTATGTTTTAGCTTAATGATTCACATTGTCTGAAAGTCCCAGAGAGAGTTTAGTTCAAAGTGTGCCTCACAGACCACAAGGCCTTAAGCGGCTGAACTGTGTCCCGTCGACGAAATCTTGAGATGGTCACGGATCATTAATCGGTTCCAAATACAAATCGTCCATATTATCATTTTTATTTTCTAAGGTTCACACTCTAACACCTGCATAATTTGTACTTTAAATAATAAGCCTTTTCATTCGACACAAGAGCGCTGAATACAGTTTCAAAAGTTTTCATTATGTTTCTTAAACTGTTGATGGGTTAGTTATGTCGTTGGGCTGGTAAAATTTGTACAGCTCAACATGTCGAGTCTTACTGAAAATCTTCTCGCGATAACAAGTTTTTTTGGTTAATCTAGCAAGATAACAATATATTAAAAAAACGGCAGTTAAAGAAAAGACGAGATCAAAATACTGGTGAAAAATGGATTTATTTTCAAAATTGTATTTTCGGAGGCTGAAAAACTTTAACTTAAGAATATTAGAACTTTAATTTTAGTTATTTCATATGTTAGTTATTGTATTTAGTTATTTCTTATGTTAGTTATTAAATTTTGTTATTTCATGATTAGAGTAAGAAAACTTTGGTGAATTAATACTGCTATTTGAGTAAGTCTTGTTAAAAATAGCAGCAATAAGCACATCTTTTACTTAATAGATACGTATAGCTGATGCTCATTTAGTATTGTTTTGTATCGTATTGTTTTATTTCAATTATATAAATGGAAAAGGATGGAAAACACTGTAGAAAAATGTACGAGCATAAAAGAAGCACGTTCCTATTTACTATGTACTACAATTATTAAATATAGACGGTAGACTTCGCGGTAGACTCGTAAGTATGTTGGTACATAGCTTAAGTATGGAATAATGCCATTCAACGCTAATAACAGGTGATGGAAAAGTATTTTTATGTTCATTACTTACATCCCACAGTGCTTAGAATTGTGGAATTACTACAAATTCCAAATAAATATATCAAGAACAATTTTTTATGTATTTTTAATTTGAATACATATTCATCTCGTTATATTAATATATCACAAAATAATATTAATTTTTATGTTTTAGTGCGTAAGTTCTCGTATATTTTCGTATCCTTCATTGAATGTTTTTGAAGACTTTTTGTTAAAGTTTCAGTACAAAATTCCATTATTATTATGACCTAGTACCTATCTACCTACATACCTTCAAGACTTTCAGATTTTGAAATAATGTCTGTAAAAGGATAGCAAATCGCAATTCATTTGATTTTGGCTGCTTTGACATGAAAGTTAATAATGAAAATGATAACGGATATCAGATGATATAAAAAAGTAAATAAATAAAACTGAACATTGTTGCTTTGCCAAAATTTGTAAGCTCTGCGATAATATCTTAACGTGAGAAAGACAATGGTTCTAGTTGGTTTATGCTTTAAGTATAGACGAATTATATTACAGGCTAGAAACACAAACAAAAAATTGTATTGAATCCAATCGAATCTTGAGTCCAAAATATTTTCATACACTGAGAAAAGGTACATCTCCAAATTCAATTGATATTTCACAATAAATTGTTTTGCTCGCCTTACCATTGATATAATATGACATAAAGATCAAATTCAACATTACGTAACATTAAATCATTTTGCGTTTACCGATAACTATACTTCCCAACGATATGTTCGGCACTTACCAATCTTTTAGTTACCCAAACATCCGTATATGGCGCTAGTTGGTTTAAAATCATTGTCAGGTAAGTACATTATGGCTTGTGAAATTGCCACACGCATAAAAATACATTATGATTGACGAAACGTATTTCAATAGTACAATATTGTTTTATTTATTTGTAGTATTTTCGTTATTATACAAATAATTAAATACTTATTTATTGTTTTTTAATATAATGAATACACTAGAATGGTTGTAAAATGTGTTATATTTTGATAAAAAAAAAACAATACTTTGGTCATTATTAATTATTCTAATGGCAACACTAATATTCGATGACATTCGTCGATTTTCCGTTCGGTGTTTTGTTTGTTAATTTCTGTCAAACCGTTTTCGTATTTCGGTGTTTTTTTATAAGTGGATTGAGGATAATTGTTAAAATATGACAGTGCAAAACATTTAAAACAAGATCCCTCATAATAGTGCATTATGGGATGAAAAAATCACCTGTTATGGAAATGCAAGGTTGTAATTTCTTCTTATTTACTATTATTTTTGTATGATTTAAAGCATTAATGATTTTGATATTATGTTTTTACTTTATAGATGAAACGCAATGTGGAAAATAACGTGGAATTACAGAATGAAAGTGCACCATCAAGTAACCATTTGGTGAGTAACATTGTTCTAACCTTGAGTGCTTGTGGATGGACTAATTAGGTTATTTTAATTTAATGAATATTTTTTGCTTTACAGATTACAGGATTTAATGTTAAAAACCATGTGATGAAATGAAAGTGAAACTTCAACCATCAATTTGGTATGTAATATTGGACTAACATTGATTTTGTTTGTGAATGAACTAACTTTATTAGTTATCATTTGGTTTAATAAATCATTTTTGTACTTTTAGACTGTGGAGGAAACAAATGAGGTTGTGATTGAGCATATACATTGAAGGAGACCCACCGTCCACCTGGATAGTTCAGAAATCTGGGGGCTTACATTTATCCGACTAAATTTCTACACTAACAAATTTGTCCACACAAGTGGTGCCATAATATATGTTAAGATCAAAAGCATTTACAGCTCAACAAATAATGAATCTTTATAAAGTCCAGTCCATGATGAGTTGGTATGAGATGTTTAATTTGCAATAATTGTTTTATCAACAAGCCAAATTTTTAATGACGATTAACTAAAATTTGTACTTTACAGAATATTGCAGAACATCAACAAATTGGTGAAAATGTTGCTTTGGATTTGGTGTCACCTACATCAACATCAAAAGTTTGTATACTTCAAATCCTGTTTTTTTAATTTCAATTCTTTTGTTTACAAAAATAACTTTTAGTTATATATATTATTTTTAATTTTACAGAAAAAAGGTCAAATGTAATTATCAAAAGGCTAGTAGAAAACAAATTAGTAGAATTGGGGCATTCATACTCAAACAGAAAAAGTCAACTGTCAGCATGAAAAATTTTTGTTCCCATAGAAAAACATTGCAGAGAAGAATGCCAAAATAAAATAACTCCCGTAGAGCAACAACGTGGTATGATTAGAATTTTTATTTTTTTTTATTTATTTTCATATAATGAAAACAAAATTGTTTTTGGTTTTACTACGATTTATTTGTTTAATAAGTTACCAGTTTTCGACCTATGAGGTCATTGTCAAACTAAATTTACTATAGGCCGTGTTGTTACTTAAATACTATGTCTTATTAGGTAGGTATAACAATATATTCTTAGAGCTAAGGTTTTATATAATGCAAAAATTATTGAGGGAAATTCAGAAAGAACAGTTGGTTGTGTTGTATATCAATATAATGGAGTTTTACAAAATCAACGTCGACTCAATCAATTTATTTATTTTGTTAATACACTTATTACAAACAAACAGCTATTACAGATTATAAAGTATAACTTGAATATTGTATGGTTTGCAAGCCAGTGAAGTTTGTTAAATTATTTTACACCATATTATCAACACTATGTTCCAGCTATGTTCCAACAACAAAATAAATAAAAACAAAATGCACTCGATTGCACCGATCGAGGCAATAACAATGAAGACAAAAAGAAAAAATTCAGTCGTGAAATGAATACGCTATTACAAAAAAAAAACACAAGCAATGACTGATGCTCAGGGGGGGGGATCAGTCCTCTCTGAATAAAAACTGGGGGAGGGGAGCCTCACCACATTCAAGACAATCATCAACCAGAACCCTGAAGAGATCTAGAAATAGCACCTTTGAATTTTGGCAATGATGAAAAGTAAAATTCAACATCCCTGAAGAAAGAGTTGTAATTTCTGCACGACCTTTGGAAGAATCCTATAATACTCGTACGATATATTTATTATGTCTTTATAAATTGTCCTTATTTTTATATTTTTTCAATTGAAATTTTTAATAAATTATTATATTACATAAGAACTTAATAGAAAGAAATCATTTTAATTTCCTTGCTACTTTTTTTACTTATATATTGATCACAATGTTTATTTGTACAATGTGAATAATTATTCTAATAATATTATTATTTTTGCTAGATTTTTCAAATAATAATTATAGTGTTATTAGGAAAATAGATCACATTTTACAACTAAACGCGATTAATATTATTGGACTTTTGACAGCTAAGGTCATGTATAGGTACCTACGTAAGTATGACAAGTAAATCAATTGATTCGTACCAACGATTCGTTGTGCAGCGAACTTCAAGTTGATGACGTCACTGTGTAGAAGTTGTTGGTAAATGTACCAATGAATTATTGGTTGCGAAGTCAATAGATCTGTACTAGTGAATCGTTCGTACGAACTCTGGTCCTAATTTGATAGTACGTTGTAACATTCAAACTGTAACATTCCTCCCATAGTCGGCAGATTTCTGTGACTCTCTCAGGGTTTATCGTTGGGTAAATTTATTGTGGTGGTTGTGCTAAGGAAACACTAGCATGATGTTGTATGATCAGTTTATTGACGAAGAATATGGTTACACAGATTATTATTACACCAAACAAAACAATTCACAGTTTTTAATACTGAATTACATTATTATAGCGACACTCACAGTATTTTGTAGAAGAGAAGAGACATTTTTATTTGGAGCGAGCCCCTGCTATGTCTATTGTAAGAAGAATAGCAGGAGACTGGCCAAAATGGCTGACTCCCGGAAAAGGATCAAGAAGAAGGAATCTGTTTTTATGATAATCTCAAAAGGTATTTACGATTTCTCTAGATAGGGGCCAGGGCTTTCACAGGATTTCGATAGATGGCAACACAAGTACCATTTTTTGGATATTAAATTATAAGGGTCCCATGACACCATCTCAAGTTGTCTTTTAAAGAAAAAAAATGAATAAAAAAAAAAAAAAAGAAAAGTTTCAAAGTCAGTAACAAGAAGGATTCTACAAAACTGTCAGTGTCAGAGATAAGAAAGATTTTACAATACTGGGAGTGTCAAAACAAGATAGATTTTACAACACTGTGAGTGTCAAAACAAGATAGATTTTACAACACTGTGAGTGTCAAAACAAGATACAAATTTTTCTAACAGACATTAGAAACAAATTCTTAACTAATCCTTACAAATAGACAGGTCTCAAGCAAGCAAGGGACCAGGAAGATGCACCGACAGAACAGGTCGCGGATACGGAATCGTAGACAATGTTCTCGCCATACTTCTAGGTAAACCTTTACATGCTTAAGACAAAACAAAAAAAATTCTTTTTACATAATATAACAAAACCTTCAACAATTTCCCAAACACTTTTCCTTACTCCAAGAGGAGGTATTCATTACAATTATATCTGATCTACCTCTATTATAAGGGCGGTAATCCTTTACCCTATAGCATTTTTCTTTTGTGGAAACTTCCCACCAATTTCATACAGGCAAATGGTTAATATCAGGTACCAAACCTATCGCGCAGAGCTTCTCTAAGCGACCTGTATGAATTTTCTGTTTGAGCGTCCTCAAACCTCACTTGGACAACAAGCTTGTCGGGCATTGAAAAATTGAAATTAACTATATAAATTTGAGTTAGAACTGATTGTTTTAGGGTAGGACGATTAGTCATATCTCTATATCAGTCTAACCCAGGAGATGTACATGGAAGATGGCGAATCATCCAATGACTCCTTAACATTCATACTAGGCAAATAGAAATTACTGTAAGGGTACGCATTCCATACAGTAAAATTGCCGCAAAATGGCCAGCAGGTTCACACCATGTGAGAAACCTTGCCATATAATTTATTTAGAAAACCATGCACACTAAAGATTGATAACAATAAACTTATTATAATTTGACTGATGCAACCTTGATTCTCAAGTTAAGATTTTACATTAATGGTTTGACAAACTAAGAGAATTAGTGGTAACTTTTCACGCATTTTCATACTTCATCTTTTATCGGCCGTTTTTTCATGTATACTTCATTCTTCCGTACCTTGCATTCATCATCTGTCATAAGTCATTCATCAGTTACCACATAACTCAGTGATTCAAGAGTTCACACAAAATTTAAGGAAAACAACAAAAGAATTCGTATACTTTCGTATACTGGAGGGTCAAAATTACATCAGTTATACAGTACAAAATTCCTTAAAACTAACATGTTGTATGACTTTTGCCTGCGACAGTGGATGGGTTCAGATTATTGTGAACACGTTGCTAATGAAAACGGCTAGCATATGAGATGATAAAGGCAACTTCATGCATCCACGGGCGCAAACAAAAAAAAGGTGATCAAACATACAAAAAATATTATTTAAGGGCGCCACAAGGTTCGAACAATTCAAAATTCTCACAGAAGCGGAACCTTGAAGAGCCTCTATGAGTTTTTTTTTAACTAAAAGTTTACAATAACATGGGCTGCAAAAGTTACAAGTACTTTAAGAGTAGAAATACCAAATTTTTGACTATTAACAGTATTATAATTTATTTTGCTTTAAAGAAGAAAGAAAGATAATTCCTTTGACATTACTATGACTGTAAATATAATTTCTTTTGTGAGTCTAACATTGTTATTACATACAAAATTCACTATTAACATTGACCTGTGATGTATAGACATAGTTCCTTTTATTCATTAAAATTGCAGCCCAAGAAAACATTACATTTTTACATAAATTCTTTACATTACCAAAATTTCAAGTTTACATTGATGGATTTACATTCAGAATGAAATATAACAACAAAATTTTGGAGAAACACATACCTAGGACTCAGAACTTAATGATATCCTTAGCATGATAGTTTCCCATTGCTCCAGTATCTACATCGCATAGCTCGTATACGTTAGGGGATATGATTCGGTGAACCTGAGACTTGATGAAACGAGGTGCCAATTTCCTTGAAAAATAATTCGCAGCGTTGCTATGAAAGATGATTCAGACATTTTGAGATTCTACTGTTTTTTTTTTTTAGTGTTCAAAAAAAAAGTTTGCCAACCTTTGTAACATCAAACCTCAACAGTTGGGAACCATTGGATATTAAAAAAAATGTTTGGAAGTCTTGTCCTTCGATAAGACTCGAAAAAAAAATTAATAACAATATTTTTTAAATTGTTAAAGTTTGGAAATCGCTGGAAAGTTTGACATTCCCTGGAAATATCGTAGACATAACATTACATACATTACATATCATAAAATTAACAATTCCAGCATATGAGTAAAGAATTATTGGTAATTATTCAAATCTGTTTTGTTAAGCCTCTTCCAGCAATATTGAGGTCTATGATCATTTCACTTCAAACCATACATAAATACATCCACAGCCCGCGTGACACGCACGCTAGGTAGGTACAAGTATAATGAATTTAAATTTAATTTCTTTACTTTTGAGTGTAATTAGCCAGATATAGAAAAACTTTACTTGGAATATTTCACAAACTAGACATTTATAAATTTACAATTCTTATTTTGTAGATCCCTCAGTGTAGAATCTTACATTAACAAACAAATAATTCCGTAAATAATTGCAAAGTGATCCTAGCCAGTATGACTTGAATTTATGCAAAATTGAAACTGGAATTTTTACAATCTCTTTGGCACAAAAGGCAAAGCATGGAACAACATGTAAAAAAAAAGAAAAAACTGTATCTATAGTAGGTATACAAAATATTTCAGTACAAAATGAACACAACAACACCATATTTTTCCATAAAAACCTGTGTAGTAGTCAGACGAATAAGGTTGTCTATTACTAGTGAAGGAAGCATTTATTTCCTCATCCTCAAAACCATCAAGCATCAAGGGTTCTCTGTGTAGATAAAGAAGGCCTCGAAGAAACGTCAGATCTAGATGACAAAACATGGGACATCCTTCTATTGTAGGTCAGGAACCGTCAAGGAAGAAAATTCCGTCATAGACATCCTTCGTAGTGGTGGTAGCAGGCTTCTTAAGAGATTGCAATGTTGGAGATCTTCATCTCGTCAGAAGGAAGTTATCTGGACGTCTTAGGAAAGTTTGGAGTATCTGTTCACAATCTTGTCAATTTCTTGTTGTATATATTTCTTAAATTCTCCATTCATTAACAATATCTGTTCGTACTTGATTATTTATTAATTAAAATGTGGTTATTATTACACTATTTATCAATTCAAATGTTCATTGCAGCACTAACATAACTTTATTGGTTATGTGATGAAATTTACGAAGTACACTTGTTGTAGTGAGGCGAAAATTCAAAACTCGCTTATTTAATTATTAAAATGTTTTTTCTTTATTATTTATAGCACTGTTTATTTAATTCAATTATTCACTGAAGCACCATCATAGTCCTTATTGGTCACGCGGTGAAATTTCTTGAAGAGCAAAGTTGTACAGTCTTGTTGTGATGGTAATGGAATTTTCAACCGTTTTTTGATCGAACATTCTAGAGAAGTGTGTGTGTGTTGGTGATGCATGGAAACATGGGTGGGTCACGTGATACGTAACGAACTTATCTACGCACTATTTAATGTTATCATTTATGCATTGTTAAATTCACTTCAAACACAACAAAAACCACAATAATTAGGCATCACGTTGGAGCGCCAATCTGTAACATTCAAACTGTAACATTCCTCCCATAGTCGGCAGATTTCTGTGACTCTCTCAGGGTTTATCGTTGGGTAAATTTATTGTGGTGGTTGTGCTAAGGAAACACTAGCATGATGTTGTATGATCAGTTTATTGACGAAGAATATGGTTACACAGATTATTATTACACCAAACAAAACAATTCACAGTTTTTAATACTGAATTACATTATTATAGCGACACTCACAGTATTTTGTAGAAGAGAAGAGACATTTTTATTTGGAGCGAGCCCCTGCTATGTCTATTGTAAGAAGAATAGCAGGAGACTGGCCAAAATGGCTGACTCCCGGAAAAGGATCAAGAAGAAGGAATCTGTTTTTATGATAATCTCAAAAGGTATTTACGATTTCTCTAGATAGGGGCCAGGGCTTTCACAGGATTTCGATAGATGGCAACACAAGTACCATTTTTTGGATATTAAATTATAAGGGTCCCATGACAACGTACCAATGATTCGTTGTGAAATTTCGTTAGTATTTTTCTCAGTGTATACCTAAATCAATTCATACTTATATGAATCAGGATATGATACATAATATACACAACAAAATTTCCTCCGAATTCGCTCCATCTAACAGTCTCTCTTTCTCTTTATCTATCTATACCATCACGGCATATCCTATAAACAGGGCAGCCAGTAGATTTATTACATGTGCCAAACATTTAAGTTATTTTCTCTGTGACAGTAAAATTAAAGATATTCAAGATGGGTAGAGCTCATCAATTAAAGATAAAAAAATACTTTTTTTCGAACCTTTTATATTTCTAATACAGCGATGAAGTTTGCCACTCATCCAGAATGTCTTTGATGAAGGAATATTTTTTATTGGCACAGAGTGGACGGTAATTTACCTATTAATTATATACGGCTGATCTGCTGGTTGCCCCACATGTGGTAATGCCGTAATGGTAAAATAGCAATAGTATCTAATAATATGTAGACTAAATTTTAGTCAGACGATTTGGAAAATATTATAGATTTAATTAAAAAAAATATTATACCTGAGTTATTTGTCTCATCCATTTTTTTTCTATCTAAATTATATTTTTAAATTACTGTTTTTGAAACTTATACAATGTAAACAAAACTCGCATGTTTTGTTAACGTTTTATAACTACCTTCATAGATAGAGAACTACTTGTAATTCCTATTTTCATAACCAAAATCAACAAGCATATTAAAAACTATTTAAGCCTCGTTCTGAATTATTCATAGAAGGCTAATATACATATTCAGTAAATACCTACTTACGTAGTTTGATAATTCATCGATGATTATAAACAAATAATACCTATATTCAGAATCTTACATGGTAACAAGTTAACAAATAAACAGCCCAAAAAAAAAATTAAAGTATACCAATGCAATAAGGTATTATTATACATACGTTAAGATACAATTTTATTCTATAACAGACAGTTCTTGGTGGAAGTTCATTATGTTAAGATAGATTTCTTGATAATCTCCAGGTCGCCATGCCTACTGGTAGCTAGGGCTCACCAGGACATTTCGATGAAATATTATTAATATTAATTAACACTTTATTGTCAAAAAAAATTTGTACAAAAGGCTTTCTTATTGCCTTGAAGCAATGTTTTTCATTAATCATAAATATCGATTATCATCTTCACATGGCAACCATTTCAAAATACCTGGAGAAGACATAGTGCATGAACCAAAATTTTGATTGTATACTCTTTTTAGTATATTTCATGTGTAAATTATTTCGATAAATTGAAAGTCAAATTTGTTTATTTTAATTCACAGTATTAATAAAATGTGAATTATATAAACAAGACAATAACATAAATATATCTTTGCATATTGCATTTGATTATTTTCGTATGATCTTCGAAGCGGAAGTCTTAATAATTTGTTTATTTTAATTCACAGTATTAATAAAATGTGAATTATATAAACAAGACAATAACATAAATATATCTTTGCATATTGCATTTGATTATTTTCGTATGATCTTCGAAGCGGAAGTCTTAATAACAAATACATTTTTTTTGACTACATCATTTTTTACAAGGCAACAAAATGTAAATATTATCTTGTTTGTAACCTATATAATATTTATGCTCGTTTCTGGATACATTTATATATTTGTACTTTTGCTTGTTTTCTTGAGAAATCCAGATGATTATAATGATACAACATTTAAATGAGTTAACATATGTAAGATGAAATGTAACATGCTATCTATAATATAACATTTCTCAAGTATGTTTCTGGACAATTGAATTATAGAGTATTAAATACATGTAGGTATACTATTTTTTCGAAAAGAATATTGGAGCTTTTGTAAGACCGTGTCAGAAATTTAGAACGGCAATAAATTTACCAAAATCAATTTTGTCAATACACGTTATGTTTGTCAATACATACATAATTATAAAGTAAATATTAAGAACAATAGTGTCCTAAGATTTTCGACATAAAAACTAGAGTTCCAATCAAGTGTAATAAGACAATGATATTTTATGTTCTGTCCACACATTCGACCGAATTGGACGAAGTGGACAAATCATTGGTGAGGGGTTAATCGACCGCGCTAACGAGATGGATGTGGAGAATGAAGGAGTCGGTTTTATGAATCCCTTTGATGTGTCAAGAAAAAACGACAACTCACAGAATGAATGTAAACGAAGATGTTCGATGCAAGAAAAAGCCATCCACACCATCGGCAGAGTGTACCTTAATGTTAAGTTGGCGAATGTTCGAGTGACGCCTTACGTAAAATCGTTGAAACATTCATGAAAAAAATATTGAGCATTACCGTTTATGATTTAATATTTAAAAAAGTATTAAAAATGAGTCTTGGTTATTTAACAAATAGCAGAGATGTTGTTTAGTTAAATATAGTTACAAAGATTCTAGTTCGGGCAATAAGCTGAGATTTAATGCCAATTCACTTCACCTTCGCGACATAATCCTCTCTCTTCCTGTAAAAGTGTTATGCGAAATAGTTAAATAGTCTTAAAAAAAGAATATAAAGTGAATTTAATTATTTACTTCCCGATTTAAGCTGGGTTTAAAAATGAACTATAAGCTTTCACCACCTTCAATCGGTCAAAACATTCGACAAAAAAATAAATAGTAGGTATATAAGGTTTTATTTGGTAAAAGATACTTTTTTTATTAGGAATTGTCGCCTCTTCTAAATGAAACACAAAGGAAAATAAGTCGCTTCTTAATACTTTCACACCACCCTACAAATAAAAATAATCGACTTCGCCCCTTTTTGAAATTTTGATGGTTCAGCTACATCTTCTGTTTTGGAACATACTACTATTCCTTTTTCCTTCTCACAATTACTCGCATTCTTCCCTCTTCGTTTTATTGTATTCCATTCTATTCTATTCAATTTTACCCTCCTGCTCCACATTTTAAGGATGCAAAGTCCCCCATAAAATTGATGTATGACTTTTTAGATGATTTATTAATAATTCACAAATAATAATAATAAGAATAATAGTATCATTGATCGATGTTTTTGAATCTGATAGAATTCAAATTAAATGACATCGACTTACTTATCTTTCCGATCCAGAAATTCTTCAAAAAATAATGCTTGATAATGAAAATATGAAGGGTATTGTAAGTTTTACATTTGAGATGTTAATTTTTTAAGATTGTTCTATAAAAGATAAAGAATATTAAAGACATATTACCACACAATTCTTACCCACATCTGTGGATCTGTTTGTAAGGTCACGAAATTGTTTATTTTTTTAACGGCATTCCACCCAGTATATATAAGTGATTTATCCACGAACACACTCACTATGATTTGTTAAAAAATTATATAATTTTCATTATTAATCGGTACATTACCATTTTTACAATATATCCGTGTAAAATAAAATTCAACTCTAACTGTTAAATTCTACGATTCTTTTACAAATATGTTTCACATAAAAGTTATGCAGTTTTGGTAGATGGCGCTCTTGTAGCTGCCGGTACCCATAACTTCTCCTTTTTAATTCAAAATAATAGTTAAACATCAATTGATTTTATTTATTTTTGCATTCCGACTAAAATATAGTGTACTTAGTTTATTTAATTATATTGTTTCAAGTGTTTACTGTGCTAAAATTAAAATGTAAAATTGTAAAAATAGAAACATACAAATTGAATCTAATCAAAATTTGTGACAATAATATTTAACCAAATTTGTATTGTAAAAATAATAAAGAATAAATTATAATGTGAAACAATAATGCAAATGCGCCCTTGAGATGATTTGAATCTTGAAAACGGCGCAATATGATCCAATAGTAATATCTCAAATATGTGTCGAGGTTTTTATTAAGTTACTGATTAGTGAGTACACTTATTTATATTTGAATAGCTTAGATATAAATTGATCTTTTCAGCCATTAAAATGATATAATTTACACAATCATATTGTGATAATTAATTATTTACACTGAACGCCATTATAAATATCTATACAAAAAATAAACTTACAATAATAAACGTGAAAATAATAATAATACAACGGCTAATCACAAAATCGATAAACGTAATACCTTATTTTCCTCGGAGTTTCATAATAAATATACATATAAATAAGACAGATTTCCAGCTTTCGTCTAATTAATTACAGATATTTCATTAATATTCCCTGTAGCCTTGCTACCTCGCAGAGAGAATCTACACACCTTTATTAGTAGATGCTATAAAAAGAAAGGAAATTTCATTGTTACCTTGTTATTGTAATGAAGAAAAATCAATTAACGCAAAACATGTTACCTTCAAATAGTTACTTAGAAATAATCATGATTAAGGTTAATCATTCAATATATTATTATTAAGTAAGAAGAAATGAAACGAAATAAATATGCATTAATAAAAGATAATCAGGTTTTTTGATTTGCGAATTTTGTGAATTGTGTATACCTACCTATGAAGTTTGTACATATATGCGAGAATTTCTATATAAGAATTTATATAAGAGGTAGAGTCTCGGCCTCGTGAACAAGGGGTCCGTAGTTCGATACCAGGTACCGGAAAAACTCCCCTTTCGCGACACAAGCTTTAAGTAGCTTACTGTGAAAGGTGTATAAGGTTGTATTTGGGTTTATAACAAACAAAACCCAGATATATCTTAAAAAAATATATATATATGAGAGAAACTATGCGAGAATACGTGAGCCTCTGTTTTAACAAATATGTTTTTAATTAAGGTGCAAGGCTTTTGTATTCTAGAATAATCTTTTTGAAATTGATTACTTTATAATGAGATGTAATTAAAAACATACAGTTATATAATATATAAGGAAAAAAAGTTTTTTAACCATTTCTTGAGGTGGTAGGTAGCCTGATGGTAGAGTTCCGGACTTTCAAATACAGGACCCGAGTTCGATTCCATGACGGTGTTCAGGATCGAAATGGGCTTATTTCAAATTTTAAAAAAATCTGTTGAACAATCCAACTGATCATCAATATCAGCTAATAATACTCGATAGAATAACTCTTGTTAATTGTACGAGAATAATTATTTTTTATGATTTTTTTTGACACAATCGGATGTCGGAGATTGGATTTTACTTACTAGGAAGTGAAGATGTAAATGATATTTTTTATAACTTAACTACTCCAAATTAATCATTCCATTTAATTCAACTACGGAAACAATAAGAAACATTCTGTTGACTCCGGTTCGAGGGTTTGATTTCCTTGAATGAGCGACAGTACTTGGTCTTCAAGAGAAATTTGCTTCACAGAAAATTCTACAAGATACTAGGTAATATGTATAAATCTATTTATAATGTTTATGTATTTGTTTTATTGTGTCCTTTTGTATTATTATGTTTACTAGCTTATTTCCTTTAATGGCCAATAAATTTGACCATTATTATTATTATATACAACTACCTAGTCGTTATATTTGATCAGTGTTACGTTCACCTGATATATTATAATAAATTTAATATTTTAATACAAGTACCTACAGTAAAACATGTACATAAAATATGTTTACATCAACTGATATTGTATTTTCAACTTTTTGATTGTGCAAACGAAAATCAAGTTGAAACTTATTTGACATCGTTGACCGAAAAAATATAAGTAATCACATAGGTAAAAAAATACCTAAATATCCACTGCCAACAATATGTTTGTGACGACATGTAGATATGGCTGTTTTTATATACTTTTCGATACTTTTATTACATCTTCAATAAGTGAATGTAATCGTATAAGTTTACTTTATGTTTAAAGACGTTATGCACAAGGATCCGTCAACCTCATTAAGGGTCGTAAGGCTGTGTTATGGCAGAAAAACAATTAACTTATCTTGGCAGATAAAAACAAACAAAATTATTATAAAAAAATGTTATTGGATGCGTTAGTGTATGAGTCAGAGGGTGAGACTGAAATAAAATGAGTTAGTAAATGGGTTGATGATTGAATCAGTGAGTTTCAATTTGACCAATTAAGTATAAAACATGAATGATATTGAGAAGGTCAGCAAATGAGTTATAAAAATAGTAAGTGAACATGTCAGTATGACATGAATTAGTTGATGATCACATAATCGAGCCAGTCAGAGAAATTTACGGTGTTAATAAAAAAATAAAACATTCATGATCGGTGGCATACGCAAACGCAAAATTGAGTTTAGTTTATTGTGCTTTAGTTGTGTTCAAAGTTTAATTTGAATTGAATTGTGATTTTTATCTTATTCATGATATTAACAAACAATTGACTTTTTACAAAACGCTTGAAAACTAACAGAAAAGAGTAGAAGACCTATTCCTTGTCGGCGACTTCATGAAGATTTGTTTACTTAAACTTTAAGTTTAATAGTATTCCTTCTAGACATAGTGATAATATTTGATTAATCAGGCATTTATATTTTGTAGATTAAACTGTGTAATAATCAATAAAAGGTCGTGTAAAGATGCGTAACATTTAATGAGATTATCCGCGTGTATATTTCCCAAGTTGAGCTGTAAAATGATAACATTTCTAATAATAATATTAAATATTATTATTGTTTGTCCACATAGTAGTTATTGTTATCCAACATAATCCTTTTTTACCACTGTCATTAATAATATTTGTAATTTTCGTTTGAAAATGCGGCGGCGGGGACGGCATGGCGTCGAGTCCAAAACGTATGACCCCATATATCACACCTTACACCTGAGACCTTGTTAAACCATCCGCTGTAATGATATTAATATGAATACATTCTCTTATTACTATTACATATTATTATTTATACACAATATTATACTGCACATATATATTATATGTAATACTTACCTACTTATTAATATTATTCTACCGACGATGTTCATATCGAAATAATGGATGGAATCTATGACGAAAAGATGACCAAGAAAGTATGTTCATTTAATAAAGGGGGTTTAAGAAAACGCGCTTATCAGAGAACTACGTGCCTAAAAAATCTAAGGTTTTAGACAAAATTATTTTGATATAAGGTATTCGGTCGTTTTTTTTGTTCCCCCTACATCTAGCGTAGATGAAAATAACATTTTTTTTAACAGGGTTCAGTGTTTTATTAATTTATTACGATTTATTCATTTATTATTCGAATTCATTAAAAAGTTCGTCGGTAGCCTGGAGGTAGAGTCTCGGCCTCCAGAACAAGGGGTCCGTGGTTCGATCCCAGGTGCTAGCAAACTCCGCTTTCACGGCACAAGCTTTTAGCTTAGTGTGAAAGGTGTATAAGGTTGTATTTGGGTTTATTACAAAACCCAGATATATCATTTAAAAAAAAAATATGTTTTATTTTTCATTGTAAAAAATAAATTCCTTCAAAGTGCTAACTTTGATCATTTTTTTTTGTTTTCATGACACGTTGTGAATAAAAAGATAATTTCAAGAGTAAATGTGTTGTGTTTGTAATAATTTTAGCTTATTAAAGTTATTATTGCCAATAAAATATATATTATGCAGTTAAAGCCCCTATTATTCAGGAGGTTTCCTTGCAGTGGTTTTGCCACAAAACGGCACATCTTAAAAAAATTGTCTTGTTCTTATTATTATTAAAAAGTATAGTTTCATCTATGTGGCTGGTCTGCTGACTACACCACTTGTGGGATATGCCGTGATGGTATAATAGAAGTGGTACCTAATTTTATCAGTGTTATTTTGCTCAAAACATCGTTAAAATAAAAGTAAAAATACTAGTCAAATTAAAAAAGTATTGCATATATTACTGAATATTCCATTGAGGTACATTACAAAAAGCTCTGTCCAATATTATGTAAACAGATATGAGAAGTTTTACAATTGTGACAACCAGTAAATTTGCGTATTATAACCCGGTAACAATGTTAATTTTCAAATAAAACATACTGCTACATGCATACACATTATTGTTACTTCGCTTGACCCCTCGTTTATTCGCAAAACTTTTTGATATCACGAACCCCAAAGGGGGAAAAACTTTTTTTATAGTCATGAACAGATGGAAAGTGTTACGGACATTTTGTTATAATATTTTAATGTACTCAAAGTATTTTTTAATTCTGTATGTTCCCTGTAAACAATCGTTATTATATCACCGAAAAATTGCATTGTTGGAACGAGATAATAATTCGAGATAATTTATTGTAGACGTTACTTAGTGGCAAAAAAAACAAATTGTTTGGCTTTTTCATGAATTATTTCGAATACATCTGAAAATTTTTACACAGTTTAATGCAATGATTGATACTATTTTTAACAGAAATTTGGGTTAAAAAATATATAGAGTGCCCATATTATTAAAGATCAGCTTGAACAGAGTATAAGATTGATATAATAAAAACAATTTTGTTTTCATTATATCAATATAATGGAGTTTTACAAAATCAACGTCGACTCAATCAATTGAGTAGGTATAAGATGATCTCGATATGCATTAAGACGGCTCAACACCCCTTCTTTGTGATTTCATGCAAAGGAATTTGCAAAATTACTACCATTTTATTTTTAATATATTTTAAATTCTGGATAACATTTATGTTATTTTTTATATTTATATAATATTCTGAACATTTTTAAATGCGATTTTATCATTTTAGTTTTATTTTGCTGCGAGAAATATAGTGAAAATAATTTTTGAAGATTACCGTCGCAATGATAATAGGTTGAGTGGTGCTATTTTAAAAAAATTATCTCAATAATACAAGTGTTAATAAAATTTTAAAACCATGATTAATCATAAAATATCGTGAATTTTATAATGCACCTTGATTTATTTATTTACAACCCTTGGATTTTCTTAATTATTATGACAAACTGCATACACGTAAAAAAATGTTTATAATTCAACCATTTGTTTTATTTACATAATAATATGGTATGTTGTTTACCGTGCATACTACATAATATATACCGTTATTATGTGCAATAATCAAGATTCAGAAGGCCTACTCTGTGCCTAGCGAGAGCATGTGGGGCTGTACTCGCTCTGTCTCTGAATTAGGAAATAAATAAATAAAATTTATAGAATAAATACAACTTAAATTTTATTTATATGTGACAACATACTAGACTTTTACACCCATGAATATTTTTGCATATAACATTTTGCCTTATATTTATCAATAAAGCTATTTCATTAATAATTATTTAAATAATTTTCTCTGCGCCTACTAAAAATTGTTGCTTGAAACCACTAGAGCTAAATCTGATTTGTACCTTAGGTAAGAACGACTCTTAAAACAAACACGCATGACTGGCGTTACATAGTTTCTGAGCTTTGTATTTTGTTTGCAATATATCCATTTTTTATGTTAATTGTACTATAAAATCGTTATAATATTTGAAAATGATTGAAAAGGAAGAGATATATCAATGGTTTAAAGCACACAACCGTCTATATGATCTATTTTACTCGTAAACAGGCGGATAATTACTCTAAAAAATTAAACCAGTATGGAATATAATATAACCTGAAAATATTTCCAATTACGAGTATTAGAGTAACGCTGGAAATGTCAACTACTCAGTTTAGCAGAGCAAGTAAGTATGTATAATAATATGAAGTTTAACGATGTAGAGATGATGTTAACAATGATCGTTTTGATGGAGATGAATCATACATTTTACAAGTATATGTACATAGTACAGCAAACAGGCTTACAAATATTTTACGACAGTGACAATTTTTTTATAGTATTATTATTTCTACCTCCCTACATAAAATCTCTGATTAGTACGAGAGTTTGCACATTGAAATATGTAATGTTAAAGATATTAAAATTTGTAACAAATACGTTTGCAATGATATTACAATAATATATAACCTCGTACAATGGTAAAATGTAAAAACAAAACTCGCAAAAATATTGTGATTTGTATTATTTGACATATCATTATGCCAGCGATACGGAAAAGTTATACTTATTCTTTTTTCTCATTAATCTCTTTCATTTTATTGTTTGATAACATTTTATGATAGGATTACCATAACTTTATTGATTTCCAAAAGAATTAAAAGTAATTTTATGTTATGTAACAGTGACAGTTTATGTGGATGGCACCTAGACTGTTTAACATCATGCCTCTAAAGATTAGAGAAATCACAGTTTTTGTTGAATTTAAAAGAGCATGTTATGGGTGGGTGTCTGATCTGCCAATAGAGAGATTGCAAGATATCTTAGGATTTGTTCCATGATTTGTTTTGTGTTTTATGTGGGGTGATATACGTGTGTTAGTATGTGGTTGAGGGATATGTTGTTTTTTTTCTGTTTTTATATGGAGAAATGGTTTGTTTGTGTGTTGTTTCATGTATGGACGGTTTACGGCAGTGTTTTTCTTGTTATGAATGTGATTGTGTAAATATAGGAGATGAATGCTTTTTGTGATTGTGTATTTGTTTCTATATGATTGATATGTTTGTGAGATGTTTGCCCTAGTACAGGTTATACCTAGTTGGGCAGCATCAATGAAAATATGTATAAGATTTGTAATTTATTAGTGTTATAAAATAAATAAAAAAATAATAATACATAATAGTAACAATAAATTTTTCAAGCAACACCAAACTATACAACTACCACAATAATAATATTACGGCATTTCTCTAAGTGAAGTACTGAGCAGACTGACTGATGCATGTAATGTGTCAATATGACGTTGTTAGACATATTATTATGTGGTTATAATCTCGCCACTGCAAATCATCTCAATATTTTGCATTAAATATTGTTTTGTAATTTTATTTGTAGGTATAATGATGATGTTTACATATATAAAATAAATAAACAAATAAATTAAATCTTGCAGGATGTCTCTCCAAGCCAATGATAAAATATTCAGGACATAAAATTGTGGAAGATATTCAGGATGGGTGGCATTTTTCATCGCTGAATTGAAGATGTTAGAAATATTTTACGTCATACATATTGTTATAAATAAGTGTCTTTTTCAGAATACCCGGAAATAATTATAAAAAAAAGGGAGACTTTTTCGGGTCGATATTTTCGACCGACAGTTCTTGGTGAAAGTTTATGTACATAGAATTGTTATGAATAAAACACTTTTTTAGTGCCTACTTCAATTGTGGCTTTATTAGTCGCGACTCGACTTTCAAGAGCTTGCGAACTCATCATATTTGTTAAAAATTAATGATAATGTAAAAATTAATGATTATGTTTTAACTCTTTTTTAAATATGTTTTTTATTTGTTTCAGTTCCATATCAACGTTCGTCTTCATTGAGAAAATCTCAGGAAAACATAAGTGAAAATATTTCTAGAATTCGTACTGATCAAATAATTTAGAAATACTTCGTGATTATATTGATGAGAATTAAAATAAAATGAATAAATTTATCACGGTCTAATCTGTAGACTAAAAATTTTAATTTAGCAATTGGCCTCATAAAAATAATAAGTCAACAATAATTAAGTGGAAAATAAAATGTTTTATCGCTAAAAAATATATTGATGAAATGATTCCATTCATTCAAAAAATTAATTTTGCTTAGTTTAAATTTCGTGAGTTCTTGTGAAAACTTCTCTTCAAATGAAAATAATCAATTCAAGTAAAAAAATGTTCATATAAAAATTTCAACAGAATAAATAAATATAAAAATAGCCCCACAAATATAAATAGAAAAATTTTACTTTAAAGATAAGTGTTCTTGAATAAAGTGAAATACTCGATAAAAATATAAAAATGTGTTGCTTATTTAAGCGAATTTAAATGTGTTGTTAAGTGGTGTTATTTTGCTTGGATTAAAAATGCGGACTCTTCTGATCATACTGCTGATTATCAGTATGCTCAATCACCTGGTGTTGAGCGTATCTGATTGGGATGAAGACAATGAAATAGGTAAGAATTTATATTTATAACAAAATACTATAGATTATCGTCTTGTAAAGAAAAATTAATTCTTACTATTCAGAAATATACTTAGTATGGGTTGCATTATACTCGTATAATCCAGTGTTGAACTTATATTTTACTCCGAATTTTTCTGAGCCGTGGAGCACCCGGCGAAGAATTGGTCTCTCACTCTTTTGGTCTCAAAAAATAAAGAAATTTTATATATCAAATTCAGCGATGAGATTTGCAACCATTCTGAATGTCTTAACTTTTTGTTGGCACAGGGAAGACGGCTCAAATATTCATTATATTATGCAGCTAGTAGTAGTTGTAATTTTTCTGAGACATTGGATGAGAATCTACTAAAAAATGTTTGGATTTTATTGACATGAAAACTAACATGTTTATAAACTAGAATATTCCTTATCCAGGTAAATATTGAACGCAATTTTAATTATGATATAAAAAATATGTCAATAAAGATGAATTATTTTTGATAATAATCACCTTTGACTTTATTTTTATTTATTTGATTTCAGATATAGGTACATACTTTTTTTATATTTCAGATAAGAGAAGGAAAGTGCTATATTTATGAAGTTAAATAGTGATAAAAATTCTATCATGTACATTAATGATTATAAATACAAAAATATTTCATGATAATAGCGTAACTGTTATACGACTTAATGATCTGAATCACAGAAAGTAGATGGAGGTTATTTAAATGTTTTATCGTTAAGGTGAAATGTTTTTCACAAAATAAATACAGTCGTTGAAAATAGAGCGATATACCTAGAGTTGAAAAAATATGTGTTAACATGTTTCACTATGTTATATGTACAGTAAAGGCACTTAAAGTTGTTTAATTGGATCCGTAACGCATAAATCTGCACAGGAAAGGAAGAGATTTGCGTGGAGATAATGTAGAAGTCACGTTAACCGAAGATATATGCGCAAAGCTAATGTTCGTTTAGTACTACTTTTACTCTATGTACTCAAATAAGTAGTATTTACAATGATTACATACTTAGTTCACTACAAACATTATACTTAAATTACCTACCCTACTTTAATTAGCTTATTATTATTATACCTAATTGTTCAACAAATACAATTATGTATTGACATAATCGACATTATTGTCGTTGCTTGCATAATATATAAAAGCCACGACATTACCATTGTGACAAAGTAATTTAGTCTGGGATCGCTGGTAGCGTTACCAATATATTGCAGTGAGAAGTTTTTCCTTATAATAATAATTACTAGACAACTTATTTATGATGCGCCGTTTTGTGGAAAAATCACCGCAAGGGCCCATTCTAGAATCATAACACTTCCTGAACAAAATGGTTTTTAACCTCGTCTTGAACACACCTCCTCACTCTCCAGAGTTCGCAAATCATAGGGAATTTTGTTCCACAGCAACGGACCAGCCACACAGAAGGCACGGTCAACATAGATGGCCAGACCCCCCCAACGCGGTACCACAAGTTCCTAGATTGAACCTATGGTCTTCTCTTCAAATAATTTTTCGTAGAAATGGTGTCATTATGTACATACATACATACATACATACATCTTCTTCCCCTTGTCCTAGTTGGGTCGGGGGCCCATTGCGCCTAGGTACAATGCGCTTTGAGCGATCTTTCTTTTGTGCCCTCGGTAACATTGCACCCTAGTTTGTGGCAAGCAAACTGCGAGCTAATTATTACTACGTATGTATTGTCATTATGTATTGCTTCTAAAGATAGTGATGTTAAATATTTCTGTAAATAAAGATTAATTATAATGAGATATTTGTTACCTTCGTTCCAAAATAATAATACAAAAATGATAAATTAAAAATTAATTAATTAATTAATAAAAATTAAAGTAAACTTTTCGATAGATATCGATTATTAAAAATATTTTTTATACTAAGTATCTTATATTTAATTTTTTTAATATTATCTCGATTAATAAATAAAAAATAGATAGTAATTTGTATAAAGATTTATTTTTATTAAAAATCACACCCAGCACGATAAAAATGACTGAACAAATGAGTTCCAAAAACAAATAAAAAAACTTTTTTGAAAGTCTTAATTTATTTATATGAGGCAATTTACAGGAAAGGTATCAAAAAAATTTAAAATATTTAGCAACAATTTATCCATTTTATACACTGAGAAAAATACTAACGAAATTTCACAACGAATCATTGGTACGTACGAATTAACTTTTCACAAACAAATCGTTGGTAAATTTACAAACGGTTTGTTTGCGAAAAGTTAATTTTATAGATTCGTACTAATGAATCGTTTGGACTATCTCTGGTCCTAATCTGATAGTACGTACCAATGATTCGTTGTGAAATTTCGTTAGTATTTTTCTTAGTGTAGTTGTTTTCAAATGGATTCATATTACGTAAGACGGTTATTGTCTGTAAAGAATTATATTTTCTATCTTACATTTTACGTGCCGTACTAAATAAATAATATAATTAATTTTAATAAATAAAATATAAAAATATATTATTGAGCACTGTTTAATCTCCACTATGTTAGGTTGAATACCGAACGTTTTCGCCTATACTTGTAGGCATCTTCAGGGAAACCCTGTTTTTTGTTCTTAGTTTCCCTGAAGATGCCTACAAGTATAGGCGAAAACGTTCGGTATTCAACCTAACATAGTGGAGATTAAACAGTGCTCAATAATATATTTTTATATTTTATTTATTAAAATTAAAAATGGATTTCCACAGCGTAAACACAAAAACTCTTGAATTATTAATAATATAATTATTGATTTCAACCAAAACACATCTTATCCATTAAAACATTAATAACGATCGTTAATTTAGAGAGACATTTGTTAATGGGAAAGACATTATAGGAAGGAGTTACCTCCTAAGCTTCCTATAGTAGGTGAAGTTAATTGACAAAACATTGAGACAGAGTTTGTGGAATAGAACTGGATTGAAAAATAATGGAAAATAAATACAACTGATAAATGAAAAAGGTATGAAAATTTGTAAAGATCACATATGAAATATCATAACAAACTTAGAATAGACTCCCGATTCTTTTTCATTTTTAGTCACTAACTCACTACCTAAAGTAGGAACGTTCCAACATTAGTAAGTGTACTAAGTGTACATTGGTATTCTAAAAACTGTAAATTTGTTCCTTATTAGAATTATATAATATACAACTTGTATCATATAGAAAACGAATGTTAGTTCCGTAAGTTCAAGTGCACTTGATTATAAAATTCTGTAACGTTCTTATTTTAGTTTGAATCAATATAGAATAGGGGGTTATGTCATCTTATTTAGTAGTTCTCCAGACGGGACTTTAACCCACAACCCATCCTTTTCGTAAATTTATAATGAAACGATGATAAAAAAAAATACATTTTGTATGATTGCGTGATAAAGGCTCGATTTTTTTACCCGCTACAATTTTCGAAGCATTTTCATGCTAGGACAATAAATGTTTTGTATATGAATGTTTGTCACGTATCCGCTAACTTTGCCAATCTGAGGGCTTATGGGCAATGTTGCAGGCGGCATATTTGAATCTTTGGTCTATTTGCAATCACGGAATTTTTATTCAATAATTAAATGTATAATACATAATATATAAAGATATTTACTGACATTAATGAAGAGATAAATATTGGAACCGAAGTTATTTGGTATTCATAGTAAAATCACTAAAAGTAAGAACTGAAGTTTAACATCTGTTTCCTCTTCAATTATCAAGGTTTATCTTACTAATGAAGTAATGTTTCAGTGCATATTGTTTTTCGTTTTCCGTATGACCAATAGTTTGAGGTGGTAATCATAGACTGTTCGTTTTTTATACATAGCACCTTAATTGAATATTTTTTATATACCTAATTAGAAAGAGAAATAGAATATATTTATACCATTATTGTATTTTATTGCTAACATTTGTTACAGCAAATTTGCATAAAGTTTTCACAGATTCTATTAATTAAACGTCTAGCAATTAAATTATCTCACTTTTCTACAGAAACATATAACAAAGTTTTCAAAACTTGCAACTCCCTCTTACAAAGCTTTGAATACTCAAGAAAATACTCATATAACAAAACTAAGCAATAATACATATAACAACATTTTAACTTTAAAACTACAAATGTAATTTCAAATATCATATATTATTATAAGTGAAAATAACAATTTATATGAATATGTACGGTAACATGTTTTGTATTTTTTTTTTCTGACAACAGACAAGTGCATATGCATAATACGTTAATATTTTCAGAGTTATTATTTAGATTAAAATATTTAAAGCGACAAAAAGCTTTTGCTTAAATTTTGGTTGATGTTCATTTGGTTTTACGAAAATACTATATTTAACGATATTTCAAGTGAAGTCGATATTTTCGACCGACGGTTCTTCGTGAAAGTTTATGTTCAATAAATTACAAATACTTTAAACTTTAAATACTTATGTAATTTGAAACAAGTCTTTCTTTCTACTATAGATTATTGATTCCGAGAGAGTCGTCTTTCGACTTATTAGGTCATTATCAATCTGATTTATTTATATACAGAGTTATTATTTAGATTAAAATATTTAAAGCGACAAAAAGCTTTTGCTTAAATTTTTGTTGATGTTCATTTGGTTTTACGAAAATACTAAATTTAACGAAAAAATAAAACAGGTGTTTTATTCTACTAAAGATTATATTTTGTGAGAGAGACGTCTTTCGTCTTATGAGGACATTGTCAATCGGGGACATTGTCAATGAGGAGATTGACAATGTCCTCATAAGACGAAAGACGTCTCTCTCACAAAATATAATCTTTAGTAGAATAAAACACCTGTTTTATTTTTTCGATATGGAATTCTACTACCTTAACACCGACACAGTGACTAAATTTAACGATATTTCAAGTGAAGTCGATATTTTCGACCGACGGTTCTTCGTGAAAGTTTATATATATATATATGGACAATTTGTAAAGCGCCGTTTACTCATAAAATGACCTCAAGGGCGCCGTTCATCGTATCCATCACCCGAAACTCCCAGCAAAAAGGTGTGTCTTCAGTCCTCATGTTCAATAAATTACAAATACTTTAAACTTTAAACACTTATGTAATTTGAATCAAGTGTTTCTTTCTACTATAGATTATTGATTCCGAGAGAGACGTCTTTCGACTTATTAGGTCATTATCACTCTGATAAGTCGAAAGACGTCTCTCTCGGAATCAATAATCTATAGAAAAAGAAACACTTGTTTCAAATTACATAATTATGGAATTCTACGACGTGTGCACCGACACAATTAATACTTGTGTTGTGTTTTATTTGAAACTAATTTGATGTTTAAAGTTTACAAAAAGAATTGGTAAAAATCTTGAGAAATAGTTAGAATATACATAAAGGGATTTGGAAAAAAGATTATTCGTCCAATACATTCTATGCAAAAATGATTTTAAAATTGCCCTTTTTAGTTTATTTATTTTATGTCAGAACATTGACATAAAATAAATAAACTAAAATTCTTGCAATAGGTACATAAATATGATTATTTCTACAGAAATAAGCAGAAGTTCCATTATGTATACTATATCGAAACTCTTCAAATATTATTAAACATGTACAGTTAAATGCTTACTCGTATTTCTACCATTTAAAGTTCTTACGAATCAATTAATATTCATACATAAACGTGTTCATTTTAATTACACTGGCACATAATGGGCGAATTTGCGAACAAAGCGCGCAAGTTTTAATAATTATAATAATAATAATGATATTATTACTGTATTCATACCTTTGTGAATTTATTTATTTATTCAAATTATAATATATACTAAATAATATAATAATTTTATGGACTTTGTGTACTACTAGTACCTACGTACTACGCTTGAAGTCATAAATGTAAATTATACTCTAATGTACTTTCTACACGGTGAGATTTATGTAGGTACATCGTGGATTAATTTCAGACATATTGGATATCTAGATTAGTAATGAAAAAAAGATCATCAAAAGAATAAAAAAAAAGTATGGATGATTTACTAACAACATAAAATATATATGTTTTTGTATACGCAGTGTTTTATATCGTTTAAAAATAATTATATTTATTTGTTACCTATTAAGTACCTACTTGTGAGATATCGTGCCGTGATGGTATGGTTGGTTAGTTTTATTTAAAAAAAAATCCACTTACACGAAGAAAAATGACGATAGATACGTTGCAAAAACGGCATGATTGGTTATTGAGAAAGAATGCCTCTTATATTTTTATGAAATTAATGTACGTGCTAGAGAATGGGCGGGACACAACGGCCATGGGCGAAGCCCAGATGACAAATGGCTAAAGTCTCTTACATATCGGAAACCATGAGCAGCAACCTCGAGTATCAAAAGACCCCCAGTGAGGTAGAGAGACGATATCCTCGACGTGTTTGGGTCAACTGGATGCAGAAGGCGCAGGATCGAATGGCGTGAAAGGAAGTGGAGGAAGCTGTCATCCAGGAGAGGATGTATATTTTTAAAAGATTGGTAAAGGTCACTTTTTAAATTATGAGTATTGTCAAAAAGATATGAGAACGCCTTGACCTTATATTGAAGAATGAATATCTTAATCCATCATTAAGATATTCATTTTTGCAAAGATATCCCGTTGTTGATGTTGATTAATTTTGCTTAAATCTCCAACATATTTCCGACGTATATCGCACTGAATGGAAAGCACCTATCATACACAAACTTCTGAAATGTTGTGTCAACATAATTCTATTGCAGAGAGTTTTCTTATTGCAGTTCGTTAGCTTTCACGACTACTCGTGTTTATGATTTGATTTACTGAATTAAAAGGTAGGTATTAAGTACCAACTTATTTTATTTCATTAAATTCAAATTAGTGATGAGTGTATTTACTCCATTTAAATGAGAACAAATCCTTGTATAAATAGAAATTTACAATTAAGAAGAGTATAATGTTAAGCTGTAATTCAAATCCCCGTAAAATAACAAAGTTTCAAACTATAATATTGTGCGATTTATTCACTGTACATTACTTAATAACAGTACAAAAATAATACCAAATTTATTAGTAACAGCAGGGTTACTCTCGACAAAACTAAACACGATCTTAATCTAGTCTTGATCTTGATCATACGACGCACGAAGGGACTATGGTCAAAAACACCGCGCTACCGCTAACGCGCGATGGCTTTGCGTGTATTTTTGGCCAATAGTCACTTCGTGCGTCGTATGATCAAGATCAAGACTAGATTAAGATCGTGTTTAGTTTTGTCAAGAGTAGCCCTGCAGCTAACATTATATAGAGTTTCAATATTTGGAGGGCCTATGCAAAGAACGCAAATGAGTTCGTCGGTAGCCTGGGAGTAGAGTCTCGGCCTCATACACATGAGGTGCGAGGTTCGATTCCAGGTGCCGATAAACTCCCTTTTCACGACATAAGCTTTTGGCTCACTGTGAAAGGTGCATATGGTTGTATTTATAAATAAAATGTCTATAATAACAGATTAATCAAAAAAATAGATATGGAAAATAGGAAAAATAATACAAACCTTATGAATAATTGAAGTGAGATATAAGAGACAAGGGTTTAGACTTCAGATACATGTATTCGTAGTACGATATTTCCATATATAATTTTTGGTAAAATTTTAACAAATACTTAGTCATAATTGCTACAATTCAAACTCAAACTTACCTTCATTTTAATAAGTGAGTTGCCGATAAGATTATATTTTTATTCCTTTAAACGTAGGTCTAAAACATTGTCATATAATTTAGTTACGTAGTAATTATTTATTGTCTTTGGTTTGATTTTCCTACACATAATATTATTCCCATTACGCGCTCTTTAAATCCCTTAAGTCAAGGATGGTGCCGCTGAATCGACGTTATATTAATTTAATACAAGTATTAGGTATAAGGAAGAATGTACATAATATATCCTACTAAAACAGTGTAGGAAATAAGGTAGACTATAGTGACCGTTCGGGATTTCGGTTTGGGTATCAGATGATTCGACTAAAAAAAATATTTCTTAAGTATTTTGATGTATCGTTCAGTTTAACCGTAATATCTGTTTAACAAAGATAGAATAATTATCTTCAATTTTGAACTTCAGTTTCTTTTATAGTTTTCTACTACTACTACTACTACTACAATCACATTCCATGAGGAAATATTGAATAATATTTCCCCATTGAATTAATACATATTTTAAAATTTGACGTTGTGGGTCCGGACTCTTTACATCCGTGACTCCTTAAAATTATTTATCATTCACCCCTACAATTCTTCAGGCTTTTATATCCTAAATCCTCTGTGAGCAAACACAAACAATTCTTTTCATATCACCAAACTATCTTATAAGCTAAACTGATTTCTAGTATTTTGGGATTTTTTACTTTTATATTTCTGTATTATTTTTAAATATTGTATTATTATTGTTTTTAAATTTACTTTAACTTTTTCAGAAAATTTTAACTTTTGCTTTTTTTCTCAAGACTAAGACATTTCTGGTAAGAGTGGAATCTTTACTGGTCCACATGTTGAGTGTAATAATTGTTAACATGTTATGTTATGACTATTTGATTCTTTAATATTGTAAAAATAAAAAAAGCCATTTTTATCGATTTGGCGTTACTGTTGTGGTGATTTTTAGACATGAGGAGTTTTTGGAGTAAAAAGCTATAGGTGTCAATAATTACCATTACCACTATTTAACAGTCGTTTATGAATGACAGGATCCCTGTCATAATCTTAATTACACGTACGATAAAATCATATTGGTAATGATTTTTTTTTCTAAATATTCATGATCATTCTAAATATTAATAATCTTTTTTACTATGTACCTATCGAATCTATTACTTTCCATAACAAAATTAATTCGTAACTAAGATATGTTTGCAAAAAATTGATATCGAAATTGGTAGAAAATCCTTTTTCGGTCAAATGATAGAAAAGACTTCTATCCAATTGATTCTGTATGATATTGCGTTGTAGATATATTAAGGAGTATACACGCTTAAAGGAGGTTACTAAGGATCAGGATAAGGGGATACACTTTCTCAAGAGGGTAAAACTATTGAGAATAGGGACCCTTACGCTAATATGCCACATTGCACAGTAGGTATGTATGTAGATACGTTGGGTAAGTATTATATGTAGTTACATACACTACTCTTGTCTTGTCTCTTTAATCTGTCTAAGTTATATAACAATGTTATGATAGTGAATAGATATACATACATAGATTAAATGTCGTTATGTATGTAAATGTCTTTAGTTGAAGACACAATAAAGACTGCCTGGTATTTTACCTCTTTGAATTGTACTATGCAACAATGTGACAAACCACTTTCTTACCCAAACATCAACCATCTAAAAAGTGCCAGTGAAATGGTTAGTTTTCATTTTTTTTCTAAAACAAGTGTCGACTCTCTGGCGCCACAAATCGGCAGATAGCATATTTTACTACAAATGACTTGCGACTTCAAAGGTTCTGTCATGAAAGTGTGTGGTTTTGTATCTACTCTGTTAAATAAAAGTACGACATACCTAAAATGGTTTGAAAGCATGGAAAATATCAGGGTGTATAATTTTTTTATGTAATTATTTCTTATATTATTGAAAAGACGCCACATTCTACTGGGACCATAACATCTTTCTGTCAATGCAATCTCAGAGAAAACAGACATTCACTAGTATTAAAATGATAGAGTTAAACACTGTTACTTTCACTTGTATAAATTTTTATTTTGGCAGAGGCCTTTCGGACTTAGTCCATCGTCAGTGCCGTCAACTTAGAAACTTAGAGTTTCTAAGTTGACGGCACTGACGAGTAACAGTGTTTAACTCTAGAATCATTTTAATATTAATAAAAATGAACATTCATAAGGTTACCACCGAAAAAATAAAATACACATTCACTAGTATTTCCAACTTCCTTCAGTATACCTACGTTATTTGGAATATGTCTATGATCGAGGAAATGCTATTAAACATTAAAATTGCTTAATTTCTTATATCTAACTTATTACGATCGATGAAACGGCATTTCAGACCGACGAACTGAACATGTTAAAGTATGTTTAGTAAAAGATGATGTTTTTCGAATATTTCTCTTTTATAAAATATTCAAAAACTTGACGAGGCCCATTATATTTAGGATGCTTCATGTTTGCAAGCAACATCAAATTCAAACAGAGATAATCGATGTATTGTTTTGAGTTTACACTAAAATAATATTACGTTGTGAGTTCTAGGTATCAAAGAGTACCTACCGCACCAAATGTTCGAGTTTCAAATGTACCGTTTTGTGATTTGATTAAATACAATAACTCATTTTTGAAGATTGACACAGTGTTTCATAACGCTATTCATTTCAATGATGACACTTCATGTCGTTCATTTAATGAATACATTATTTTGAGATTTCCGAGAAGTCTCAATAAAGAAAGAACTCTTATATTTTCTGCGTTTACAGTGTTGATGGATTTTAAAAAAAATTCCTTTTTAAACCTTGTATTTAGTTATAAAAAAAAACACTGCCCATGGAGTCCTAGAAATATTATAGAATCCATTTCTTACTCTTCTGTATATGTAATCAGATGTCATGAAAAAGACAGGAAATCGTGCAATATTACGAGATATTCCTTTCATTTTTATTTTTTATTTTTACTTCTGTAGTATCTGTAATACAGGAGAGATAATGAATCATCCTGGTTGGGCCATTTTTTTGAGAATGCCTCGCGACATTTGTCAGAAAGATTACCGTTCTGTCGCCCACAATGGTTCCAATGGCCTAGACTTAGACGGAATGTCATGCAAAGAGGTGAGTCAATTGTTGAACGCTGTGAATGGAGGAGGCTGGTTTCTGACCTGTTCTTCCAGGAGGAGCGTTGAAGGACGAATGATGATGAGAATAATGAATATCAAAACAAATGATCAAAGTAATTTACTTACTACGTTTATACGTCAAAATAAATGGATGTTTACCGAAATATTAAAGTTGGTAATTCGATATGAAGTCTTCGTTTTAAGCTCGTTGTCCTTGGTTCATTAAAGTATTGGTTACTATTCAGAATATTTTACTTTTCAATATACAAAACGTCAAAGACCATTTATTTAAGTAATCGCAAAGGAGCTACTAAATCGAAATATTGAATTTAAAGTCAGTATTGTGAAACATCATTTTACATAGTATTTAAAATATGTATAGAGTTTTATAATCAACCCTGATGATGCCAATTTGTTGGTGAAAATGTTAGACGTGATTGTGGCAAAGATTGCAGCGTAAAACAGTGTTGTTTTATATTTGAAAAAAAATAAATTAAAATTCAAACATGTTTATTGGGATAAATATTCATTTGTTTACAACAATAATAATTTCTTTATAAATGTAAAGTAAACATATTTATTCGTTCGCCGTTAATATACATATTATGTAAGTTGGTTCATTTTATTGAAATATCCTATATTGCAAAAAAATAATGTTATATTGTATTCTTTGGTTTCTTATGTCTGTGTGTATTTTTAATATTGTTTTTATAAATGATTATATTTTATCGAAGTATTTATATTTATAATATTATTTATAATATTTTATAAATGAAATATTTTAGTGTTATTTTGCAAATTTTCTGTAAAGTTATTGATTTACAATAGGCTCTTATGCCGTTTTATGTAGGTATCAATAAATAAATAAGTAAATATTAAGTTTTTTTGCCTAAATTATATGATTCATATAATATTTGAATATTTTATGTCATAATTCTTCTTCTTTCTGTGCCATGTCAGGTCCCCCCGACGTTGGCGATCACTCCGGCGAAAACCTCCCTGTCCTGTGCTGCTCTGAACAGGTCATCCACTGTCCGGATTCCGGTCCACTCCCTAATGTTGCGCAGCCAGGACATCTGCTTTCTGCCAACTCCCCGTCTTCCCTCTATCTAAATAAAATAACATCAACAATTTTTTTTATTTTTTTTACTTGAATAATATTTATCGAAGTATAAAGTACATATTATAGTAACAGAAATACGAGGGGAGTATAATATAGGTACCTATATAATTATGATAATATTGTGAAAGAGGGATAATAAGATCTAACTATTTATCTGTTACCCAAGAGAAAATACCCAATACTATTAATACTGATAATCAAAACGAATAGATTAGCAATAATCATTTCTTTCTGTTACCTGTCACAGTTTAATAATATTATTGGTTATCTAAGGACATACTTGTTGGAATAATAATAATTCATATACCTACATATATAATGCAGAAGAGGAATTTGGGCAATTACATGATAAGTCTCACGGGATGAGTTTTGCCTCTGGCCATACCTAGTAAAGTTCTCAATTTCGGGTCGTAGATCGATATAGAATAGTAGAGGCTTTATAGAGAAGGCTACGGTTATCAAGGTATCTTCAATAACAAGCTTCTTGAGTTAATACCTTCTGTATAAATACATACACACACACCATACTGAACACGTACAAGATATAATATATCGTAGTATAGGTAGATCATCTAGATCTTTGTATCTACCGCTTGCGTCTTATACCTCAAGGGAAATTAGATTCTATGCTAGTATTTTTCCTATAAAAATTACTGCGGAAATACCATCACACTTCCTGTTTTGACATCTGCTCAAACTTGTATAAAATATATTGTATATTCTTGCAAATATTATTGTATTTTAAATATTATATGTGTTGTTATTCGGCTTCTTGAGAATTAAATGAGCAGTAAAACAATGAACGAGTGATTTTTAATAATTTTAAAGTTTCAGTATCATTGAATTTAGTAGCTTACTTGTAAAATCAAAAAGGATTGTATTTACTAAGTTATGTTAATAAGTATTATTGATCGAAGATCAATGATCTCCATGGAGCTTTTGGACTTGACATGATGGGTCTATGCCACCCTGAATAAATACGAAATCTTTATTTTAAAACTTTTCATTTGAGGTACTCGTAAAGTTATCAAAAAAATTACAACTTTAAATATTTTATCCGGTATCGTATTTGTCAACTTATTCTAAACCGTCATACTGAAATAACGATGTTGTGGGCTATATTTTTTTTCTATATTATTTATAATATAAACTTTGGATTTCTATCTGTTTAAAGTTATTTAAAACGTACATAATATTATAATACACGCTTAGGATTAGAGCAACTTCAATGAAAATCCCATTCAAAGCTCAGTTACTTTGTTGGTTTTAAAAAACTGCCATAAATATTAAAAGTTTTAAATTTTTATTTGATGAGGATAATATTAAAATACGTTCCTTCTATTTACCGTTAGAATTTATAATAAACAACACAAGCATAAATATTAAAACAAATACATAAATACTCTCAACTTCAAATAAAATTCCGTCATATTCTACTTGAATTTTTTTTATTCTCTTTTGTTTTATGTATGCATTTATTCAGCATCAGTTTGTTTGTCAGTTTTTATTTGCACTAATATCTTCTCTTTGAATTTTAAAATTGCTTTCTCATTTTAAAAAATAAATCATATCTTCTGAATCAAACATTCAATAATCTCAAAAATAAATATTGAAATCACTTTGCATGCAAAATAAACAGTTTTGATTCTAGCTTAGATTCAACAAACAGAATTATGATTTATGTTCTTTTTTATTTATTTTTTCTCTGAAGCAGTTCTGTTTGATTATCCCTAAGGTATTTCACAACCAATATTCTGCAATATGACAAGTTAGTCATGATCAATTTTATCGTTTGACAAAAACCTCCCCTAGCTTTCTAAAAAACCTCACAATCGTCACACTTCTTCAATTTTATTCTTGCGGCCATATGAACATCACAAATAAAATTTGTGGATAAATACCTATTTGTTCTATCCAGTTCTATATTTTGGTTCACTTGATTGACTATTAAGTAGAATACATGTTTAAATTGGTTACCCTCATCATCTTATCGCGTCTTGTGGTAAAGTCTCCTTCTTAGACCCAACTACATCTCCCTATCTTGAATAGATTTCTTTCAGTGGATTTTTGACTATCGACCCCTTATATGCCATCAGACCATCTTGCTTTAGTTTTGTCGATGTTTCTTTTACATGTAATAAACTGTCCATCTTTCTATGTACTTTACTCGAGAGAATTATCTATTTTATTTTACTCTGCCTTCAAAGCTCATTCACTCATTTATGATTACGAGACTTTTTAAAATAAAACAATCTAATATATGAAATTCTCGTGTCACGGTGTTTGTTATCATACTCCTCCGAAACCACTGGACCGATTTGGATGAAATTTTGTGTGCTTACCGGGTAGATCTGAGAATCAGCCAAAATCTATTTTTCATACCCCTAAAAGTTAAGGGTGGTCCAACCCGAATTTTATTTTGAACAATTTATTTTTTATTTTTTTAAGGTGAGGCGCTAAAAAATACATTCAGACCTAATTTTTCACCCTTTTACCATCAACCCTTATTTTTTAATAGCAATATTAGTAATCTAGAAATAATGCATATGGCAAAACAACGTTTACCGGGTCAACTAGTGGTCTATAAAATTTATTAATCAAGCATCAGCCAGTTACCTCGCTCAGAAGTAAATCAATAATTCCACTGTTTGCCGATGCTCTTAAGATGGTCTTATAACTGTAAAACGGTGACAAAATCAAATTATCCATCATCATCATCATCATCGACACAGATATTGCTCGAACCTTAAAAAATCTCATTAGAAAGTATGTATGAAATTTTATCATTGTTTTATTGCCTACAATTTCTAAGACAAAATAACCGAAAAAAATAAATAAAGATATAATATTGTAATAATATTTTAATATGGTATATGGCAAGGTAAATAATGATATATTTTGTGACGTCGGCAATATTTCAGATTGATACTTACGGTGACTCGGTTCTAAACTGTGTCACCGTAATTCTTGGTTAAAAATATTTTTTTAATCATCTCATTGATTAAGTTGACGTTTATTTTGTAAAACTCCATATTTATATATGGAAGGGAATACAGTTGGTTTAAGTTTTTTTTACAATATTAGGTATATTTAATTATATAGTGACCTGGTTTTGACTTACAAAGTTATTGTTAAATATAAAGTAATAGAAAAACCAATTGTATTTTCTTCCATATATGAATCTTCTCGCTAAGTATTGCGAGTGTTTCTAAATCCTGTTCCAATTAGCAAAACAGTGCAAACCAATGAATCATTCGATTTTAAAAATAATGTGTAATGAAATTAAATAAAATATGTTTTCAAAATTTCGGCCGAACTATTTAAACACCTCTCCACAGTTTTCCAATGAATGGCTTGCTAGGTCAGTTGACATTTTTTAGAACAACGTGGTCACCTGATTACTAATATTATGTCTTTTAGATTTTAGGTTAGTTTAGATAGGTTAGATAGATAAACAAGAAGAACATTTTTGGAATATTATTATTTTCGAAATTTATTTACAATAGTATAGAATTGGGATATCGAATTAATATCACTGATCTTATTTCGCTATTGAGAGTCCCATGACAATATTATTTTGTATAATATACACACACACACACACAAACTTATACAAATAGATACAAAATGGATGTACATAATAATAATATGTAGCAGACATAGTATAGTAATAAAACATAATACAAGTATAATATTTACACAAAAACTCATTTCATACAAAGATGAGTATGGAAAAAATGTGAACGGTCTACAGGACAAGACACAAAAGTTAGATTTTTTTTAAATTTAATTTTATTTTCTTTTACAAACCGTTTAAAAATAATGATAATATGCAGCTAAATAAAAAAAAAATAAGAAAATCAGCAAAGTTTACAAACATCGTTAAGTAGGTATTATATAATGTAACATACATATAGGTAGAGTTATTCTTTGTTTGAGTTGTGAGTCTTCTTGTCTTAAGATTTCTGTGTGTTCTATTTATTTTAAACTTTTGTAGTGTTTTATTGTTAGCCCCGATACAGGTGCATTGTACCAATATTGCAAAAACAGCAACACATAGTTAATTGTATCAGCTAACGTGCTATTATCAAATATATAATATGAGAAGTGTTTAATGAATAAAAAAAAATGAATTAGGACTATGCAGATCAGATGCACAAATGTTTGTTGGTATATTTTGAGTTAAAGAAAGAATTTTCATTTTAAATTTAGAAATCAAGTTTTTTGTCGAATTAAATAAATTCGAATTCTTCAATTCCAGCCCAGTGCCCCTGTTTAAATATTTTCGAAAGAAACGTAAGCCAATAGATTTCAACCCTTTTCATAAAAATCGCAAGGGTTGTTAGTACATATACACTCAAAATTAAGTAGTTACAGCTTGTACCTTGTAGAATAAAAACTAGCCTTATATTCACATTTTTCCTCGCTGATCCAAAACTAGAATATGCAGATTTTTCATGTTAAACGAACAGAATAAGTCTCCTAGTTTTTTTGAGTATGGGTTTGAACGGCATGTAAAAAGCAGGCATTCCTAAACCGTCTAAACTTAAATTTAAGACATTAAACATCTTCAATTCAGCGATGAGGAATGCCACCCATCCCGAATGTCTTTTTTAATGATATCAAGAGATCAACCTGTTTATTATATAAATATAATTAGTTCGCAAGTTACATCACATTAGGGATATGCCGTGATGGTATAGATTTGTAGAAATGTTTTAACGTATTTCAATTTATTTCTGAATTCACTAAT
The DNA here is from genome assembly GCA_947579605.1 of Athripsodes cinereus. NCBI lineage: Eukaryota > Metazoa > Arthropoda > Insecta > Trichoptera > Leptoceridae > Athripsodes > Athripsodes cinereus. The sequence continues at coordinate 15,475,886 of OX388321.1, read as the reverse complement.
GCTAGCTTTATATGAAATATAATACCCAAAGTAAATAATTTTTTGGTAAAATAATGAGTCCATAACAGAAACATAATAACAATATGATGATGTCTCTGAGGTATTGTGTGAAGCCGATATATAAAATAAATGGAAAAATAATTATTATCCAAGTATTGATGATAGAGGCGATGTATAGAAATATATTACTTGTGTCTTAATAATTATGTTCATTTGTGATTAGATTCACGTCTTACTAAAACCTTGCAATTGTTCAGTAATTTTTATTAAAAATTCAGGACTCGGTTACTTCTTTAGAAAGAATACTATAATCACGACAATATACACTCTTAATTGAGCTAGGAACTGGCCAGCAGGGTTTCTCTTGATACAATCTAAATTGTATCAAGAGAAACATGAAAAGTACAACATGAAAATAAATAAAGAAAAAACAAAATGTATGGTCGTTGGAAGAGAGGAAGCGACTGCGAACATTGCCATAAATGGAGTGAGCATCAAACAAGTAAGTGAATTCGTGTACCTGGGCAGTAGAATAAACCAGGATGGACGCTCCAAAGCAGAAATCGTAAGCAGAATAAACCAGGCAAGGATTGCCTTTAACAAAAAATCGAAGATATTGGAATCCCCAAATATTGATTTAAGCGTAAGGAAGAACCTTACTAAAGCCTTTGTATGGAGCATTCTGCTCTATGGTTGTGAGACATGGACCATCAGCAAGAGTGAAAGCGGACGGTTGGCGGCCTTTGAAATGTGGTGCTACAGACGCATGCTTAAGATCCATTGGTCGGAGCACGTCGAAAATGAAGAAGTATTAACCAGGGTAGGCGAAAAAAGGCAACTCCTTAAGAGAATCAGTCAACAACGAGCTAACTGGATTGGCCACAACATCAGGCACCCAGGACTACTCATAGCCATCGCGGAGGGCAAGACCAACGGGACAAATGGCAGAGGCCGACCAAGAGACGCATATATGGACCAACTGAAGAGTGATATGAACTGTGGCACATACGTAGAGCTGAAAAGACTGGCGGAGAATAGAGACGAATGGAGAAGAAAAACCAAACTCGTTGCAGACCAATCCAATGGATTGTAACTCATTATATATATAATCTAAATTTATTTATTTATTTGACAGTGTTTAAAACATAACATGTCATACAAATCTACCTTACTGGGCATGAGCCCGTACCAAGGCTGACCGAATCAGTTTTAACTTTGTCTCAGCGCTTTAACATTCTTTACTTTATTTTGACTACCTTCCCCACTCGATTCAACTACACAATCCTATGATACAATACACACGCTCACGTACCCACGCATCTTAATTTTTTATTTAACTTAATCCTACGACGCGCAAAGTGACTATAGTAAAAAAAATGTTCATACCAATCTCGCGGTAGCGGTATCGCGGCAACTTGGACTATAGTCCTTTCGCGCATCGAGTAGGATACATAAAGCGTAAGATTAAGATCAAAATCGTATTTTAATTGTGTCAAGAGTAACCCTACAAATCTTAAAATGTGTTTGTAAATTAGATATATATTGTATTGTCAGTTTCGTGTGAGAGTCATTTAAGAATTAAAGTAAAATTATCTCTTATGAAATTATATATATTTTTATGTTCATAAAAGTATATTTTTATGAACATAAAAATACCTATTCGTTTTTAACAAAAATATTTGTGCAATATTAAACAGTCAGTTTGCGTGATCGTTATATTATGCAGCTGGTCTGCTGGCTAACTCCCTTTTGGGATATTCCGTGATGGCTTAGTATAGTATATGATTAAATATAATTTGGATATAACCTTACATTACTGTCTTTCAACTAAATGCAACATTAAAATCTATCTTTTAAAATGATATTCAATTTTTTTTTATAACACGGTAATAGTGTGCATCGGTTTTGAGCTGACAGAATAATGAAAAATAATCACTTTTTTCAGTGACAGTGGGTAAAACACCTAGTATGTATTTAATATAATATCTTTATTTTCTGCGTTATAATATGATGAATTTCAGTAGAGCATCCCACTGAGATATCATAATTATTACAATATTTTATTATATAATACACGAATCCATTTTATCATCCAACATACTCTACACTGGGTGGGCAAAAGGAACAACTCTCAAACTCTCCATTCCCTCATTCAAATTATATTTTTATTAATGCTATAATTGGGCAATCTGCAACTTTTAAAACTGCTGTAGCTGGCTGCACTGATTCATCATACTCAAAAAATTTGAAATTTCCAAACTCTCCATTCATCTGTATCACTACAATATTTTCCCCAAGTTAGGTAGTTAGTGGATCAACTGTATTAAAAAAAAAACACATGTACAATTTGACCTCTCTCATCCAATAAAAGTTAAAGACATTCAAGATGGTTAGCGCACCACATCACCGAATTAAATCTATTAAATGTGTAATTCGTGAATAATACGAATACTTTCCTTAAAAATCGAAATATTACGACGAATACATGCCTATCCTGACTTGTCTTAATTTATTAATTGCCTTACAAAGAACAACTTGTATATTTATCTTGAGCAGTTAATCTAACGACAACCCCACTTGTGTGATGCCGTGATAGGAGATATATGTCACAAATTAGATATTTAATGTATGCAAATGAGACGTGGACATGGTTAAAGAAGGATGAAAGTGGCATAAATGCAGTGGAAATGAGATCGTTGAGAAGGATGTGTGGTAAAAGTCTGAGAGATCGTGTGGGTAATAGTGACATACGAAAGGAATGTGGAATGAAAGTTGGTAGGTATAATAACATGGATGAATGTAAATAAGTTAAGATGGTTTGGGCACGTGGAAAGAATGAATGACGACAGAATGACCAAGTGCTCGGTGCTCGGAGACGTGGACGTCCGAGGATCAAATGGCAAGATCATTCAAATCAAATCGTACGGGACGGTCACGTGTGGAGCACATTGATCAGGAGAGCATGCATGAGGAATTGTATGGCAGTGACGGAAGCGAAAGAAGTATGCAATGACAGAAGGAAGTGGCGCTCGATCCTTTCTGCCTACCCTGCGATTAAAGCGGCGTGATGGTATGTATGTATGTGTATGTATATTTTATCAAAATATTCATGAGATGGGATCGTGAAATTTTAGGTATGTAAATAATAAAATTTGAACAACTTTATAAAATTTGTAATACTGTATAACCTTATATCAATACATAGTAGGTATAGATATATTTTGACCCCAAGGAAAAAGCAAAGTTATTATATTATAATTTCTCCATAAATTTTAATAAAATCCAACGCAGAGGCTGCCCAGTAAGCATCTTGAATTGATGAATATGACCCAAGGGTTGGTTTAAGTTAATTATCCTTAGACTCGGCAAAGAAAATAATAATATCCACTTACGTATAGAGAGAAAACACAAGAACTACCTACCTAATAAAATATACTTTGTTTTCATTGTTAGGTTGCTTTTCTTTCAGTACTCACAAGTCGAATATTTTTGAGCCCAAATCGACCAAAACTCAGAAGATATAACAATCTTTAACTTTATTTTAAGAAACACAGCGTGCAAAATATAATATCATCTTCCATTTTTCCATCAAAGATTTTGTGACCATTAAATTGCTCTTACATGGCTTCATATAAAAAATAACGATGGAAGACGTAGATATCCTGTTTTCAATTTTTTTTTGCGTGTTAATTACAAGCAGTTAAACCTCTGGCTACCCGACTCATGGGAGATCCCGTGCTGGGATAGGCAGATAGATAGATATATAAATAGTTTTTTTTACAATATATAACATATAGGTATAACATTCATATTATAAAAAAAAAAAAATTTAATGCATCGCTGTTCTGTACATTTAATTTACCTAACCGCAAAGATTTTTTATCCAAATAAAGCTAGCATTTTCTCAATTATAACATATTCTTGTAAAGTGAACTGAATTTTAAGATAATAAAAAAGGGGTTCAGGTTACTAACAACTACTATTACTAGATTAATTCGAGACCTTTCTTTCTTTTAGAATTTTTCCAAACAGTTAAGCATGAGTGTCTCATATAACAGGCCATTCAATAAGGATTTTCTCTTGAATGATTTTCACATATCTTTCCATAAATAGGTACGTAGATACCCTAAATCAAAATCTTCTGAAGCAAAACCTTACAGGTAACTTAACTCCTACGATATTAATTGTTTAATATCTGTCTGTCTCTCTATAGCATTACATATTTCCTATTACAGAACCAGCAGACCAACTATATATATAATAAAAATAAATGATTCCCTCTTTGTTAATCTGAAAAAAATCAGACATTAAGAATGGATGACCAACTTCACTTCTTGAGGATGTAAAATTTCTTGTATATGATATTTTACGAATGCCAACCTTTTGCAGGACACTCAAGAGCTTACAAAGAAAATTTGGAGATACCTATTTATTTAGGTATTTTTATTCAATTTAGGCTAACATTACCATTTAAAAGATAGATACATAATTATATAAACATACAAATTAATACATTGGTGTTAAGTAATTCACTTATTTAACTAAAATGATAATAAAAAAAGCAACCAAATATCATACATAAACAAATGTATAGTTAGGCACTTTATATGTAGAGACAATTCAAATTAGTAGGCATCTATACGAACAGTCTCACAATACAGCAAATACTATTAAAAAAATACAATTTGTATATCTGAGCATCAGTTGACATGCACATGCAACAATAACTGAGATGAGCAAACTGACCGTATCAAACATTATAAAATGTAAAGTATATTAAATTCGAAAGGCATGCCTTCAAGAAAGTGAATTATCTACATTGATTTAGTAACAACTGAACTGTCTTTTTCTACAAAATTTCTAATGCACTAATTCTGTGTGTACCTATTATGAAAGTTAGCCATACAGATTAACATAAAATTTTGTGGTCAATAAATCCCATTTGGGCCATGTAAAATATGGAGTTTTTCTGTTTACATTTGATCAAACGACAATTTCACACAAACGTGTGTTCACATAATATGTAGGTAATCTATGTACGTAAGATACTTTTTGAAAAAGGTATGTAGCTCTGTCTGAAGCAATTACCACTGAATGCTAGTTTCAGTAGAATGTCATAAGTATTAACAAACTCTAATGGAGCTATAAATGTTTTGTGGATTAGTTGTGTAATTTAATTTATAGTTCTATGTACTTGATAAACTCAAATTATTGAATATATGAAATTCGTTTGTAATTTTAAAACCTAATCTGCTTAGGAGCGACGATTATGTTTTATGAAAAAAAATCTATGTTAATTATTAGTCGTATTGTCACAAATGAAATTTATTTATTTATTTTATTCTTCACTGTACATTGTATAAAATAATACAAATTAACATATAAAATATCATTTATACAATTCAATGTACAGAGGGCGAGTTTATCGTTAAAATGCGATGTCTTCCAACTAATCCGGATGATGACTTTTCTTTCACAGGCTACCTCGCTTGTGGAAGAAACAAATAGTGGGGAAAAACTTTTCTAAGAGATTTCAAAAATAACTAAATGTCACATTACATAAATAAAATTAAGTTCTGTTATAGTAGTTAACTTTATGTATTCATTATGGTAGATTTTGTTGAACGTTTGATGAACGTACATGAGAACTGAAAGTTTGCTATTTGTAACGAATTCTTATATGTGTATTAATATTTCTAGCTGATTCTTATATGTGTGTTAATGTTATAATTGAAATCCGACCCTCTGCACAAGCATTTAGTTGCTTATGGAGGGAGCATTTTTGCTGTGTGTTATATTATTTTATTAATGTAATATCAATGTATACTGTGTATTTATGAATAAAATAAATATATTTAAAAAAAAAATATCTTTCTTAGCTTTCCTTTTTGCTAAGGATAGCGGGTTTCTAATAATGTGTTACTTTTCAGGGATCAAAATTATGAGAACTAAAGATGACGTCACACTGAAAAGTATAGCACAGTAAATATAATTCTTCAAATGGAATATTCCATGGAGCACCCGGCTTAAAAGTGGTCTCCCACTCTTTTCCGTAAGCTTAAGAGTATTTAAAGGCAAAAGTGTTCAGTGATGAGGTTTGTCATCCATCCTGAATGTCTTATTTATTTGTTGATACGGAGAGGATAGTACGGTTTTTTTCATGTGAGTGGTTTACTGGCTACCCCACTTAAAGGATATGCCGTGATGGTATAGATGGATTCTTCTAATGTATTTATGTATTCTTTTCTCCTGATCTATACGGTGAAGTCATTGGATTCTGTGGCTGCCACGTCTCTGGATATCGATTCTCTCAGATATATTGTTCATAGTTTAATGTTTTAAAAAACACCTGATTATTAATTGCTGTCATATACGATTGTTAACAGTGAAACATCAAAAAAATATATCTTATAAGTATTTATAGTACGCATAACTTTAAGAGAACAAAAACTTAAGAAAGGTATTGATATTTATTTGAATATCAAAGGTTAATAATATTTCAAATTATTAAATGAAATAAATAGTCATGAAGTATATAAAGTAATAAGAATATAATACCCACATAAATTACCCAGAACAAAAAATAAAAACTATCTCTTCTAGAGTAAGAAAGATCTAATATGTTGATGTTTCCATTATATACTACATAAATATTATGTTGCTACTTACTTGTTGATTTTTTCTAGCCATTAGATAATATGGGTTAAACTTCATCCATAGTATATAACCTACATATATTTACTTTGTGAAGTTGGATTGTTTTTGTCGTTTCAATGTTGTATTAAAAATGCTAATATAACACAAAATTCTAATGTTATTTGTAATTCGTTAAAAAAAAAAATCGTTAATTAATATGTATTCCATTTACCTTTGTTATTTTTTAGTTCTTATTCAGAAGTAAATATACCTCCGCAATTCCGCATGCTTGTATTTCATTCTGTTCTAGTTATTAAAATAATATATAAAAATACAAATAAGACCATTGATAGATCACAATTTCTTCAATTAGGGTCTTTGACAAATTCTATGTTATTTTTCTATGAAGGGACTATATTTATTTGTGGATGATTCTACCAAGTTACAAATTATCTCTGATTTAATTTTTCGAGAAATTCGCGTAACTGTGGTTTTTCCAAGAATAACATATCTTCTTATTGCGCTATTTATTACAACGATTAACTCTATGTAATAATTATTATTGTTGAAAAGGATGTAGTAGGCACAAAGGTTTGGGAGGTATTAAAAAAGCTGTTATGTTACAGATCGTATAGTTTCGTCAGGATTCGTACAGTAGTATAATATAGCGGCTATAAAAGTCCACAGAATCAAGTCGATATGTGTGATAAAAATGTATTTTATTAGTTTTTTTACTCTTCTCACCACAACCATAGTAGAAGTAATAACAACAACGATACAACTGTATGTAGCAGTGTAGCTATATAAAAATAACGTGCTATGCTATATAATAATAATAATGTAATAGTGTTACTATGTACCTACTGCTATTCATACAATAATACTAATAATAACATAAAGCAGTGCTATGTGCAATATAAAGCTAAGTGCGGGCGTGAAACTAGCAATATAATTGCTTATGTCGTTAAATGCGTGATGGGAATGAAAATAACGCGAGTTTGTGCTATTGCTATTATTACAATTAGTGATGAAACAGATATTTATTGTGCCGAATATCAAATATCGAACCGTGGAGCACCCGACAAGGAATTTATCTACCATTCTTTTTCGAAAGTTTTAAAATGCCATGTCTTGCATGTTTATCACATACGGCGGGTCTACTGGCTATCGTTCTTATGGGATATGACATGATGGTAAAAGCAGTCGTAGTAGACCGAGATATCAAACCAAAAAACTGAATATCAAACCAGTTCCGTGACTTGTTTAAATAAAAATGGCTTACAAAGTCGCAAGATGAGACACTCCACCGAAACCACGGTAGCAAAAATCTCTTATATTTTAAATCAGCCTTTGAATCTTATCTAAAACAATAACAAAAAATAAAAACGAGTCACTCCATTCATGTGATTTTTTTATTAGTAAGTTTAAGTTATCAATATATCGATGTTCATAAATGTGATGGAACAAATCTGATGATATTATAGATTTAAAATATCGAATACTTTATGGTTGTAAAGTAAATATTTATATATTTCTTTCAACAAATTATATGACATTAGGTACATCTTTTATAATCGACACAATACTATAAACACAAAAACATACTAGGTATGTCTTATTTCGTCCCTCAGACAAAAAAGTTTCATTTCAATTACATAAAAAAATTGACACAAGTTAATTTACTTAATGTGTAAAATCATTTTAAGAATTACATGACTGGTAGTAAATCTTGGTTAAATAGACTGGATACCGAATAGGCTATTCTTTTAGGTCAACGTTCAGGTACTATTCAACTAGTATCCGAATAGGCTATTGGGCTAAGATTTATCATCCGACAAGATGCCGGATAGACCGAATATCAGTTACACCTCTAATAACTATTATAGTTTGGTTGTTTGATTTAAATGCCGGTCTGAGATTTCAAAGCAAATCTTTTTATATGTATCTATTATTCACAGCATGGTACGTTAGTTAATATTTCTATTATTTAGAGGAGCTTCATTTTTAAGATAAGAAAATGTTTTGGATTAATGTTTTAATTATAAGTAGTTGAAGATTATCACTCTTGTTATATTAATTTTCTCTATTAACTTTTGTCTAATAATAATAATATTTTAGTAGCTATGTCTAGGATCGTGGGTGTAAAGGTGAGTCACGCGCCGTTTTGTTAATTTCACTATCGCATTTATTTTTATTATAATTTTCTTTATTGAGTATTATAAATATTAAATAATAATAATAGACTTTAAAATGATTTGTTTAAAATGATAGAGTGGACATTATTGGGTTTGCTGACAACAAAACCTTGGTTACCGAAAGCGAAGAGAAACTCAAAGAAACTCTAATGAACATAGAGAATGTCTTGGAGGTTGAATATAGTATAAAAAATTAACAAAGGCAAAGGTAATAGGCCGAAACTAACAACAAATGAGAGTAATAATATCTCCCGAGATATGTGCTTGTTTGAAAACATCTCTACGAATAATAAATATATATAATGAAAAATTTTCATACTTTTTTGCCCTTGTTGTCAATTCATCCTTACGAAGACAGATTAAAATACGTTTTGCTAGATATATGTGAAAAATAATGAATAGGTTATTTTTAAACGTACCCGATACCTGTTTAATAATAGCGGTCCGGTATTTTATTAAAGGATGACGGTAAAAAATCCTGTGTTTATACGTATGTTATAACAACGTACATATTATTATTTCCCCCGTCCGTTACTGTTTTCATGGTCTTTGGTTATTGGGCACTGACCCGAGGTTGGCAGGCTGTAAGAGGGTTAAATTTTCCAGAACTACAACGTATTACGTAGGTAAAACAATATTTTAGGTTTTTATTTTAATTTCAAAGCAAAACATTGTGAAGAATGGTTATGTTTATAGTTACTACACAAACATTGCCATCATTCTCTATGAAGGAAAAAGCATCAAGTATCACGTAATTACGTCTTGAATTCTAAGACTAAACAAGACAAAAATAATTTGGTTAATTGTTATCTACATTTTATCCTTTACAATTTTATTTAATGTTGGTATGTTACTTTTTTACGTGGATCAATATTTTTGAAGTTATTTTCATTGTCTTGTTTAATACGATACCTAATTAATTTGGAAAAAAAAGTTTAAAAGAACCCTCCTTATTTTCTCAGCAATCTCTGGTCGACTTTTGAACATCTTCTTTTACATTTTCCGATCCTTGCTATTTACATCCAGATAACAAAAATTACGATTTAACAAATTGTATTGGATTGATCGCTAGACTAGAAAAATATATTTCGACCTCACAATTAAATTGGCATTATTATAACCTAATAGCTCGTTTTCTTCGGTCACTAAGTTTATTATGTATATAAAACTCTTGAAGGGTGAAGGTGACATAAAAGTAGAAAATATTTATTTGTGTATTTGGTTTAACTATTATATCCCCAAATTCATTATAAATATGAATTAAACTCCCCTTTTATGAGTTGGCTTTCTGAATTTATTGAGAAACACCAGATGTGAAGGTTGGGTTAGTATTATACTTAATATAATAAAATAATTAATAATATAAAATAATATTAGATATGATTTTCTCCTAGATGTAATTTTAATGACAAACAATGTATACACAAAAAGAAAAAAAACACTTCGATTTCTTTACATATATCTGATTGACACAAGTTAAATTTACTTGATTTAATTTCCTGGTAGATATGAGTTTCTTAACTATTATAACCCCACATTCATTATAAATATGAATATAACTCCCCTTTTATGAGTCGGCTTTCTGAATTTATTGAGAAACACCAGATGCGAAGGTTGGGTTAGTATTATACTTAATATAATAAAATAATTTATTATTTAATTTATTATAATATAAAATAATAGTAGATATGATTTTCTCCTAGATATAATTTTATTGACAAACAATGTTTACACAAAAAAAATACACTTCGATTTCTTTACATACTGATTGACACAAGTTAAATTTAATTGACTTCATTTCCATCTGCACTAGCTAGTCTGCTCAAACTAATTACTACATGTAATTCACATTCAAGTAGTTTTCTCTGAGCCAATTAAAGACAAGACAATCAGGACGGGTGGCATTCCTTGTCGCCGAATCGTAGACATTAAATGTCTTAAAAACGTTCTTTTTACGAAAACCTATCTTTTACAAGACACTCAATAATTTAGAAAAAAGAGTACGAAACATATTCTTTGTCTTTGACTCCACGGAACTGTTATATTTTATATTCTTACATCTACCCCAATTTACTATTCAGAATGTAACCTATGGATGATAAATTATACCTAATGTGCGAAACTATTGGCATATTGCATGTCAGCTGAAGACACGCATATCAATGTAGGTATCTACATACCAAGTAGGTATATATATATACCAGTTTCATAACTCTATTGTTCTTTATTACTGTTACTCATTACTTTGCAAGTACTCCGCTTTATAACATGATGATGTTGTTTACATATCAATTTTACCTACCTACAATACTTCTATGTAGATATTAAAATGATGAATATATAAAAAAAAATTGGTCGAACTGGATTCCATAATTCTCCACAATCCTTTTCGATTATTATCTTGAAGTTTCAAGGTTCATAACTTCAAAGTGATTTGTTACATTATCTTATGAATTTTTTGACACAATTGGATGTCGGGAACTGGATTTTACTATCTAGAAGTGTACCTAGGTCCTAGATGTTAATCATATTTTGAACCACTCTAGATTAATCATACCAAATAGATTTGTCACAGTTCGATGCTTATCGAATAGATGAATTTGGTACAAGCAAATGTTGTAATAACTTTATTTCTCGGATATTGCAGGAGTTCAAGGACTCCTATTTATCCGTTTAGGTGACGATTAATTAATATTTTTAATTCTCTCTAGTTTAATACCACTATGTCAGTGTCGGCATCTCCGATCCTACCACGTCAGTGAGCGGGGGACCCGGCTGACGTAGCAGATCCCATTTTGAGACCCACACATCCACGAACTCCTTAAAGTGTGAGGCGTTTGTGGCATTTAAAAACACTTCCCCAAACCAGATGGGTCGAGGAGTGTCAACAGTCTTTCCCAGAATCATTTCCTCTCTTGCATCCATCATCAAAGGACATTCCCGAAGGATATGTTCCGCATATTGAGCTCCTGTCCCACATGTGCACATGGTAGAAGCAAATGTATAAATTTGGAAATGTCGAAAACGTTTTGTATGAAAATATATCTGACGATTCACCTTTTTACCTCCCTATACAATGAATTCATGCCAAATGAAGATTGTGTTCGTTTGTTCATTTTCTTCTAAATATATCATATGGTAGAACTTTTCCTATGTTCCGTCTATCTGCTCTCGATTACCACTTGGTATTTACATAAACAAAATAAAACAAATTGAACTTTGGTTCAATAATTAATGTAAGTGTTAAAATAAATATTGTTAAAGTAATTATTGTGAAAAAGCCATTCCATAAATAGGTAAAGGCTTTTGTAATTCACGGATTATCAGCTATAGATTAACTGAACACCACGCAACCCGCATGATTTTGTAGTGACACAATACAATTTGTCATCCATTAGCATACATATTTATGTATAATAGATGTCTACATAGTTTTTGTTCGTATTGAGTAGTTTTATTTATTGTATTTTAATATCCCACATTGGTGGCAACGAATTTGATACAAGTCCAAAATTATCAATTTTTGGTTTAAAAATTCATATCTTATTATTTTATTAATTTAATTAATTTTTTTTGCACATCATCATTCACATAACAAAATAAACAAATCAGTTTACATAAGAAAAAATGTGATTATATGCGGTAGCGAGATTATAGTGATTTCTTCCATCTAACCCGGTATTAAATGTTTTCCCACTCTTTTTCGTAAATTTCTGAGTGTCCTGTAAAAGGCAGGTATTTATTAAATATTTTCGTAACAGCTGATGAGTTGTTTCTTATGATAAAAAGAGAATGTATGTTCTTTCATGCAGTTAGTCATCTAGCACTTATGGGATATGCCGTCATGGTAAAAATAAGCAGAAAGGCAGACCAACGTCAAATAATTTTCTAGTCTTTTCTTTACATACTTGTAAGTACTTTATGGATAAAAAATAGGTTGCTGACTCACGGAAACAAATAGGTTAATTTGGGCCCAATCTTGTGAAAAAAACATTTTATACTTAAAACTGATTTCGAGCAAACTGTGATTAAAAAATAATATTTTGTTATTGTATTTCTTTTACTGATTTGGCGGTAGCTTTGTGGTAATTTCTAAATATAAGTACAAACATTGGATTCAAAAAATAACATTTTGATTAATTCAAATGTTTCTATATTCGTATTAGTAGGATGTATTATTATCCATATAAATAAAAAAATCATTATCACCGCATTTGATATTATCACTTTTAAGCTTCTTCTTTAAAGCTATTTTTTTAGATATATCGGTTTTGTATTGTTAACGACATATGCTATACGCATTACGTACTACATATTTATATTCATCGATTTCGATTTTGATTCACCCCTTGATTTGTTGGAAATACACGATAATAAATAATTTTATGATTATATCCCTACATACCTAAATGTAATGGTAAAGGTACCTACCTTGTGGTAACTATTATTACCTGTAGAACGCATTTCAATCATATTGTGATTCATAAAATTGTGTAAGTTTGACATTATTTTTAACATTGTATTTTTTAAATATACATTTGCGGATGTGCTTGGGCTATCTTCTTTCTGAGACCTCGTCTATCGGGTTCTTCCTGTTGCGTCTGGGGACATTCCGGCGCTCTCAGGTTCTGGAAGTTCAATAAATGCTTCAGAGGCGCTAGGGTGGGCATGGGCTGCGAGGTGTGTGGTTCGGGTAGTACTACATGTATTCCTGTGATAGGGTGCAGCATTGGCTATCTCAATATATATATATATATATATATATTGTTACATTGCATAATATTTACGTTGTGCCGGTTGGCGAATAACTTAGTGTAAATAAAAAAAATGTCCAGATGTTTTTCTACAGACACATAGATATCATCATATCATTTTGCAATTATTATAACTGGTAATCGAAGCTCGACTTTCAATGCTACTAAGGTCGTCGGTAGCCTGAAGGTAGTCTCGGCCTCATGAACAAGGGGTCCGTGGTTCGGTACCAGGTACCGGCAAACTCCCCTTTCACGACACAAGCTTTTAGTAGCTTACTGTAAAAGGTGTATAAGGTTGTATTTGGGTTTATAACAAAACCCAGATAGGTATATATATTTAAAAAAAAAGATCTAATACAGTTAAACAATCATTCCCACTAGCAGCCGCCTTACTCAATATTTACAACATAATCGCTTACTGTTAATATTTTGGGTTCATTTAAAATAATTTTAACCTACATTATAGTGAAAAACATTGCAGCTTGTTGAAATATATAGTTTCTCATTCAAACTGTAGATATGTATGTAGGGGGAAATTTATACATTATGTAGGTACGTATGTTTAATAGGTTAAGTTATTAATATCGACGTATATCATGTACGCCATACAGCTGATTATGTCTAGTGAACTGTATGCGCATTATCTCGCATTTACAGCTGTTTGTTGTATTCCATTGTTGATATGCCAGCCATAGGCAATATTTTATAATAGTATACAGCCTACATAGTCTATCATGATGAAACTGATTGTACATATAATATTGTAATGTTCATATAGATAGACACAACTTATTGGTAAAGTTAATTCGAGAAAACTTCAGAATGAGAAAGTCGGAGTGAAAATGTATAAGAGGGTCCTATAAAAGGCAGGAATTCCTAACACATCACGTTTAAAAAATTTAACATAATAAGTTTAATACGATATGCAATTTAATTAATAAAGTAATGGGATATCTAGTAGTTCGTGAGGCTCTCAATGTGGAACCGGTACTCCTGCATATAGAGAGGTCGCAGTTGCGATGGCTGGGTCACGTTCTCCGCATGCCAGAGGACAGACTACCACTTAGATCTTTGGAGGCTGTGGGAGAGGGCAGTAGACCGGTGGGCCGCCCTAGAAGAAGCTGGCAAGGGCAGGTGTCAAACTTGTGTGATGAAAGACTTGGTTTGGAGTGGCCAGAGGTCCTGGAAGCAGCGGTGGACAGGGATCTCTGGAGGAGGTACCTAGGCGCAATGGGCCCCCGACCCAACTAGGACAAGGGGAAGAAGATGTATGTATGTATGATACCTAGTAGAATAAGCATGTCGGTCATCTTTGCCGTAACTTCGCTTAACAAGTCTATTTAGGGCGCATCTTTGATTCTTAATTTGTTTCTGTTGTTTTTGCTATATGTATGTGATGTGCCTGTTGGTGTTTGTTTGTTAAAATAAATAAAGTCATATGGAATGAGTGAGATTTTTAAAAGACATTCTTAAACATGCAGAAAGTATGGGAGACCTATAATCTTCCAGCAAATCACGAAAAATCATTTGTTAGTTTGTTAATCAATTAAATATCCCATAGTAAATTTTAGAAGTTGGCTTCAGTATTTAAACACCTTTGTAATTTAATGAACAGGCTGTTTTCTGAAAGCAAAACTACGATTTGATTTACTGATCATTGATCAAAATAGAGGGACGCCGGGGGGGCTGGCAGAAGACAGACAATATGGCTGCGCAACATACGAGATTGGATTGGAATGAGAGGTGTGGATGAGTTGTTCCTAGTGATGTGAGAAGAGAAAATTCTCCAAAGAAATTTCTCGAGAACGAGAAATTTCTCCGAGAATTTCTCCTCTGATGGAAGAGAAATTTCTCTCCATAATTTTTCCTAGTGGTATTATGACCTTTCGCCCAGTACAATTCGCAGCCAACTTGATTGATCCAAAAAATTGTGGGGCTTATTAAGGCTCAAATCAGAGGTTATCAACACTTTTTTCCATGTACGAACCAGTAATTTTTTTTATGATATTATACTTTAAATAACACACAGTTTACTTTTCACTAAGATTTTTTCTTACCTCGAGCGCTTTTCGTCAATGTCAATGAATTGACATTTTCAAGAGAACTAAATTAAAAAACAAAAGTTAATGTCTTACAATGAGAAATACAAAAGGGGGGGGGGGTAGGGTAGGGTGGGCGTGTATGATAGCAGGATAAGTGGATAGGGGTGGAGTTGGGATAATTGTACTAGGAAGAATGACTCATGGGTTTTAATAAAGGAGAAGGTGAAGGGATTTGAATATTTACAATGTTGCCATTTAAATTATGTCTATAAATTTCGAGTGTTTCCAGAGCAATTGATTTACTGTAACGGTTCTCTGAATGTAAGACCTTTACATTTTGTACATCAAATGAATGTTTGTACTCTATACAATGATCTGACATCTCCGAATTTCCGGTCAGCCCTCTGAAAGCTCTGAAATGCTCTTTGACACGGGTGTTTATAGATCGACTAGATTGACCAATGTATTTAGCATCACATTAGTCGCAACAATAAACACCACTGCCATTGATTTTATTATTTACATCCTTACAGTTAAACAGTAATTTATTTAAATTATTAGTAGTGTAAAATGCTGAATTGTAAAACGTAAAACGAGAAAATTCTCGGTAAATTTCTCGAAAAATTATTTGTTGAGAATTCTACAACACTAGTTGTTCCATACAGCGCAGGACCGCGAAGCCTATGCCAGAGTTGTTACCAACGTTTGAGGGGACCTGACAGGGATATTACAAAATTAGAAAATTAACTGATGGACTATCTTTTATTGTCAGCTGTAATCATATAAAATAAACATTTGATTTTAACTGATAGAAATGAATAGACAATTTACTGGAAACGACTGTTAGTAAGTAAAAGTATGTAAAATAAATAAAATAAAACAATATTTTTTCTTTCAGAAGACGTTACCTTAATTATTATTATACAACCTTTCGAACTCATAAAATATAACAATGTGTTAAAGGTAATTATTTTTAAAAGATAGGTAGATATTTGTTTGTATTGTGTTTAGATATATAATTAGGTTTTACGTACTTAGCATTATTACAATAATTATATGTATACATGTACGTAATTATCTTGTCAACCGACTTCCCATTCAACGTGTTTCTTATCGTAATTAAAATCTTTTAAAGCTACCATCTAACATACTTCTCAGTGACGTAGATGTGCCTTTAAGGCTTTTTTTTCATTATTTACATAAAGTACAGTAACGGAAATTATTAATAGGTAGTACAAAGTTAATAATAACAAAGTGTAGGTATATTTATTTTTGAAATTGAACCGTTTTAAAAATAATAAATATTCAATCTGAAGTCTTATCTAAGTCTAATTTACATTTAATCTTAAGTCAATTAATAAATATTCATTCTTAAGTATTAAGATTGAATATTTTTTAGACTTACGCGAACATTTATAAACGGCTTCAGTTAATAACAAAAAATTCTTATAATGAGCGAGTATCTATATTGAGGAACATATTTATCATTAACTAGATGTTCCTACCCGGCGTCGCCGGGTTGAATTTCATGTCTATCTCCAATGGTTTAGGCTCTGCAGTTAGTTGTGAAATGTTTCATTTAACCGAATCTTCTTTTGAATTTATGTGAATTTACAAAACAATTTTAGTACATTCAGTTCAATTTCAGTATTTTTAACATTATAGAATTCTATTACATTCTTGCCCTAACCGGCGTTTTATGTCGTTCAAGCATGTAATATTATTTTTTGTACTGTGCTATTAACACGTCGAAGATGTTGTACTATGGGGCAGAACAAGAAGACGTTTCTGGAGAGATCACGTGGGGAGGGCGAGCTCAGATCGAGTGGTCAGAATAGCAGCAGATGAACGCATGACAGGAAACAGACCCCCAGGAAGACCACCTAAACGATGGAGGGACAGCTGGGCATCCACCTCCCAGGAGCAGGCTCCGAGAATCACAGGACATAGTCCTATCTGAAGCAAAAAAAGAAGGAGAAGAAGATATTAACATGAAGAGATTTCCCAGGAGTTTTCTTTCATATAAACCATTTACGAACACAACAAAAAAAGTCGTTGATGGTGGATAAAACATTAAAAAAAAATCGTTATGGCAACACGTGACAGCGGAGCTGTATACAAACGTCACTTTCATACAAAAATGCTATCCAAATTTTCGACTGTTCCGTTGAATTTTCCAAAAATTTTCCTATATTTTTTTATATAGCATTTTTGTAAAATAATTCCAGAAATTTTGATTTAATTTTATTTTTGCTATATCTACTTGAGTTTTCATCGACTATTTTTTCATATAAAATTATAATAAACATACAGTAAAACCCTCATACAATATCATAATATCATTCTTCTAATTACAGTGTTGATACAATTATTAATTTAAAATTAATTTTAAGTGTACCTACATGACGTAAAGTCTACTATTCGATTACGAATTTGTTTAAAACAAAACATTGGTAACGCTCAAATGCATGCTTTTTCATGTTAATTTATATGTATATGTGTGTATTGTTACATGAATGCACGCTACTGTATGAGTAGGTATACAATATAGTATGTTAATATTTTCTACCCTTCCACCTATGTGTGTATTATAGCTTTTTCACAGGTAACTATTTACATACATCCCTTCCAGTGAGATACCACCCCAATTATGTTTTTATGTCTTTATTCAAACGTTACGCACTTGCAATGATAAAAAAAATAAGAATTACAAAAACAAGACTAGTTAAAACTAAAGATATCATGAAGAAATTTGGGTATCCAATTTTATATCAATTATTTTAAGAATGCTTGTGATTTATTCGAAAACGGCTGAACTTTGTCTTTAATCGAATGATAAGACTGCTTGTATTTGCGCGATCTCTTTCAACTAACCCATTTGACTAGAGAAACATTCATGAATAAATCCAAAAAAAAGTTGCTTAAATAGAGAATAAGTCTACTTTTAGGAATAAAAATACAAAAAAAAAAATTTAATACAATTTTCTTTGAATGTTTATAAAAAAATGTAAAATAAAAAAAATATGTGTTTATATAATTATTCAGAGTTTATAGGTAGGTATTTTATTGTATAACTGTTCGAAACATAATTTTAGCGAGTTTATTTAAAAAGACGATTATAAATATTAAGATCTATACCACTTAACATCCCAAATCCTATCCAGTGATAGTTGGTGGTTCTTTCATCCACAAGGGTTCCAACGACTCGTACGTCCCTCTTTCACAATACATCATAATGCTCTGAATGGAGAAACTTAGTTTCTGCCCTGTGCTTCCGAGAGGAGCATTGAAGTGCGAGATAATGATGATTTGGTATAAATATCTATAATCACGTATGCTCATTATTCATAATGTAATTAAACAATAATCATATCAATAAATACGGTAATAAAAATTATCTGTTATTATTTATTTTACTAATGTAATTACTGGTTTATATTGTGTTGGTACACGATCACATACTTACTAGTAATATTATTATGGAAATGGTAATAAAATTAAGTAACATAATTTCATGTGTGTTTGTTGGTAATTAAAAATATATATTTGCGTGAAATGCATAAAATATTTTATTGTTGTATGTTTATTATCCACAGATATCAATATAATTTTTATTTTCATAATAAATGCTTTTATATACCTACTTATTGCAGGTATAATAATTGTAAAATTGCACTCATTTATATGTAATTAGGTATATGTATAAAAAAAACATCCCTACTACATAATATGACTAGAATGAAAAATAATAAAATTTGTTGATGTGTCACAAGCACATTGATTTCATTAAATATTTTAGATATTGGTAGCTCATTAAAAAATATAATTGTTATGTTTTATCTATTTATATTTTTGGTATTTATGTATATTATAGTAAACAATAACATATTTTGAAGCTGAGTTAATTTAAATAATATGTTCCAAATCCAAAAATGCACTGTTCAATGCACAAAATGTAAAAAATGTTAAAGAATAGGAAATTTAATTGATTTTTACGACTTTAAGACTGAAAATAATTTTATACACTTTTTACATTAAATATTACACAGCAAGTTTATTGTCAGATTTATGCAATATGTTTAATACTTCCCAGAAAAAAATACTTAAATAATAAAATTGATATTTTCAACCGATGGTTCCTGATGGAAATTCATGTTGAATTAATTATACATAAATCAAACAATAGATCTACTAAAGAAGTCTTTTATTTATAATTCTTCTTCTTCATCTCGTGCCGTATCAGGTCCCCCCAACGTTGACATTCACTCATTCAATCAATCATTTAACTATTATTAATAACTTTTTCCCTTATTGATTCTTATTATTAACAATAAGTCTTAATGTGGCGTTCAAGGGTGTGGCCGTCCGAGAATTCAATGGGAAGATCATATTATAAACGAAATCACGATGGACACGTGTTGAGAATGTTGAATAAGAGAGTATGCACGAAGAATTGTATGACGGTGACGGTAGTGAAAAGTTGTGCTAGAATAGGTATCAGTGAGACTCGATTATTTTTGCCTACCCTGAAAGGAAAGCGGCGTGATATGATGGTTATGACGATGATAAAGTGCTTATGCATTTACTTCATGTGTAAAACAGTTTGAAATAACAAATTGTGTGTAAGATTACAAGTAAATTCACATAATAAAAAATGTTCTTCCCACCCGTGAAATTTATTTATCTAATGTACAAACATATATATACAATAATATTATTATTATCATGTTGGTGTTATTGTTAGCTTTTAACCTTTTCTTATATTAAAGTTCATAATAATAAAAATACATACAAAAACATGAAAAAAAGTGTAAACGGTAGTAAGGTATAATATTATGTTAATAACATGGAAGTATTACGGCCCGATATTTCAATGTGTCTTCGAAGTTATCCTTATTGTAAAGTCCACCTTAACTTTCGATTAATTTTGTGTATTTTATCCAGTCAACTACAAACAATTCAACCAATTTACTTTAAAATGTGAGATTTAAACTCTGAATAACACCTAAATACCTTTGCATCTAGGTACCTACCTATTATACTCATTATCATCGAAATTGGTTATTTTATCCACTTTTGATAATAATGAGAAAAATAACAGTTATACATAATATGTAAATTTAGGAATATTATTCCTAAATTGTGATAGGAAACTTTGGGGATAATTCTGCCCCTTCCTCAAATTCTGGTGTAGAATGATCTATTTAACTATTTGTATACTGTGAAGTCTCCTTAATAGAATGGCACTCCCACTCTTTACTGTAACAATTTGGAAAGAATTCATAAAATATCACTTCAACGTCATTTCCCGAATTTCCCAAATTCACCCCAAATGTCTTATTTTCCTGATGTAAAATGGTTGTGAAAACGTAAATAAAATGACTGATCGAGTTGAGGTAGAGTTCATAATAAGGGCCACTTAAAATGCACATTAAAATATCTAGCGTAAGTAGCATAAAGTTGTTGTACTACCTGTTTTATCACACTTCATATAATATACTCGCGTAAGAGATAAGTATACATATGGTGCCTTTAGAAAATTTTCGTTTCAATTCGGATAATTATGATTGCGTGCTCAGAAACACTAATAACGAGGGGATATAATAAGCATTATCGAAATGGCTAAGCGGCCATCCCTGAAACACGCAAACACCACTCTCTCTATGCGCGTAAAATTTTGAATCAGGGATGCCTTTTGTTATCTATACATTTTTTATCAATCAATCTATACCATCATAGCATTCCACACAAGCAGAGTATTCAGTAGACTAACTTGAACATAAAATTTCTATTCTTTGTGCAGAATTGGTGACATTTATCTCATCGCTGAATGTATAATGATGTACATAATGCCTTATACGTGATGCTTTACACCAGTATATCCCAACCTTCTTTATGGCATGCCCCACCTTAGTCTTTTCAAAAGTCATATGCCCCAGCGGCCTCTTTTTTGTTAAAACAGTTGGTAAATTTTGAATAATATGTGGAAGCGCGGTGCCTCATCTCTGAGGCGTGATGCCCTACTGTTGGGTCGTACTCCCCACCTTCGGAAACACTGCGTTTACACAATAACTGTCTTTTATCGAATAATTAAGAAACTTACAGGAAAGATAAGAAGACCTTACCAGTTCGGGATTAAAAATTAAGATGTAAATCCCAATATCACTACCACAGAAATTCCAAAGTGAAATAGATCCCTCACTTCATTGCTTAAATCTTCGTTTTTCTTTATAAATTTGGTATAAGTAAAACATAAAACAAAACAAAATGGTTTATATATAGTCGCGTTAATGCCCATAATGCAAGATTAATATATCTTAGTTTGAAACTTACTCGATATGACTTGATATAAGGTATGACTCCCATTCTGAATGTCTTATATTTTTTTTGTATAGAGTGGAAAATCTGTCCGTTCATCATTACATCTACTTCTTTTCGTATCGGTCAGCAAACGACAAATAATAAAAACACAAAATCCACATCTACACTCCCATTCCCTCCCAGAAGGCAACGACCTCTCTTGCAGCTACCCCTAGGTGAGTTCGCCCCTCGAATTCCTCCCAGTGACACTGTCTGTGAGCCATCGAGCATGTCAGGAGGTGTCCAGTGTTTTGCTCCTCTCCACGGTCACACGCCGTGCTCTCAGCCAAACCCCATCTCTGAAAGTTCTTTCTAGTGCGTCCCACTCCTGTTCTGATTCTGTTGAGGGTTTTCCACATTGGCCATGGTAGGTCATGGCCCGGAGGCAGAGCTTCCACTGGGCTGTTAAATATTGTCTCTTGTATGTTCTCCGCTGTGTCTCTCCACAGGCGCACTCTTGCAATAATTACGTGTTTTGTTTTAATTATTTTATGATTATTAGAATATTTTTATATTTTTGTATTACATGTTTCTAATTTTAGGTTACGATTTTCCTTTATTAAGTTTATTTAAAACTTTATATAAAACTGCTTATACAATCACGGACCACATGAATAGATATTTTGGTCTCATTTATTGATGAAGTTTTGTTTATTTACTTGTAAATAGGAATTCTATTCAAATATTTCTTAAATTCTCCGAATATTGGGTGTGCTAAAGTTACAAGTAACAAGGTTATTAATGATTCCAAAGTAAAATTATTTTACGTAAGTATATTATTTTACTAGTCAAAGTATTAAATATACTCAAATGGAATCCTGAAATAATATTATGTGAAATATTTATTTTAAATTATAATAATGTTTTTTATCAAAATATATATATATATTTTTTTTTAACCTGGTTATCATTTTTTTTTGCCCCTTGGTGTTGGTCTTTAATTATTTTTTTAGTCACACAAATACTATTTGTCAATTCATTGTTAGTCTACCATTTGTATTTTTGGCCACCCGTTAAATAAATTCCGTTTGTTTAAAGCAGTGTTGCAATACAAAAATTTGATACATATTATAACAGTTTATAAACAATATTTGCAAAATCAACGAAACATCCAAAACAAGTCAGATTTTTTTTCTTGGCTATCCAGCTGTTATTATTATTATTAAAAGGACACCATATTCTACTGTGACCATTACAGACTTCGGCCAATGCGATCCCAGATCCCAGTTATCGAGTGACTTGAGTCATTTGGGGATGTAAGATATAGATAATTTGCAATCCAGCAATGAAGTATGTTTCACATCTTACGTACCTTATTTATTTATGCCACGGAGAGAACGATCACTGTGTCAAGTCAACTACATCGTTTATTATATCTTTGGAGGTTACTCTACTTGTAGAAAGTGCCATGAGGATGTAGGCAGAAACATAAAATGGTTAAAAAAAATTAAGGCATACACAATTATCTCTCATTTTTTCATAAAGCTCCTTCACATAAAAGTTAATACTTGGAAAACATTTATTTGTGAAGCTTCATATTGTTAATAATGTAATATTAACACTTTTCACCATTCATTCACTCATTCATTCGTCAATCACCTTCTCATTTTAAGATTAACATAAAACCATTGCTACGTGTGGTCTATAGAAATATTATACATAAACCTACACTTGAATCTTAAGCATCTGCATATATGTATTACTATAAGTATATACATATACCGCATTATTTTAAGGGTAATGTTAAGTTCTTTTACTAGGAATTCTGTAGGTATCTAAATAAGCACTCGAATTTACTTAAATATTTATTTGGGTCGGCTGTTTGTTCGTGCGAATGAAATTGCTTACATTTTAGAAAACCTTAAAAAAAAACTGTTGTATTTCTTTATGTACTTACCTAACAAAATGATGTTAATATTTTTGTTGTTTAATATTACATACGAAAGACAAATTTGCATAAAACAACGCATTCTAAAATAAATATTCTTCAGGTTATTATTTTTATTTATAATTAATCGACAATAATTTCTCACACACGCCATATCCATTACAGGGCAAAAGATCAGTTAAAAAATATTATTTCATTGTTATTATTTTGCTTCTACTAAAATATGTAAATCGTATTACTGTTGCCAAAGGATGAAAAAGAAAAAATATAAGTATTTCTTTTTCATTCGTCTTGAGACAAATATTCCTCTAATGTTGTTGGCTATGCTATATAATTTTTTTTCTTCATTATTGACTTGTTGAATCTAAAAGAGCCACTTACGTAACACTGGCTACCATTTTACTGTCCTTCAATATTTTTAATGACTTATAATGACTAGTGTATAACATGTGTGGAGGGTCCTTTCAATAATATATCCTTCCATATTTTTACTGACTTTTGATGATTAGTGCACTAATACAATCACAGTATCTTTCAAAAGCAGGATTACCACCAGTGAGCTAACTGCATTTAATGAAGATACGGATGGTCCTCCTTGTGCCATAAAAAGACGAGATATTTAAGATAGGTGGTATGTCTTATCGCTAAATTGTAGCTATTGCATGTCTCGTCCACAATATCACTATTCTGTAACGTTTTGGTTGACTTTTTGTTGGTTATATTTATCATGCTTTCATTTCTCTAAAAAACTTAAATCTTTAATCATATTTGACAAAAAAAAAATACATAATATGAATGATATTTTATTTTATTAATACATTTTTCGTTAAAGATTCGTGATGAAAACTTTTAAGCAGATATTACAAATGAACTCACTTCTACTATCTTATGACCTGATTAGGAAACATTAGGCATTTCAGTCAACCCTAATTTCAACCCCCTCAGCAAAATCTTTTAGAATCTATTGTTAAATCCAATTGGCCGTATTCCTCAAGGGGTGGCTCGGGCGCTTTAGGTTAGCAAATCTTTCACTAACTAGAGTTATTTACTTAATGTAGATACATCAGAGTTGTAGCTTCAAATTTTCTTTTGATTTTAGGGGTTGAACTCAACATGAGCAATGAATGAATCATTCGTAAATGCAGAGAGAATAATAGAAAGAGTTTTCCGTCTTTTTTGGTCACTAGATTTCAATTACCCGCGTATCTGGAAATTGACGGAAACGTTATAAAAGTTTAAATTGATGAAGTTTAGGGTCATGCACTTCGAAGTGAATCGAGCTGTCGTCCTATTTCACTTTCAAGATACGAGTTATTGCCAAACACGAGCGCTCGGGGTATAATCTACATTTGAAGAAAATTAAAAAAAAAAATATATTCAACAATCTAGAATGGGGTTAATAGATGACAGCATATATAAAATGAAAAATTTGCTCAATTATTAGTTAAAAAAATACATTTAAATAAATTAAAGAAGTATTTTTGAAAAATATAAATATCATGACTTTCGTTTCTTCAGGAATTTCACGTCTTGCACGCCACTGTAACATCTACTTGTACTAAAATTGCCTACCAAAAATAGATGGATGAATTGCTTGAGTTTACTTATAGGTATTTGGTTATGTTAAAGCCCTTCAGTAAGAAACGTGGATATAAGGTTAACCGCATGACACCTGCTTAAAGGAAACGTGCAATTCCAATTTGGACGAAGCAAAAATACAATATTATAATATGGGTCAAATATTCATATCCAATTTAAAAGTGTGTTGAGATATGACTTTAAATTGAGAAATGTTTAAATTTTGTGTATTTCTGTTAATTTTGAATATTTTGTTCCATTATAAAATAAAATTTCTGGAACAAAAGCGTGTCATAAATTAATATTCTTTCCTAGTGGCAATCTTTTTATTTTTTATTATTTTCATTTTAGAACTTGTATTTTCTTATTTACATAAAATACTAATTTGTAAAACGCGAGTTTCACTTCAAAATAAGCAAAAAAAAATAGTATAATTTCGTTCTACGAGAATTTTTCTGTTCTGGTTAATAATATTTAGGTAAATATTATCGTATGTTTTTTTTATAAATCTAAATTGGTTCACATTTCGTATTCAATTACGTCTTAAATGCCTATGGCTAGACAATTTTTTTCTGAATTTCGTACTTTATATTATCATTATTACTTAATCCAAACTATTAATGTTTTTTTTTTAAATACAATTACATCTTTTACTCCAATTCAGTGGCGATCCTAGCTTTTGTGGTTCCTCAGGATAATCAAAGTGTATGAGGCCTCAGACAAAGCAATTTTGCGGGCATATTGCCAGCGGACCAGCTGGATATAATAAACATACAAGCTTCCTCTCGCCGCAAGCAAAAATTATACATTCAAGATGTGCGGCAAACCTCGTCGCTGAATATAAGATTTAAAATGTATTTTTCGAACACCTGCCTTTTACAGTACACTTGAAAATTTTCGGAAAAGAAAGGGAGAATAATTCTTTGCCAGCTGCTCCACGGAACGTGTAACACAAAATACACCATTTCTTTGTTTATGTTTTCGGCATTAACAATATAACAATTTCTAGACATGATATGATTTTTAGATTATTATGTAATTATTATTGTTATTTTTTGAGCTTTTTATATGCTACCGCGGTTTCGGTGGAGCGTCCACCATTAACGAGCGTTAATCTAAAACTTTTAGTTTTAGTTTTACTTAAACTTAAACTTTTAGTAATTAATTGTATCGGCATTTACTTTGTAACACTTCATTTTAAATCCACACATAAATATTCTAATGCGTTCGTATGTATGTGCGTATGTCCTTAATGGACTCTGAAATAAGGAAAGACAGAAGTAAAATAATACACTCTATACGAGGTCTCATCTCCTGGGCACGTTCAAGGCCAAAAACATTTAAAATATCTTATGTATTGATAAAGATATTATAATAATTAAATTTGTATGGAAAAATCTATGAAAGTTTTTGTAAGTAGCAATATTCATGGTCGAACATTTTTCAGTGTACTGAATTAATTTCACAATGGATGTAACGAGAAATACATCAGTACTGAAACTAAACATTTGGGGATTATTTTGGTTATAAATTATTGTGTTTGGTTATGATAAAAACTCCTGAATTATGCGAGTTAAAATTGCATATTTTTGACATCTTGAGCTAATTTCATAATGGCCGACATGAATGACATAGAATCCAATAAATTAATATTTAGGTTGGTACATTGGTTCATTTGTTTGTTTGTTTTGTGATTTGTATGTTCTCATCTTATTGTAAGATATTTAGAGTTTTTCAAAATATAGTTATCTGTAGTATCAAAAACATAGAGTTATTAATTCAGTGATATTTCAACGTTCTTTTGTCGAAGTATGCTAAACTCCAAAATCTAAAAAAATCTTACATATCTACAACGATGCTATTAATACATCTTCTTATTTTATTGTAAGATGTTTAGAGTTTTTCAAAACACACATAAATATTCTAATGCGTTCGTATGTATGTGCGTATGTCCTTAATGGACTCTGAAATAAGGAAAGACAGAAGTAAAATAATACACTCTATACGAGGTCTCATCTCCTGGGCACGTTCAAGGCCAAAAACATTTAAAATATCTTATGTATTGATAAAGATATTATAATAATTAAATTTGTATGGAAAAATCTATGAAAGTTTCTGTAAGTAGCAATATTCATGGTCGAACATTTTTCAGTGTACTGAATTAATTTCACAATGGATGTAACGAGAAATACATCAGTACTGAAACTAAACATTTGGGGATTATTTTGGTTATAAATTATTGTGTTTGGTTATGATAAAAACTCCTGAATTATGCGAGTTAAAATTGCATATTTTTGACATCTTGAGCTAATTTCATAATGGCCGACATGAATGACATAGAATCCAATAAATTAATATTTAGGTTGGTACATTGGTTCATTTGTTTGTTTGTTTTGTGATTTGTATGTTCTCATCTTATTGTAAGATGTTTAGAGTTTTTCAAAATATAGTTATCTGTAGTATCAAAAACATAGAGTTATTAATTCAGTGATATTTCAACGTTCTTTTGTCGAAGTATGCTAAACTCCAAAATCTAAAAAAATCTTACATATCTACAACGATGCTATTAATACATCTTCTTATTTTATTGTAAGATGTTTAGAGTTTTTCAAAATATAGTTATCTGTAATATCAAAAACATAGAATTATTAATTAAGTGATATTTCAACGTTCTGTTTTCGAAGTATGCTAAACTTCAAAATGTAAAAAAATCTTATATATCTACAACAATGCTATTAATACATCTACTTATTTTATTGTAAGATGTTTAGAGTTTTTCAAAATATAGTTATCTGTAATATCAAAAACATAGAATTATTAATTCAGTGATACTTCAATGTTCTTTTGTCGAAGTATGCTAAACTCCAAAATCTAAAAAAATCTTATATATCGACAACGATACTATTAATATGTGTTCTTATTTTATTGTTAGATATTCAGAGTTCCTTTTTATTTCAAAATATAGTTATCTGTTTTATCAAAACTGAGATCCAATTCAAATACAATGGCATGAAATATATCATTTTTAATTATCTCATATGCCATCGTAATATAATTATACAAACCCATAGATAACATAAGTAAACTAGCATTAAACGTAATACGGTGATAATCCATAAGTTAGGTAGGCACTCAGAATATACTATCGCATATTATGCTTTTATAAATTTGTTTCATTATAAGTATTTCATTTATTCAAAACATGCGTCTAAAAACACAAGATTTTCAAAATTTAGATATTAAGATATTGTCTATTGATAAAGTAAATTGTTAGAATTGCATACCAGGTTTATAATTCCGATTTAAGGCAATGTCTCACTCCGAAAATAAAATTTTAGCTAAATATAAAACATCATTTGCGTTACATCTATTTAGGAGTATAATTACATTTCAAATAAAGAATAATGACCGCCATTTGTAATTTCACATAATAAAATTATTGTTGTTTGGTTTTCAGTATTTTTAAAATTCACTGGGGTATTCTAAATTCAAAATAATTATAGAATATTATACGTTCTACATGTAAACATCTCAAAACTGTCATATAAGTGTCACAAACACAAATGTCAAAATCCAACGCTTTATCTGGGGGGCGTTCAGAGGAACATAAATATCGCTCGATGTCAAGTGACCACCTGAGCGACCATGAAGTTGCAGTGAGTAGTTAATGTCACCCCGGATAATCGTGAACAACTTTGAGCGTTTTTATGACCCAAATGTCATCGTACTGGCGCCATTTTTGTAAGATTCATTCGCGGTAGTGCGTCGTGCTTTACTTGATTACGTTTTTAATTTGAATAGTTAAATTGGCTTTGTTTTAAGAATGTTTTTAGGATAATGCGTATTAAAACAAAGCGTAAAAAATAAATTATTCACTAAAATCTGCACTAACTATTTTGATTTCTCTTTCATTTTACTTCTTGAAGTAAAAAAATATGATTTTCTATTTTGAAAAATTATATAAGACACCATAATTACGATTAACTTCGCAATTGTTTTGGCAACCGTCATCACTCAAACGTCAAGGTAACTGTCAGAGTGATAATCATCTTGCTATGATTTCGGTAGATCACCCGACGACATGCCTGAACGCAACAGTGCGAGTCGTCGGGTGACTCGCTCCGGGCGCGTGAACGGATAGAGCGTCGTCGAGTGATCACTCGGTGACTGTCTGAACGCCTCCCTGGGTCGCTAGAAAATTAATGTTGCCAGAATATTGGTCGTATTAATCGTTACTTTATTATGGTTTGAATAGTATTCGTTACTTTAAAATCAGTACCTGAAAAATAAATAATTGTTATTGATAATACATACCAAACCAACATCAGAAGATTGGATTGTAGATTCTATTTAAAGTAAGTTTTTGGTATATCCTACATTGAATCCGTTTGTTAATACGTGCTTATGTATGCATGATTTTGGCACGCATAGAGCTGATTATTATTATGACATGTAGCTATTTTGGTGCTAAATAGATCTTAAGACTTAAAGCATAATACTTGAGGTGTAACTAGACGTTACATTAGCTGACTGAAACATAATAATATTTAGATTTGTAGACTGTAACTAGAAGTCAATTTTGTACACCGTAAATAGATTTCAAATTTCCAATCTGTAAACGCCAATTAATGTTTGAGGAAGTTGTTTGGTTGCTCCCGGTGAATAATAATTAATATGCTTAGTTGTTACCGGTACTTAATCCTTTTTTAATTAAATGACATAACATCTGATTATCTAAAGGAGCGCTCACATTTGTTCACTTCCAGTGATTACTCTGGATGATCCTCCAAATTAAAAGGTGTGAACATGCGTTTCATCAATAGTCAATCGTTTCATCAATCACTAGCGATTTCGGATGAAAGCGATTACTACCCGACATAATATTGATGAAAGGTCCTTTCACTGAAACGACCATAAACAAGTTTTATCCTATAATTTGTCTTATTCTCTATGAATTTGTATTGAAAGTCAGAATCATGTACCAAATTATCATACTTTCGAGAATCTTATTAATTTGATTTAAATTTTATTAAGTGCTGTTTTTCATTTTTTATTACGACGTCAAACTACATACAACATGACCGTGAGTGTCGGATGGCAGTGAATGTATAGGATGAACAAATGTGAACAGACGTCTTCACTTTCGATGAACAAGTTTGACCCTGACACGCTGGATGATCATTCAAAGTGAAGCAATGTGAATGCTACTTTAGTATTACAAACTGAAAAAAATTTAGACTGAGACCAGAAGTCAAATTTGCACACAGTTACTGGATGTTAAATTTCCAACATCCAGTAACTGTAAAACGACAATTAATGTTTGAGGAGGTCGTTTGGTTGCTACCATAGAATAATAAACATACTTTGATGTTATTGGTAGTTATTTTTTTTATAAAAGATATACCTATCTGGGTTTTGTTATTTTTTATTTTTTTAATCTAATGACAAGACAAATGTGGGAAATTTTATTTAACTATGTTGGTAGGTAACCAACCAATTATTATTATTTTTTATCAAAATAGGGCATTTACCCGTTTTTTTCTGTTATAGGCATCTCCTAATTTTTTACTTAAATATGAGGATGTGGGTTTTAAACATAGAGTTTTTAAATTGGGAAGAGGTTAAAGTACCTACTTTTTTCACGTAGGCACCTACTAATATTGACGTGTGTGATATCAAACTTCATGTTTTGAAATTGGGAAGAAATTTTTTAGTATTTTTTACGTAGGTTTTGCACTTTTTATTTACTTAATCAGTTTTACGTAGTTAGTGCTTACTTAATTTTTTTCAATAAGATTGTGTAGTTTTAACTCATTTATTTGGATGATTATCTGTTTTTAAACCCGAGCGATGCCGGGTTATAAAAGCTAGTTATCAAATAAAATAAAATAAATATTTATTATTTTTGTTTCGTGTTACTGTTGAGTAAGACTAACGCACGACCGGTTTCGCGGACTCCGAGTTCGCATCATCAGGTGCTGATCTATACTGATGATGCGAACTCGGAGTCCGCGAAACCGGTCGTGCGTTAGTCTTACTCAACAGTAACACGAAACAAAAATAATAAATATTTATTTTATTTTATTTGATAATTTAAACTTTTAGTTTTACTTAAAAGTTTTAGATTAACGCTCGTTAATGGTGGACGCTCCACCGAAACCGCGGTAGCAAACAAAAAGCAAAAAAAAATACACCATTTCTATTAATATTTCAGGGCTTTCTTACTTTGCTATCCTAAACCTCCTCTACTTTTAATCGTATTTAATTATTACCGTATAGTGCTTCCGCGATTGAGACAAAAGAAATATGACAGTGACATATTGGTCATCTTTCTAAGATAGATGTTTTAAAGATAACCTATTTTCTATGATTTTATCCCATTCTATACTTCCGAAAGGAACGTAAGAAGTATGAAATGGAATACCAAAATTGTAATACCACGTGGACATGTTAGGTGAAAAAATCCAATAATAACTTTCACATAAATCTAATAAATTAAAACCTATTCAAAATTCATATTACTATGTGTTTTCAGGAGTTCAATATTTACTTATGTATTCTAAATTATTATATTTCTAAAGCCTACTTCTACTAATACGCATTAAATAATTCAAACATAATATTTTCATAAGAAAGTTTTGTTTAGAACTTCGATATAAAATATTGGCTTTTAGTGCTCTTTACTTAGTCGGAAATTTGCGGTGACGTAAGACATTGTAGAAGTCGTGTCTATGTAATATACCTATTATTTGTACTGTACCATGTAGTCGTATATAATTATACCAACCGCAGTATGTAACGACATGAAAACTAAATATATTAAAAGAGTAAGTATACAAAATTAGGTATATTAAGCACTCGAGTTTTTCACACAGATTTGCAAGGAAACGATTAACATAATATATTTTTTACCACGTAGTTTCTTCATAATTACCCAGTATAATAAAAACAGTTTTAGTCTTAAAGACCATAAATGAATTTCAACTAAACCGTGGTTTTTCCATAAAGAATAGGTTTTCTACTGTTCGCTGTAAGATTTCAAGTGCCCTGTAAAAGCAGGTATTCGTAAAACCTCTCGTGTGAAACAGAATATAACATCTTCAATTCAGTGATGAGGCATGCAACCTATTATAAATGTTTATTTTTTATTGGCATGAGATGACAATCCGTATGTTTTTTTATATACAGTTAGTTCTTTGGTTCTCCCACTTTAAGGATATGTCGTGATGATATACTGATTTCATTTTATTGGCAGTTCTTGGTGAAATGGAATTTAATTTTAATGAGTGAAATTAACATTAATTTGCCCGATGGAAAGAAACTATGGATATGAGATGAAATATGAGATCCCAAAAAGATGATTGCTTCTATGGAAAGTATGAATGGTGGAATTGGCGAACGTTAACCATGGACACCGAATGTGATCACTTAAGCCAGCCTAGAACCAATTCGTAAGCGTCGGGGCGCCTTTCTCACTTCATCCGATTACATTTTGCACAATGTTACATTGTGTTAACATGGTTCTCCAATCGAGATAATTAATTGAATACCTATCTAATTGAGTAGAGATGAGTTAACAAATAAAACACAGTATTCACCACGGAAGCATAATGCCGACTAATTTATTCTCACATTCAAAAATTACAAGTAGTACCACGCAAGGTGGCCATATTAATAAATGATGCCAAATGTTGGCAAACTATTTTTATGTGTTTTTACACTATCTTTTACATGAAACTCGAAAACTTACAGAAAATAATTTGAGATACCTATTCATTAGTGAGGACCCCACAACTTTTGAACCTATTGAAATTTTACAATACCTTAAAATACAAAATATTGTATTGTATTCTATTCTATCTTTAAAGGCCATCCACTCGTTTACGGGTGATCAGGTTTATATAATGTTTTGCTGTAAAGTTTTGGAACACAGCTTACTGTGTGACGAATATTTAATATCTGTATATTCAAATAAAATATAATTAAATTGGTATGTTTCTGAATTATTTTTAACCTTAAAAGCACAAATTTCGCACAAATGATTTATGTATTTGATATAAATTATCTGTTATTTATCTTTTAAAGTACCTACAGTATTATTTTGACAGAAAATATTATAAGCATCTTTTTTATAAAAAACATATTATTCTCGGAATCAATAATTGGACGAAATCAATACTACCTACGTTATTATTTGTAAAGGTTCACCTCACACATTTACACAATGTACGCCTCCAACTGACATTACATAATAATATTATGTTGTAGACTGGACAAAGCTTTAAGAATATTCTAAAGATAGCATATGTGTGAATATGTGTGAAGATAATCGAAACCTTTACAACTATTACATCAGAATCAACATTTACATAACATTTTATGATCTATTTCTATCTATTTATACCCTCATGCCGTGTCTCAGAAGTGGTAGACAGAGAGAACGGAACCCCAATAGATCTATCTTTACAAACTTCCAGTTTCTCATACATGCACGCCAATTTCTCTTACTCAACACGCGGCCGATCTTTAGGATTTGATCTACGTGGTTCTTTGCCATTCCGCGCTTCCTCAAATTCCCTCATTCAGATAAATTCATCCTCTTTGTCATTGTTGGAGAGCAACGTTTTTAGCCTGGGAAATGCATTCGGGATTTGATTAGAAGATGTGTCGGAATTTAATAAAGAACGTACTTTATTCACAGAGTAATGACAGAGAGTGATATTGCATAGATTACAATCGATTATTCAAATGTCACAAAATAAAACCATAGACAATAAATAGATTGTGGATAAATTACATAGAAAATTATTAAGGTGTAACCCACAATCATATCCATGTGTTAACAGTCACTCTTTCTTTCTGTTAATATTTACTTTAATTCTATCAAAAACGTTAATATCGTCATCCAGAATATCATATTTTTGGCCCAACTAAGACAATTTTTTTATATTTTTTTATTTTCACTATGTTTGGCATTTGCCTTTTACAATACAACCATGATAAATTAAACAATGTTGCATATTTACCTAATATAAAAACGGTAAGCAATCAGTTAAAAGCAAAACAAATCGCATCAATAATCAAAATGAAACCAATATCAGTTCAATACTTTTACAACGCAATATTACATCTATATAGGTACAATTTGGTTAATTAAACTATGACTTAGTACACATATAGACACCTACACAACCAAACATTAATTTGATATGTTTATAATGGCAATATACAATTTATACATCATAAACCCACATAAAAAATTTCGATTTGTTAAAAATACAAACAAACAACATTTGATTACGCACTTTCATATAAAAAAAATATAATAATACTGTAGCAACAGACGCATTCTAAAAGTTCTAAAAGCAAACACTCAAATTTATCATTAGAACTGAAATATATTTGAAGTTGCTTTTACGTAATTCATTTTCCAAACAGTGTAGGCATAATTTTGAACTAAAACGAAACTCATTACAACATGTCCAACTTGTATGTAAATATATTTATATAGAGACAGTTCGCGATAGTACATACATAGCAAGTGAGCTATAATATTTATTATGACGAATCGGAGTCGAGTGCGGTAATGAATTTTCCTGTCAGACATTTCATTTCACAAATTTTGCACGCCATGCCACCGCGGCTACAACTTGCATGTTGCTTGTATTACATGCATGTCACCAAACCTACAAAATAAAAATACATAATACACTAAACCTAATGGCGTAAGCAACCTATGACCAGCGATCCTTCTTTTGATATCTTGAATACATACAATTGCACATTTTCGACATTCGAGATAGGTACCTACCTAATTGTTTTTAAGTTTATTTGCCAACCTTTCGCAGTCAAACGTTAATCTAGAAAACAAAAACTAAGAAATACACCTTTTTGTTTTTGATGATTATTTGATAATTTTATTAAATGGTATTTTATATGAAACTAAACTACTAAAGCTTTGAGTTGATTGACATAATCTTTTTCTGTTAGGTATAATCCAAATGATTTGATATCCTAACTATAATATTATAAAGACCTATTGTGATACACGGTATGATTTTGAACTTACTGTCATTGGATATTCTCAATATTATATAGTCCGATAAAGATCATGATTTCTTCCACTTACTGTAGACGAGTATGGATATAAAGAACATTTTACAAATTGATTTGAAGTTTTGAAAAAAAAAAATGAAATTATCGTATTCACTGTGTCGGTGTTTATGCATTTGATGAATTTACTTCTAATCTTACTTGCGCCGCTATTTTGTTCATGGGCTCTGACTGTAGTATTTCAACCAATAGTAGAATAAAACGTTTGTTTTATTTGTTCGAAATTTTCGTAATGTAAGAATAGTGGAATGCAACAATGAACAGGATATGCGTTAACTTCACTTTCAAGTCGGGTTCTAATTACCCGATACACAATAAAGAACCATAAAAAAATTCCTAGACTAAAAAAGATTGCCCATGCTTGATATACAGCAGTCACTTGTTTAAAGGTCAATAATGGCTTCATGGAAAAGCGATTTGCGAGAATACGCTAAGTGAACCAAATTAAGTTTAAATACCCAGTAGGCGGGATACTGAAACACAGCTTAAATGATACACATTAAAATCATACCTATATCTATACTCTATCATCACGGCATTTCCCACAAGTGGGGTAGCCAGCATATATTTAACATGCGAGCTACTTTTTCCGAACTTATGAAGTATTAAGACGTTCAGAATGAGTGACACATCTCATTGCCCAATCGAAGATGCTTAATGTTTTATACGTGTTATATAGCAGAAATGTGTAGAATGTAATTGTTCATATTATTCAAAAAAGCTTTGGTCACATTATTGAAAAGAAGAATATGATAAACATAATTAAGTTGGTTACACGAAAAGAACGGTTTGTGAAAAGGTCAGAAGATAATAGGTGTTCTAGCTTGGAACGTCGTAAAATATTTATTTACTTTTTTCACGCAGCTTACAAAAGGTAGAAAACATTTCTGCGAAGTGACTCATTTGAAATACAGACTTATTTCCTCTTTGGTTAAATAATCATTATTTTTAAAAATTCAGCCTCCAAAGTACTGAATGTCCAAGTATACTGATTTTGTGAATTAAATACCGTGCCTGTGCAGCGTGACACAGTTGTTACTAGTTTGCGGCACATATTATGATATAGTGATAGTATAATATATATTTTAAGTTGCTTTATGAGTTTATGTGTAATCATTTGTTGAATAAAACTTATTTGAATTTGAAAAGACAGTTGTTCTTTTAAATACTGGTTGATGCCACGTTAAAGCTTTGTCTAGAAATTTTCAAGAAAAGCCGTATTAGGTATTTAAGTTATCTAAAAATAAATATATTTCACTTTTTCTTACAAGAAATAATCTTAAGTTTGATAAGATATCCATCAATTACACCTTTACTATTAATTTATTAACTAATAAATAAATATTCACATTTTACTACAGGTAGTTGGCACAGAGACGCTCTGAATGGAGGAGGCTGATTTCTGCCCTGTGCTCCCGAGAGGAGCTTTGAGGGCGATGATGATGATGATGATGATGAGTTGAAATACTCAGGTTAATACTTATAACCGTAAAAAGACCCCAACAAAAAGCAAAATGTTCACTAACTGATTGTACCTAAAGGTGCATCACGTAACCTTGGACCAAAGATGACTGTATCTAGTTTGCATATTGCATTACACACGATGTATAAAACATTTTATGAATACTGAAAGTAACTGACGCTTTTCATGACATTTTTGTTGACGCTTCTAATATCTTTTTACATCCTCAGACAGAATCTTTCATAAATTTATAAGTATGTGGTTGTAAAATCATCTTTCATCTTGCATTTTGCATGAAAATTGTTCATTCAAGAAGTCCCTACTTCTTTTTTTTACGTTCTTTCTTGCAGGATTATAATGCATATGTATAATTATATCATAACAACAAATGTGAGGTAGGCAGCGGAACAACCACATGTAATAAACATGCAACTGGAATGTTTATTGGATGACATTGCCTCAAGGCAATATGTACGCCTTTTGTACAAAATATTTTTTTACCAATATGTATTTATTTATACAACAAACCCGATAATTTCGATTATCGTTCAGAAAATTGTTTGGCAAATTTTAAATGAAAAAAATAATATAATCTACTTTATTGAACATTGAATCTCAAGATAATTTTTTTTGAACTACATCGTAATTACACAACCGAGCATCTTTATCTGTATCTTTCATTCATAAGCTTTCTGATTTCAAAATCTGCATTACAGTTTTCATAGATATTCATTGGTATTTACACCAAAGAAGTTTAAAGGGATGAATTATATTATTTTTATCGTTTAATAGAAAATTTATTACTTAATAATGTAAAAGAAAAACTAATGCTCCATAAATGCAATCAGATTGCATGTCTCTTTGTAAACATGATTCAATATTATTTATTTAAAATACAAATAGTAAAACGTTGTGAAATTAAACATTATGAATTTTATCTAGATTGTGTGACAAGTAATATTTTTGTACTGCTGTAATGCGGTAAATAAACATTAAATTTAATTGAACTTAATTCAGCATAATTAAATGATTAGCAAAAGTTTTGAACTATGTCTCAATCGTGCTGCAGAAAGTTTCAGTTTAAATAATATTTTCAGTAGTTCATTTGAAAACGGTTTTTCTTCTAGCATTACTTTTATGTTTGGGAAATAATAATAGAAGGTGAACATAAATATCGAGTGATAGGACCTAATGAAGCTAGGCAGGACATGTTGACATGGTATAGGTGAGATAAAGTTATCAAAAAAGTTGCAAAGTAAGATTGTAATAAAAAATATAAAATATCTTCTTTGTTCCAGTGTTGGTCAGATAATCGCTGGAAGGTAGTGGATGCAGTAACGCCAAAACGAAAAACAAAATCCATACGTTATAATTTTTATTCTTTTCCAAATTGCAAATTTTACAAAATAAAGAAATAGAATATAATTATGTACTGCCTCACTTAATAAATGTAGCCTATTCTTTGGTATAGTATCCACATAGATAATTTATTTTATATTATTTATTTATTTATTTATTTAACAATTCACGGCGCTAGCCTTTTACATGTTATACATTTACATACATAGTTCATATGATGCATATACAAGTGTAGAATATTAAGACACAACAATCATAATAAAAAATAAAAAAAAAAAAACACAAAAAAGGAACAACACAACTATCAGTATCACAGCATATGTTATGAATGGAAAAAAAAGTCAATGGATCACAAGTCAATTCGATATATTATATGTATTTCATGTAAAATAAATGTTTAAATATATAAATAAACAAATAATAAATATCCGTAGACTGAGATGTTGTAGACTTATGTTATTATTATTATTAATTATCATATCTAACTAACATCACCAATATTATCATGACTTCACACACATGGGGGTCACTCGCGATGAAGTATTAATCTAGAAATTTGTCTTTTGTCGAAATGTCAAGGCAAGGCAATGATATCTCTTCTTAGCAATAAACTGCAATAAAGCTAACAATCTAATCCTGGGTCTTTATTGAAGATCCGTGGAGTTATCGACGAAGAAGAGATTTCAATTTTTTATGCATATTTTCTAGTACATGTTGATTGATTTCATTTATTGGTACAGAGAGGAAGACTTGTATATTTAATACCTCTGGCTACTCCACCTGTGGAAAAAAGTGTGAAAAAATTGATAAGACAGCCTATTTTTAAGAACACCGTATAGACTAAATGTATTTAGATTAGTTGGAAAAGATCGCTCTTTTGTGATAAACTCGCCCTCTGTAAACTGATTGTATCTGATTTGAATTCATTTTTCTGTAAAATTGCACGTTTTGTGATTAATTTACGGTAAAAAATGATAAATTATTATATATACACCATGTTGACATTTCTAAGGTACTATCGTCATAATTATCTATTTATACCATCACGGCATCTTCCAGAAGTAGAG
Organism: Athripsodes cinereus; assembly: GCA_947579605.1. Lineage (NCBI taxonomy): Eukaryota > Metazoa > Arthropoda > Insecta > Trichoptera > Leptoceridae > Athripsodes > Athripsodes cinereus. The sequence continues at coordinate 15,436,432 of OX388321.1, read as the reverse complement.
TAGCCAGAGAAACTTATTGTATATAATAAATATACATCCTCTTTGCTCCGACAAAAAAAAATACATTCATAATAGGTGGTATATTTCACTGCTGAATCAAAATATAAATAAATAAATATTGATTTGTTTTTCTAGGTTAAGGAAATTCCTTTGTAAATATATTATTAGTTTTATATTGTGAATGTATTTGCTTCTCTCGGCTAGAGGGACATCGAAGAAGTGTAGTCAAAAGCTTGCACACATGGGGGGTTACGGTGGTTTGGTGGTTTTTGGCCGGCCAGCCCCTCAGGCTGCCCACTATGGCGCCTCCGGTGTAGACAAAATTTGTGTAGTGTAGAATTCGGATAAATGGAAGTCCCCAGACTTCTGTGCTATCCGGGTGGTCGGTGGGTCTCCTTCAATGCTGAATCAAAAATGGTAAATGTGTTATGGTAAGGTAATTTATATTATTATTGGATATATGTATGAATAAAGAAATTTGAATTTAAAAAAAAAGTTGCCGCCAATACAGGTGCATTATACCTAGTGTGGCATCAACACCAACACATTGTTAATTATTATACAAGTATGTATTATAATTTGATATAGGAGTATGTATAAAATGTTCTATGAATAAAGAAATATGAATTTGAATTAACTGAGACGGTAACGAGAGTAACCTCCTATAATATAGCTATACAAACATGGGATGATATTATGTATTTCTTTATATTATGATAAATATTTATGTAAGAGAAAGAGGAAAGACAAATAAAAATACGACTACTAATACTGTGATATTAGGGTACGTGGTGGGTGTGTTTTGTACATAATATTATTTTCATTTCACGGAAAAATGTTGCCAACTATTAAATAATATTCGTACGTTGTCATTTTTTTTCAGGCGCTGAATTTCTGTGACATATTTTTTGGAAAATTTATGAGCGTACGTTATTAAACTCGCCAAATGTACTCCATACTACCTACTTCTACCTACACTATACTGTCGCTTATACTATACAATACAAAATAGAGCGAAGTGGTGTGAAACTAACTGTCGCTTTTTTTGACATAGCAACATTTTTCGAAAAACGTTAAAAAGAAGTGTTTCAGTTTACTATGATTTTTTATTTTATATCGGTTGATTCTACAAAATTCCTAAAATAAAAAGGTTCCCTCTTTTATCTACAAGTTTTCTATTATCTTGCAGTAGGAAGATTCGTAAAATATCATAATTGATTGAAGTAAGAAAATATTCATCTTCATCATCATCATCATAATGAGCTCGACAGCCCTGGGTGGGCCTTGGGTGAATTCGTAGTCTCTGCTACTCTCGTCTGCTTTTGCTTTTGTCTTCCAGTTTGTGAAAAAAAATATTGAAAGAACACGACTCTCAGCATTGACGCAAACGTCGCAGAAGAAGAAATTTTATGATACGAAAAGGCCAATCTGTCTTTATATTTCGCGTAGTGAAAACGCTATCAACCCCACTGAAGAGAGATACCGTAAAAGGATACGTTTATATTAATGTAGTATTTCATATTATTTATAATGACACAAAATAGAAATTTAAACATTTAAATAAGGTTTATAAGTTTTACGTAACATAACATATCAGTGCATTGTATACCCACCTATATTATGTGTATCGTCGTGTAAGCACCCATAATACAAGATTTATATATTTATTTGGGACTAGCTCGATATGTGTGAATTCTCTATGCATGTAATGTAATTAATTGGCGATGTAAATATTTAATTATATTATTGTATTTTTCATTGTCAGAGCTATTAAATGTCTATTAAAATAAATAAATAAATCGTTTTTGAACTTAATTGTAAATGAATTAAAAGGCTTAAAAATCATTTAATTCAAGAAAAATACATTTTGACTGCACATTTTTACTCACCTACTACAGTGAAATTTATTTCAATTAAAAATATAAGTATTCCAAAATAAATAAAATTGGCCTTTGGTTAAGTTATTTACCATCACTTTTTCTTCTTAGATGAAATTTTCTTTCCTCCATTTTATGTCTTATTATCTACTATAAGAGAAAAATATTCTTTCTGCTTTGTACTGCTATAAAATTATCATGTCTCGTCATTGTATTCTCTTTATTAAGATTAAACATTCCTTTTTACTTTCATTTCCGTCTATGATACCAGTTATTTATATTATACATTTTATTATTTATTTGCCTTACAACAAAAGCACACAACACTTGGCCATAGTATGAATTTAGCTGCACAAATTCACACATTTTACATTTCTATCCTTATATATCATCACGTCATCTTCACAAAGTGGGGTAGCAAGTATGCTAGGACTAGGCTAGGCAAGTCTACTGACTAATTGCATGTAATAAACACACATATCATCCGCTCTGTTCCAAATAATAACAAGAGAGTTAGGACAGTAGGCTTACCTCATTGACGGCGTCCACACAGGTGGATGCGAACGTCAATCATCAATCATGAAGCAAAAATCTTAAATGTTTCGGCAACGATTCAAAGCATTCTCCGAAGAAATATTCGAATGAATGCATTCGTAAACTCTCATGGATGGGTAATGAAGGCATTCATTCGGATATATCTACGGAGAATGCTCCGAATTGCCGCCGAGAGATTTAAGATTTTTGTTTGATGATTGACGTTCGCAACCAGCTGTGTGGACGTCGCCATTATTGAATAAAACATTTCCATTAGTTTTTACACTTTTTAAAAATATAGAGACCGGTTTCTTGTTGAGAAATTCATAGAATATTTTTTTTAAAACCTGAATTTAATAAAAAAACAATTTATTACTGATAAAATACTTGAACTTATAGCTAAGCGCTTTCGGCTTACGATATCTACAGGGCAAACATTGTTAAACACTTAAATCAAATCCAAGTTAATTTTAACACATGTATTTTAAAGCTTTAGTATTTAGTTGTTAAAGTGTTTATTTAATTTATTTTGAATCATAAAATCAACACAGGAATAAAATAATAATAGAAAATAACAATGTTGTAGTCTAATTAGATGTATACTAAGCGACATCAACAAGTTTTTGATACTGAGAATGATAATAATAAGGAGAACTATGATAGGACAGGACGAGTTAAAAAGGCACAAAAGAGAATGAATAATGAGTAGAGAAGGAAAAAGTAATGTAATATTATTTATTAAGAAAACATCGATGAGATTAAAGACTTTTTCTAGAGTAAAATGTGAACCATTGGCAAGAGGGAAAGCGGACGGTTGGCTATCTGTGAGAGGTGGTTCTACAGACACGTGCTGAAGATCTATCGGTCAGAACACGTCGAAAACGATGAGATGTTTATAAGGGTAGACGGAAGTGGGAAACTCCTTTTAAAAATTCCCTAACAATGATTAAACTGGATTGTCCACAACATTAGTCACCCAGTTCTGAAGCCTAAGTCGGATTGCTAGTAGGTACCGTCAGTAACGCTACATTATCTCCATGGTAACAACGGAAATTGCTAATGTTGCACCGTTGTTACCATGGAGATAATACAGCATTACTAATGGTGCGAGCAATCCGAATTAGGCTCCTATTTATCACCACCTTGGAGGGCATGACCAATGGCAGAAATTGTAACAATGGCAGAGACTGACTAAGAGAGACCTACATGGATACCTAAAGTTCTTAAGGATATGAACTGTGACATGTGCCATGTGCGTACCTACAATCAAAGAGACTAGCAGAAAATAGAAAGGAATTAAAAAGAAAATTCAAGCTCGTTGCAGATCAATCCAATGTTTGTAATCCACTATATATAAGTATATTGGAAAGAAAATTGTTGTAGGTAGTTTGCTAATAATTTTACTTTTCTTTTTTCAACAAGAAAATGTATCTAAATATTATTTTTTTTTTTACATTATTTCCAAAATATATAAAGATAAAAATTCAAATTCTAGTGCTTGTGATAATTTAAAAAAAAAAACAGCCTCAAGTTTTATAGACAAAAAAATTGATTTATCAGATTTTCAGATTTTTTAGTGTGTAAGATGTTCCACGAAGTTTTGTACGCAATAAGCCCGATGGCTTTTGTATGAAAGTATAAAGATATATTCCCAAGAGTAACGTTGAATAATGAAATACGAAAAGAATTAACAACAGACACAACTATTTTCATCGATGCACAATGCACCAATGTTTTCATTCCTTAGAGAAGGTAAATTGTATGACGAAAAAAAACGAGGACTGGGGAAATATTATTAAATAAGTAGGCACTGTAGGTAAGTTGGTTTTAGGTAGATAAGTAAACAAACATTTCGTTATAATCACCATCCTAAGAGATGATACTTTCATTTATTCAAAGTAGGTACCTTCCGTCTGGTGGAGTACTTTCTTAATATTACAAACCGGCTTTAACAATAAGCGTTGAAGTACAGTGTTCCATGGATTATTTCTTATTTTTTTTTTCATCGAACTATATGAAAATAAACGTAGAATATCTTTTGCCCTTTGTCGTTCCTCCTTCCACAGATTCCTACCCATTGCGGCTTCCAGGATCTCTACCCCAAGAAAATAATGTAATTTAATAATTTAATTACAAAAAAGAAGTTTTCCCGTGGCTACGTAATATACCTACGGCAATGGACCGTAATAACACAGATGGAAGAGCAGGTCCGAACAGCGCGGGATAGAGAAGCATTCTCTTGAGTTAAGATTGATTGCCAACGTAGAGGGGATCTGATACAATACTGATAGAAGAAAAAGAAGGAAGAAGTTTAACTTTAACTTTGTACATGTCTATAAAATCGGATAATATTATATTTCTTATTTTATTTTTTGTTCATTAGCATATTTTGGCCATATTATTTAATACTCTTTATACTCTCTTTCTAAAAAAACTTAGAGAGAAGAGGAGGAGGCCAATTCTTTGCCTATTGCTCCACGAAATATTAAAACTAGTCTAGTTGGAAAATATCGCATTATTCATTATCGCAATCAATGAAATATAAATATACATACCAACAGAAATTTAGCAACATGAAATCTAGTTTGATTCAAAAACCTCAGTTTTCATTTCTTAGTTGTTAATTCGCTTTCTCAAACGCTTGTACACTTAAAATTTTATGCTCTCTTACAATCAACCTCAATTCGTTATAATAATATTTATTAATAATGTAATTATTATTACTATTTAACTCTTTAAAATGTAGTAAAATTTCTTATTTTTCAGTAAGAAATTACTTTAACAGTGTAAATAATAATAAAATAGATTACCTTTTTTCACGTTAATCGCTTGTTTTAACTTTAAAGATCAGGAATATTTAAAATTTCCTCTTCCACGTGTTGAACGATAAGTAAGACTACTTTGCTGAGTGTTCTTTTAATAGAACGAATATTCATTTTATCTCATTTCATGATGAATAAACAATTTGTTTGCGTAACTTGGAAATTATGAAGGTTTCAAATTTTGTTCTTATTTTTTTTTAAAGATATATCTGGGTTTTGTTATAAACCCAAATACAACCTTATACACCTTTCACAGTAAGCTAAATGCTTGTGTCGTGAAAGGGGAGTTTGCCGGCACCTGGGATCGAACCCCGGACCTCATGTTCACAAGGCCGAGACTCTACCTCCAGGCTACCGACGAACTCTTATGTTTTAAGAAAATCTGTTTTTTCTAGGCCCTACGAAAACTTGGAAAGAGCGATAGACCTTTTATTTGCTGAGTATTCGACATAACTTTTGAGACAATATTTGTTTCTGTAAATTATATAATTTGCGCATGCTTCGTATTTACGTAAATTTATACTTGACTTGCAAATTTCTTCTTCTTTTTATCCCGCATCACAACAATTCCCCACATGTATCATCCCGTTCCAGTCTTTAATGTCACCAAGACCACGCTGCACCTCAATTTTTCCCATAAGTGTTAGTTAGAAAAAACTATACTTATCTCCCCGCAGAATGTGACCCAGATATGAGGTCTTACGGACCTTAACGTTTTCAGATATCAAATATTCTTCTCACAGTAGTTGATCATAAACTTAATGCACCGCACGATCCTGGCGACCTGTGCATGCAATCACGGCTCCTCCAGCATTATGTAACTGTAAAAACATAGTTTGTAGTGAGGATATTGTAGTAGTGCCTTGTAGCGAGTTTCTCCTCCAAGAGATAAGTGTTGTAATTTAGAAGAGAATTCGTCTGGGGGAGCTCTTATGGCAAATCCTGAGCCCTCTATTTTTTTTTCGTTAAGTCTGGATGATATACATATGTGCTCAGCTCTTAAAATATCTACGGGAAAGTGGTGGGAAACTCTAAATGTAATAAAAAAAAAACATCTTGACGTTCTTAAACAGTTGTCGACTGCAATTGGCTCTCCTCAAATCTCCGAGTTTTTAGTCCCTTACATACCAATTTACCAACGAAAAATTACTTTTAAATGCTTTAAAACATGAAAAAGTGATAAAGTAATATTTTTGATTTTAAATTATGGAGATAGAAGCTAACTAGAACAAAAAAAGCGTAAAGATAAAAGCGCTATAATTTCTCATTACAATTCATAATACTTTTTTTAGTATTTGTATAAAAAGAAAAATGTATTTATCTCACACCATAAAAATCTTCTTTGTTCTTTGTTGAATACTTTTTTCATAATCGCACCGGAAGGGCTACTAACTGAAAAAGGACAATTTCGAAATTCAATTTTGAAAAGCCTTTCGGGAAAAATGTCTTTAGTAGCCTGCGTCGTCATTATAACAATCATCAAAGCTTAGATATATTAGCTTAAGAGATTTTTTAAAAAGAATATTTTACGTTATGTTTAATAATAATAAATTTATAAAAATGTTAAAAACAAGCGGGCGTTAAGCACATCAGTGAATCGCAAAGGAGTAATTTAGTTAGTAGGTAACGAATCTTACCTCTTCCCTGAAAAGTTTCTCCATTAAACGTTTTAAATTGCAAGTAAGCTTTTTCTCAGACAAATAGCTTTGGCTACGTAATGCTTTATTCTGTTGGAAGGAAGAAGGCTAACGGAGAATTTCATGTGGACGTACGTAAATAAAACTTAATTCTTCTAACTTCTTTTTTTATTATTATCTACTGCTATTATTTTCAGTTAAAATGTACTTACAGCTATTGCAGGGGGAATAAAAATAACAAAAAGAAGTGGAAAGATTTATGATTACAGGTCGTTCACATTAAAAAAAATACTATAATATTTAATCGATGTATGTACCTACTTATTTAAGAATCTCATAATCTATCTATCTATCTATACCATCACGGCATATCCCACAAGTGGGGTAGCCAGCAGACCAGCTGCATACAAAATATGCAAGCTGTCTTCTCCGTGCCAATATAAAATCAAGACATTCAGGATGGGTGGCAAACCTCATCGCTGAATTTAAGATGTAAAATGTCTTATTTTTTCGAACACCTGCCTTTTACAGGACACTCGTAAACTTATGGAGAAGAGTGGGAGACCAATTCTTTACCGGGTTCTCCACGGGATATCTCATCTCATAATACCATTACTATATAAATAATAATGCTTAGAAAATTATAAAATTGCTCAGTTAGTTTTTATTTCAATTGGTGCAGATATTATTCGGAAACTAAATAAATAATAAAATTAGGAAAATAAACATAATTGAGCAGTTTTGTTTAGAAAATTTATGTGCATTGCGAAAACTTTAAATTTGTTTCATTAATATACTTTTCATCTGGAAATCAATATGTCGTTTTTAAATCGGATCATAACCTTCTACTTAAAATAGTAAGAAAGTAATATACTTACATAGATTAATATATCATTTATGTTTCCACAAACACTCTTTCTATAATGACACGTATAGTTGTAATTGTTGACACCTTGAAATGTTGATGCCTTGAATTGGTAATAAAACGTTTTCAAACATTGACAGTAGTCTATAATAGGTATTTTATTTACATTTTAACCTACTTAGATTTTTTTAATAGGCTTCTCAATATAAATGAAATCATAAAGTTTTCTAAATTTAAAAAACCACATAGTGAAGTTTTCAATTCTTTAAACTTGCGAACCATGAGGGTAATTTTTTTTAGATTTAGATAATGTATTTACGTTGATTGTTATTTCAAATAATAACGCTTCAGATTAAAATAAAATTTCAAGCTTTTCTAGGAATTTAACTCTGAGTTTTATGTTAATTACGTCTTATTAATATTAGTATATGTATTCATCAAAGCTTTTTTTGAATAAATTTATAACACAAACTTTTAAAGAGAAATTTATTTCCAGTTTTATGTTTCTGAGTAATTATAAATTCTTTTTTTCAGAACCAAAAATTTTTCAGTTTTTTTTTCATGATTTTCCCGCAAATTTTAATTTAATCCAAACAACTATAATTTAGAATGTTTGTGTCTGCTTTTGACACAAAATAAAGACACACAATTTGACAAGTTTTAGCATTAAACAAAATAAAACTTTTAGACTTTTAAGATTGTTTTAATGCCAATACAGAAAATAAAATAGTTTAACTATGCGTGGTGAATTTATTATTTTTCAATACTTCCATTGTTTCACTTGGTGGATAGACATAGAGAATCTATCATAATTAATATATAAAGCGTTTTTGCGTGTCAAAATCCTTGTGAATGAGAAAACGCTGTTCTTTTTTGATAACTATCGTTGAGCATTATCAAAACATTACCCAACCAGGACCATCGTCAAATATTACGTCCAAAATCTTTCTAAAACATATTTTTCGAAACTAACTTTATTTTACTTTTGAGCTTTTGATAGGAAACAAAGCTCACACTTTCGAAGGATTGGGATACAGGCATTGAACTAATACTTAATCCAGACGCTATCGAAATCCTGGTCATATTATTGAAGATCTTATGAAAAGTTGATTGATCTCATACTTAATTTCTATATTTTGACCTATTGTACGTAGTTTTCAAGGCAATAACTCTCTTTTAACTAATACCTTCATATCCCTTCTTGTAGTTTTAATAATAAGTGTGGGATATAAATTTAAATAACGTTCCCGTTTTCACATTAAAGAAATATCTCGGATAGGTACATAAATATTCGATAATGTATACAAACATAATTATTATGTTTTGATGCTTTTTTATTGAAATGTTTTCAAACTAGTTTTTAGTCAACAACCTATCAACTTGAATATTGTATATTGTATCTACGATTACGGCATCTCTCAAGTGAAGTACCTAATAGATCAATTGCATCTAATCAACAGATAGATCTATTAATTCAAATGTCAGACTTTCACTGTATGTGAAAATACATACGGTAAAAGGATTGGCAATTTAAAATTTGAATAAAAAATATTTGATTGAGTCGTCGGATACTACATAGTGGAAACATTAAATTTGCTATACGAAAAGGTAAATTTGTTTATATTATTTCACAGTATTTGTATCTCATGGGATTCCTTAATGTCGTTTTTAATTACTATGTTACCCTATAAATTTAATCATTATTTCTAACTTTGTACATATAAATAATTATTATTAATTATCATTTTTCTTTCAACGTTAAATACTCCTATAATAACAAAATTCGATATAAAATATCCCTCACTGATTTTAAATATCAACTTGTTGTTCTATATGTAGTCAACATGAAAATTATTATTATGAAAAATGGAATAAAAAAATCGTTTTAGTCAATACTGAAACATATCTTACATTATGGTTTATCATTTTTCACAGTATCTTACTCATTTTTTACAGGTATTTATTTACTCATGATATTTATTTTTTTAAACTCTAAAAAATGAATAAACTTTTCTTCTCCTTCGTCACAAATTATACAAGTGACAACGGGTGAAAATAATGCAATATCTCACTTACAAACTTACATAATGAGTGTTTCTATGAGTTCAGTAAAATTATTATAATTTATTATTTATCGTGTCGAAACCCAGAAAAAAAAACCAATCAAACTGATCTCCAGTACTGTGCAAAACGCACAGTAAAATTAATGGAATGGGAGATTTCAAAGGCTACTCAACTAGAATATTAATTCTCACTTAAAATAAAAAATAAAGGAATTAACATATAAAATATACCAAATCAATAAATTTAGATGTTTTTCTCCTTCTTAAAGGACATCCATGTCAAAAGAAAGATCCCCTTTTAAAAAAATCAACTTGTTGACTAGATTAGTTTAAATTTTGTTTTGACGAGTTGAATGTAAAAATGTTAAGTAGCGATTCAAAGTGTGACTTAAATTTGATTCCTGAATACGGCTCTACCACTACAATGATGCCGTGACTCAAGCGGCGGTGTACGTATATATGTACGTGTGATGGTATGCGGGCGTTGGGTTCATTGAACTCAATGCCCTTGTAACGTACTTGCAGCGTGTAGTGTAGGAGTTTGAGGCGAATGTAGGTGCCTACCACGCTACGGAAATACATAAATTTAACTTTAACAACTGTTGTTCTTGTCAACAAATAGGCATAATTTACTCGGTATCGGGTGCCTTGCCTCGAGGAAAAAGAAAGAAAGAAAGAAATTTACAACGTGTGAGTACTGTGGCCCGTTCCACCATTATACTTTTCAACTCTGCATTTTGCACTTTGCAATTTATCGGCTTGTTTCCGTTCCACCATTACATTTTTTCGCAAAGTAGGAGTTGCAAAGCGCAAAGTGAAAAGAAGACGCCATTTGCAAAGTAAATAGGCAGTTCTGTTCCACCATTACTACTTTTCATAAAAAACTTTGCCAACATTGCGAACGAATTGAAAAGAATATTTTGACATTTCAAATTTGCGATTCGTTGTGTTGTGAAAGTAGACGGTTGTATATTATAGGTGTTTTAAGTAAATTTGTTATACAATGTGGCGAAAAATATTATTAGAAAGGGATGTGGAAGACGGAGTTGTGAGAAATTATAAAAAAAAGATAAATTTCCAAGATATTTTGCACACGCAGTTCCTGGAATATTTTGAATTGGTGATGATGTTACTAAAAGACCCAAAGAGAACATCTTTTTTCTACTTCACAACTTCTAATACGGCTAATTTTTTTCTTAATAGTTTCCTTTCGGCTCATTTTTTCAAAAATTAACTCAAAAAACACGATCTAAAATACAAACAACCGCAACGAAATGTCAAAATTGTCATATGATTGCTTACGCGCGAAACGTAGTACCACTTAGTTACTACTAGGTGTCGCTAATATCAATTGCAAAGACCTCGCAACTGGCGGCGACGCCGCAAAGTGGTCATTTTTTTCGTGGAACGCGATCGCTTTGCACTTCGCAGAATTCTCGTATTGCAAAGTGCAAAATGCAGAGTTGAAAAGTATGACGGTGGAACGGGCCACTGGTACGATTTCTTCCTACTAAACTAAATAAACGATTTGATATGTTTTGCAAATCTACAGAACTGCATTAAAAGTGCAATTTCTATCGTACATACTCATATGCTCATGATTTTTTAATGGAATATATCAAATAATATGACCCCAGTCACGGGTTAAGGATGCTCGCGGCAACGTGTGTTAAAGCTGTGATGTATTTCGCTATATAAGGCAGTTAGAAAAATATACGAAACGACATAAAGGCAACATAAATTTATGTTAGGTAGCGTCAGCTGTCGCTTAAGAAGAAAAAAAAACCACTGGCGAAAAACAGAGAAGAATTCAGAAATACCATATTTATTTATATTCGAGAAAAACCATCACTATTTATTTACGGATTTTTGAGAAAATGGGTTTAGATATTTTCCTACTAGTTCAGTAAAATCTACTGTTTGTATAGACTTATCTTTCTCAGTAGGTTGTAACTCTCGTTTTTTTTTACTATGAGAATTTTCTATGTACCTATACCTATTATTTTTATTATGTTTTCAAGAGTATCTACTCCTACGGTAGCAAAATGACATCTGTTGTAATTTATTTCATAATGAAATATTTTTTCAAACGCATTGGAGGTGAAAAAATACGTAAATTTTTCACAAAATAATTTTATTCTTTTTTATTTTAGTTTTTTAATCATTCCAAATATTTTCATTAACCAGAGAAGATATTCAGACATTCTATGTGTTGAATACATATGGCCATGTAATCTAGATCCTATAATAAATGATTTACACAAAACTTTCACTCTATTTCTGAAAAACACTTACTGTGGACAACCAATCTGGAAGGAGCAGTTTATTTTTTTAAAACTCAATCTATTGAACATTTCTTAATACCTTGAGTTAAGCTGTGTTTTAAATAAACATCAATTCTATGTAAATATCTCGACTTTTCAAAGAGAAGTTTTATATACATATAAAGTATATTCATTTACCTCTATCAAAGCTGCGATGGTGTAGATTTGTTTACTTATTCCAGAAAATTGTTTATTAATCAACGAATTACAGAGAAAATGGGTTTAGGAATTTTTCAAAGAAATTCTTAGTATTTTTTTCGAAGAAAAAGGATAAGTCATCGTGTAAATATTGCAAGAGAATGTGTACTTATTAATACGACCGTCCAAAAACAAAATCTGTGTACAGGATGATAAAACAATTCAAAGTATTACATAAATACATTGGTAGGTATACATAAAAACTTGTTTCCTCTATCGCCATCAAAATTTGTTTTGAAAATTAGTAAAATTTAGCTCATTATACATTTTACATCACGGATTCTCACATAAGCAGGGAAAGCTCATTAGCAAAGTTTTCAAAGGAATGAACAGACATGTTGCTCTTTCTAGGTTCGATTATAGATGTTGTATTCAGAATGGATTGAATATTATCTCATAACTCGCTAAATTGAAGATATTTTTAAAAATCATAAACCTACGCAATCCTTTGCAAATACTTCACATTTACAGGAAACTTTCAGAAAAGAAAAGAGTGTGGATCTATTCTTGTCTATGAACTTAATGGTCTAAATATATGTTGCATCCTCCTATCTTTCATTATAATACGGTTATGTAACGTTGATAAAGATATATTACAGAAACGTACCAACATACATACATTGTTTCGTCTTTACATATTCGTCCAGGAACATCCCTACAAAGTTATCCCCTTATATTTTATTTCGTGTCCAACATTTTATCGTCCATAATAAACTGCGGACCTGAAAAAGCAGCACGAACTGTTGAAATAAAAATAGTAATAATACTAACATAAACAAAAGCGCATTTTAAATCCTTATTTAATACGCATTTCTGGGTCGTTTGTTAAGCGGCGGAGGTAAGGAGAGAAAAAGGAAAATACAGAATATTATGTATGTAGGAAATACGTTCATAATAATATTATCATATAGTTTGTGTGTTGTGTATTACATATAACGTTCCTTTACGTCATCACATGCTTCCCTTATGGGATAAGAAGAAAAGATTAAACATTCAAATTAATATAATATCCCGAATAGGTCCTTTGAAGTTAACCAGTAATTGAATTGTCACTTAAGTGACATAACCTGATATTATTTATCAGAATTCTGATGAGGATTATAATTATTCTCCGTACATTACTGATCAAACATTGAGTAAGCCTAGACCGTATCAAATGTAATCGTAAACGGAAATTGTGTATAATCTATCTAAATCAGATAGATTATACACAATAGAGATTTTTGTAAGTGAACCAAATGCAATATAATTATGAGGAACATTATAAGTCAGTCCTCTCTGTGTCTTATAAAATAAGAGGCTTTCAGAATGATCAACATGCTTCATCGTCAAATTGTCTAAGATCTTTATGTTTTACAAATGAAAATTTACAAATTTATTAACTCATTCATACCATCAAGGTATTTCTCACAAGTGAGATAGCCAACGAATCAACCGCATGTAACCAAACATGCAAGTTGTCGTTTCCGTGTCAGTTGAAGTTAAGTCATTCAGGACAGGTGGTATACCTCTTTGCTGAACTCAAAATATTGAATGTTTTAAACGTAATGTTTTGCGAATACAAAAACCTGAACAAATTACAGAACATGGTGAAACACACTTATTCTGAGGATTTCACGGAAAAGTAAAATCTTATTGTTTTAAGATATCAATTGCCTAATAAATGATGTTTCGTTCATATTAATAAAAATATATTCTAGAGTTATTTTGATTCAAAGTGTTTTTTTTTTTTTTTTTTTTTTTTTTTTTTTTTTTTTTTTTTTTATTTTATTCTATTTTTCACAATTACAAATTAAAACAAAACTTAACATAATATACCATTTACAATAATTTTACTCCACTCCTTTAAAGCAACTTAATGCTTGTGTAAGGAGTGTAGATGTATAGCATTACAAATAAAATTTATAAAAATATCACCAACAGATGTGTAAAAAAAATTGTAAAAAGAAAAAACAAATATAAACCTAACGTACTTTTTAATAAGAAGAGTAGAAGAATACCTAGAGAACCTAAGTTTGTGTAAAAATCAACCTAATCAAATATTCTTATGAAACTCATCGTTAAATATACAAAAACAATTAATATTTTACGATTAACTGTGATGGTGTTTAGGTATAATCAAGTTATTTTTTTTTACTATACTGAATTTATTAATTGAGGGAGTTGTCTCTCATCTTTCAAGGACTTTATCAATCTCTATTGTAAAAGACATACGACGTCTATTTCAATAAAAATCAATATAGTAAAACGTGGTAGCTTTTAGTAGAAGCTTTCTTGAAACATATACTAAAATACGTTTACTTTAAGAGTAAGTAAGTAAATAATATATATTAATGATCTTGCAGAAGAAGCAGATAATATTGTTTCAGTAAGAAGCAAACAGTAGCAAATGAAAATTTATCTATCAAAATGTATCTGAAAAGTTGATAACTCCCTTGAGGAAGTTATTTTATTTCGTTTAACTAGCTTTAAACTCAGTCTCGTTCACGAAATAATCAATAAGTTATCTAAGAGATGTAAATTAAAATAGCGTAAGTAAGATACATATATTTTTTTTCCGTTTTAGAGAAAATGTTTAAAATTGATATATTAAATTTGTATAGTACATTGCTAGGAAAAAATGTGTTAACACTTACACAAACGATGATACAATCCTCAGCACTGAGACAACGGCAGAAAACAATGAAAAAAAGGTAATGATTTCGCAGTTATTTGGCAGCTACAGCTGATATAATATCAAACATATGAACAGACTGAAATGTTTATATGGAAATTTGTTTTCACTCTAGCACTCTCGAATAAACATGTCTAATAGATGGAGAAAAACAGTTTATTTTAAAACTTTTTCACATTCTTCCCTCTTTTCTTTGAAAAAAAACTAGTATGACCATTTTAAGGGGATAATAGTATTTTTTAAATAATAATTTTTCACTTTTCTGCGAATGTAAGCATATAATATTCAAAGTCACTGCTTTAGTTGATTCCGTAGAATCTCCGAAAAATAATAAGTTTCCCTTATGTTTCGTAAGGTTTCGAGTGTCCTGTAAAAGCCAGTTGCATCCTTTTTGTGCATTTAAATTAATTAAAAATACGTACCTACTTATGTCATATCCGCGTATGATTACATTCTTGTATTAGAATAAGTTGAGTTGATATTTTTACTTATATAATTATAGAGACAAGAATTATGTATTATTATTAATTACTTATTTTGTATAGATAAGTAAACTTATACGAAATATTTTTTAGTTTTATTTGTTCATGCAAAAGATGCTACCTGTTTATTTGAGGAATTGGTAAATTGATAAATAAATAACTTACATGCATCGCATAAAAGTAAGGTACATATTTTTTCATACATTTTTATATCAAAATAAATCCAGATTCCTGCTGTGTGTAAAGCACTAACTGAACATGGCTGTGACCAAGTGTTAAACATAAGCCCTATTTAACCTTTTAAGGGAGGGTTGGAAGGTTTCAGTATTATTAAAAATAAGTACCCATGCCCGGCAGATACGCGTACGTATTGCGAAATTGGGTGTAGGATACAAGAATAATATTTCTATTCTTTCTTGATTGATATTGGCAAGTTTTGGGTATTCAAAATAACACATTTTTTTATTTTCAGCAACTGAATTTCAAACCAGAAATTATATGTCAAACACATATGTTAAGACAACTCTTTTAATACATGTAAGTGTTACATTAAACTACATGACTTTAAACATTCTTAACTTCTTAACTCCTTTCTTTAATCCAAATTCTACATACTTTATAAAGAAATCAAAAACTTTGAGATCACTTATAATTCATTCCTAGACTCCAGTGTTTTCAGAGCTTCTTTTGTGAAAATATAACTACCTACTATATTTTCCATAAAGAACTCTTTTGTAATAAAGATACATACTAAAAAGCTATCTATCTATGTATACCATCACGTCATCTTCTACAAGTAGGGTAACCAGCAAACTAACTGTATGTAATAAATATATTACAGGTCGTCCTCTCTGTGCCTAACTCTCTGATGAGTGGCATAGGTCATCTTTGAACTGAAGAGATTAAATATCTTTAATACGTGATGTTTACAAGGCATTCAAAAACTTATTGATAAATAGACTCTTTCTTTGCCGGGACTTCTAGGGAACTAGAGAACAAATGTTTTTTTTAACACTAAGGCGTCAAAACAAAAACAATATGAGTGCATATTTCTATTAAGTGTCTTGCTTTCTGACATTAAGAATACTACTTTCTACTTTGCTCTACATGAAAGCTAAATAGAAAATAATAATAATAAAATCCAATGTTAACACCTGCCATTTTCTTTAACTACATACTTCCATAGTGGATTCGGGAATGACCGTTAAGTATTTATTGAATAAAATATAGAGTCAAAATGAAATAATAATGTATTTGAACGTTTCTTCCGTAAACGCTTTTAAAAAGAGTTGTACGAGAGAAAAATACAGAACATTATGAGCAGGGAATTAATGAGTAATACACACTATGGCTCAATTTTTAATGTAACTCAATAAAGAGCTCAATGAACAAAAAAATATATATTACATCTTTCCATAATCATCACAGCATCTCTCACGAGTAGAGTAGGTCAGAGATCAGTCACTCAGAAATCAACTCTATCTTATGAAAATGCAGATCCTCTGACAAAAAAGGGCACGCCTTTTACACAATGCTTGAAAATTTATCAAAAACATAATTCACATTGAAACAAATAAAACAAGCGTTTTATTCTACTATTGTTTTATTCGGTGAGAGAGACGTCTTTCGTCTTATAAGGACATTGTCAATCTTGATTAATTGATGAGATTGACAATGTCCTTATAAGACGAAAGACGTCTCTCTCACCGAATAAAACAATAGTAGAATAAAACGCTTGTTTTATTTATTTCGATATGGAATTCTACTACCTAAACATCGACACAGTGAATAATTCACATTCACTTTATAATTTTTTTTTACCTACTTAAGCTTTCATTTCAACTTTAGTTCGACATACATATATACCATCACGACGTGAGGTAGGCAGAAGGATCGAGCGACACTTAATTATTCTACACTTGCATACACCGTCCACCTCCGTCACTGCCACATAATTTCTCATGAACCCTCTTCCGTTCAAAATGCTCAACACGTGACCATTCTGTAGGATCTGGTTTATATTATTTTTCAATTTAAAATTATAAGAAAAACAGAAAGATACATTATATGATTTTGCCATTTTATGCTCAAATGGCCACGTCTCCGAACACCATTCCCCTCAGTCAAATATATTCTCTTGATCATTCTGTCGTCATTTATTCTATCCACGTGCCTAAACCATCGTAACTTAATAACATGAACTGCTTTTATTTTACATGAGTTAATGAAGGATTAATTCGAATAAACCTTTATATTTATAAGAGTGAAGAAAAAGGATATCAGGAGAATGATCGGATGCGAGAATAGTGTTGTGGATAGAATGCGTGTAAATAAGTGACGATGGTTTGGACATGTGGAGCGAATGCAAGATGAAAGAATAGCGAAGAGGATGTATTTATCTGAAAGTGGTGGTGTGAGGAAGCGCGGATGGTCAAGAACCAGGTGGCATGATCACGTCGATCAAATCTTCAAGGTCGGCCGTGTGTTGAGTAAAAGAAATCGGCATGCATGTATGAGAAACTGGATGAATGTGGACGAAGCGAAAGAAGTTTGTAAGGATAGATCTATATGGAGTTCCGTGCTCTCTGCCTACCCCTCCTGGGACATGGCGTTAGGGTATAGATAGAGAGAGAGATTTTAAAATAAAAGTTAACATAGCATTATAATATAAGTATTACAAACGAACATTGTTTTATGAAACATAAATATTCCTACCTACAAATTTTCATCTTATACAACAATAATAAAGTTACTGAAAAAAAATATTATCATAATGAGCGGTTTTTTAAAGTTTTCAAAAACCATAATTGTTAGACTTCAATTTGAAGATTTAATTCGCATATTATGTACTATAAGTAAGTTTACCCATTCACCAACACATTGTTATTCTTACGAGTGTCTGTAGTGGTAATACGTTCCTACTTACGTATATTATATTTGTTCGCAGGTCTTTAACGTTTGAAATACACTTGCAAAATACACACATATTAGATCTGAAAGAATTATCCGTTCACTATCCCATGTCAAGGGCCTATAGTCAAAACACATTTTAGCGTTAAGTTTTCGTTCGAATATAGATGACGTTGCAACAAAGTGTCATTTTTCGAAGCTTAAATACATAAAAGCTACGATAATTGTCACTTTCTCGCAACGTCGTCTATATCTGACGACCGGTGTGGCGCGGAGGCTAACGCAATTGCCTTTGAGTCACGAGGTTCCGGGTTCGATTCCCGGCCAGGGCAAAATGAAGAATGATCTTTTTCAAATTGTCCTGGGTATGGGTGTTACATGTATACATATGTGTTCAGTGCAGTGCATATATTTGTATCGTCGTATTAGTACCCATAATACAAGATTAATATCTTAGTTTGGGACTAGCTCGGTCTGTGTGAACTGTCCATACATGTTATGTTATGTTATGTTATTTGTAACGCTAGAATGTGTTTTGACTAGGACCCCTGGCCTGTTACAAGATATTACCTTAATATCCGATTAGATATCAATACTTATGACCCTTGAATTATCTAGAAATCATTAAAATCACGTTTTATTGATGAATTTATAAATTTCAAAACATAATGATAATATAATGGATAAACAAATTTTCATGGGTGTTTTTTCGCTTATTTTTTAACGATTACATGTGCGCATCTGTATTTATCGTAAAAAAACTTACTTGATAAGAATAGCTAGGTACATCCGAAAAGTAATTCGCACTTAATACTTAATCAAACAAGACAATAATTATCAAATAAAACAAAATAAATATGTATTATTATTTTGTTTTGTGTTACTGTTGAGTAAGACTAACGCACGACCGGTTTCGCGGAATCCGAGTTCGCATCATCAGGTGCTGATCTATACTCTCTTACTCATCTATATGAGTCCGCGAAACCGGTCATGCGTTAGTCTTACTCAACAGTAACACAAAACAAAATAATAATAAATATTCATTTTATTTTATTTGATAATTTAAAATCAAGTCCTCCTGATGATGCCAAGTAGAAGCCTTGGCGAAAACTTTTGAGGTGAATAAATCTAATTTGGAAATTATACAGTGTTTTAAAATCATTTTAATTAAAATGAAGTGTTACAAAGTAAATGCCGATACAATTAATGGAAGAGAATAATATTGGTTATCACATATTCGACTTATGTTCCGGTTCTAAGTCTTGGTAGGTATCCGGTATTCGGTCAAATGATTATATCCTTTTTATGAAAACATATTATTATAGGTATTGGTATACTTACATCTAAAGACGGAAGAACTTGGAAATATCTCATTTTCATGAAAAGTTTAATTAGTTTTTAAATAAGATTTTCTGTTTCTCGTTGGTACCTACCTACTTACTTACTCACCCTATGTTGGAAGGAACCTCTTTCTTTCACTCTTTTATTATTTTACAGTGCTCTTTTATTTTTTCTTAATAATAAATTGATCACTTCCCGTGAAATATGTTGGATACCTCATTATTTGAACTTAATTTTTCTTTTATTGAAATCAATACAAAAATAAATATTTTTTTGCAAATAAACAAATAAATTTGCAAGCAAACAAATTTTTGCAAATTTTGCAAAAGCAAGCAAACAAAATTTGCAATTAACCTCCTGAATAAATAAATTTCAGATGCATTATTTTTGACAAGTTTTTGTGTTTTTCAAAATGTCATCTCTTTCAAGCATGGTACCTTGTAGCCTTTGAAAATTAATTATTTGATCTCATTTTTATTGAAATGACATCATATATTTTTGGGACTATTTCTCAGCTTTTGGCCAATGTAATCCTAGAAAGAGAGCTATCGTGTTAATATTATAAAAAGGTGACCAAAGTATTCGCATGCATTAAAATATTTTAATTGTCAATTAATATTAAAAACTAAAAAACCACGCAAAATTTAAAAGTCAGTCAATCGGACATCGGACATTCCTAATCGGATGGAAAAGTGGCTTATGTGTAACATTTTTTTTTAATAATACAACTATATCATGTATATTTAGACACTTTCAATTCCACAATAATTTCCGTCAAATTTTGGCGGTTGTATTATTTTTTTTTACTTAATAAGTAATTCTTTCCTCGATTTGATTATTATTTGCTGAACGAAGCTGAATAAAAGCTTATCAATAACTTTCAAACCTTATTCAGAATTCTAAAAAAATAATTGAAACCCTCACTTAGAACCGTACCGTATTATAGGTAGGTACATATTACGACGGTGGAAAGGGTGATAATCGAATAAAAATACTCACGTAAATAAATTTAATAAATGGATTTAATTTTATATTTTATCAGGCGACATAATTTTAAATAAGTAAGTATATAATATGTACGTATAAAACACATAATAATAAATTTTCAAATTATTACTACAACTTCTAATAAAATAGCTCATTTAAATATGACAGTATGGTGACATCTGCCATGATCGTTTTGCCGAAGAAATCTCATAAAATCTTAAACCTTATTAAAAATCATTCCATGACATACCTAAATATATACCTACTTGAGTATTTTACACTCCATTTCTTAATGTAATATTTTTCATAAGAATCCGCAATTATGTTTTTATTTAACATTTATATGAGTCGCTGAGTTTTAAAATTCGCTATAACGCATTTTCACGAATATTGACTTATATATGTATGTCTTTGGGTTCGTAATTAAAAAATTTATAACCGTAAAAATTCTTTCTTTCAAAACACTCGCCATTTGTTTTAAAAATTTGAAATAAGATGATGATGAAAAATGAATATTTATGTGTTTTTTAATATCTTCTATAATTCAACCGACCAAAAGGATTAATTTTTATGCATATAAAATGGAAAGTTTATTTTTATTCAACACCAAAGTTTATTTTAAAATTGAACTATTGTACGAAACAATCTTATAAATTTACAAACTTGCTTGAAAGTACATTTAATACTTGATAATAGTTTTTTATCGAATACCTATCTCCGAATCATATTTTTTTTGTAGTGGGTTTCGAAACTCAGCGATAAATATTTTAAGTTTGACATTTTGGTGGATTTCCTAGGGAGATTAAATCAAACTCATCCTTTTATATTTTGGCAAATGTTTATTTGTATAACAATTATTATTATCTAAGCTTCTTACATCTATGCATTCATACGGTGTAGGTATCTCCTTTCACTCAAAAGAATGTGATTTAGATCCTATTGAAGTTGATAATCAAAATACCTTTGACATTGATCTGAAGTGCCGTTGATAACAATGACACTTTGACGAGAAGGTAATGAGATTGCAACAGAATCATCCACAATAATATAATATGCAATGTTTTGATAAATGAATAATTAACAAATCTACGTAGTGTAATCAAACTTAAATATTTAATTTGTTTTAGTACTAAATGTGATCATAATAATAATAATATGTATGTAGACAACCAGAGTCTTGATTATCTCAAATCAGTTTAAGCTATATTTGTATAATATCAAAATGTATAAGCAATGTAAATAATAATAATAATACTAAGTAGAACATGTAACGTAACGTATTTGTGTAATCTATTGGAATAAACGAATTTAAGACAGTTAGTAATTACAAGAGTTTCCAAGTACCTACATATTATTCCCGCACAACTAAAGGCACCCACAGGAGGATTACTCCTGATACAGTCTTAGTCTAGAATCTAACATTTTGTTCCTCTGTCTCTCTAATAATAATATGACACCAAGCAATATGAAGTGCAATTCATCCTGAATATCGTATTTTTTGGTAACACATAGAGGGCAACTTGTATGTTAATTACATGAAGCTATTTTGCTGATATCACTTCTTTAATCTCTCACAAGGATTTGCAGGGATTGTATTGATAATATAGGCCGATAGGATCTTCTATTTCAACTTTATCTCACTTAATGGGAGTAGGCTATATTGTTCTCTCAATCTAGAGACTGACCTATTCTTCTTTTGTCATTTTGTGGTATTTATTTTAAATTTTAGATGTATTTTAATCATTTTGTTTACCCAGCAACATAACCAATCCATTATCATTTAAACTAAACTATAGGTCTATTATGTCCAAATTTATCGTTTGGCATCTGATTTTTATATGGAGTATACTATTTCTTAGACTTCTGCCCGGCATTAGCCTTTGCATCTCCATTAATTATTTCTTCCTGTACCTACATTAAATTCACAAAAATAAAACTCATCCTAATATTATGCTACTCACTGTTTCGGTGTTAAGGTAGAAGAATTCATAATGAAATTAAAAAAGAAACAAAAAATCTTTTCTTCTACTATAATTATTATGTTGCTACATAATATAATAGTAAAAAAAAATTATCTTGTTTTTTTTTTAATTTCATAATATTACGCCGTGTAATTTCAAGAGTACCAAATATAAAACAAAAGTGGGTAATTGATTGATTTTGGAGACCTCTAATTATTAGATTGGTGATCAGGCTGTGAAGATCACATGTTATTATTTGTTTAATTAATTTGTTATGTTCAAATAATTTGACGTGTCTAAGATATAAGATTTGAATGTAAACTAAATCCGCGTCGAAAGTATGTAAGTTCTCAGTGCTATGTACATATTTGCTCTGTAAGTTACAGGGAGAAATATGAAATTATTTTCAACTGGCTATCAGTTATACAAGTTTCAGTTATCAGTTCTCAGTATCTTGGGAGAAAATTCTCAACTCTTCTGCGTCTGTGGTACAAAGATATTATGTAGGTACATGCTAGTGATGAAACAGATAATAGTTAAACCGAATTCTATAAATCTTATTTATTTTTTCTTATTGAATACTAGAATCATCGTGATTACACATAAAACGTTAACGAAACAATATACCATACTAATAAGATATAAAATTACAAGATTATCAGCATGGAATGTTACTTTTCATTTAACTACTTTTTTATCCAGTTAAAAATATTCCCAGATCCTAATACTTATATCCAGTACTGGAAAAATGAAGTCTAGCAGAAGAAGTAGTAGTATATTTTGGAAAGAGTGCTCAAGGATGATTGGATTGGATCCAGCTGGATATTAAATATTGCCCAAGGAAATCGGATATCACTTTCATCTCTAAATACACTATGTAGGTGCTGTTGAGTCTGTCTAACTGAAAGCGATACGAAACTTTGTTATTACATAAATTTTGTAATTAGTAATATTTAAGCAAACATCAATTTTCGCACATTCAACTTGTTAACTTTAATGTATTTAATTTATTCGAGTGTGAAATGTAATATTTTATATTAATAACTCCCTACAGTTCGTTTACCTACTTCTCGTACACATATAAAATTATTATTCTTATATCTTTCCACATACTTAATGCTCGGAGTATAGGTACTCAAAACACCCAAAAATGAATATCTAGTATAAGGTTACACACAATACACTGAGAATTAGATTAAAATTAGTACCTACAATACATATGGGTCTGAT
This sequence comes from Athripsodes cinereus, assembly GCA_947579605.1. Taxonomy (NCBI): domain Eukaryota; kingdom Metazoa; phylum Arthropoda; class Insecta; order Trichoptera; family Leptoceridae; genus Athripsodes; species Athripsodes cinereus. Next base: position 15,412,527 of record OX388321.1, on the reverse strand, counting down.
ATGGTTTAGTTGATACCTACACTGTAGAATTGTGTACCTAAAATGTACGAGATATTATTAGTTTAACGATTTTGATTAGATTGCGTGATGCTTTGTGTTTTGAAATGGTTTTTAGTATATACATAGGTATTTTAATTAAATTTAATGAAAAAATGTATACAACGAAAGTTTCAGTGAATATCGATGAACTTTTAAACTATGCTATGTATGAAACATTTCGAGGATCTATCTTACGTTTGATTAATTAGAAGCTTTATTATTATTATTGTAACCTTATCAATCATCGACCACAACGCTCCTCTCACGAGCACAGGGCAGAAACCAAACTCTGTGTCAATTAAGTCACCTCTTCCCACGACATTCCCTGCGCTCCGATGTCGTTGTCATAGGAACGCTGTATTGTGAAAAGCTGACAGAACCTATACTTAATACTAATATACTATACTATTCTCTCACGCCATATCCAAAGTGGGGTGGGCAGAGAGAACGGAACGCCGTATAGATCTGTTCTTACATTCTTTCTTTGATTCTTCTACATGCATACAATTTCTCATGCACGCACGTCGATTTCTAATACTCAATACACGGCCGTCCTTGAAAATTTGATCTACATGGTCATGCCATGCAGTTCTCGAACGTCCGCACTTCCTGACACCCCTCCGTTGAGACAAGTTATTCTATACTAAATCATATGTATACTTAATCATTAATATAATATTTTAAAAAGCTTACCAAGATTGTTAAATTATTTCGCATGTAAAACACGTAGAAGCGCACATAAATTATAATAACGACACACGATATCTATTATGAGGATTAATCGTGTGTAACGCCTGAAAAATATCCCTAAATTATTCAACCGAACAAGCATTTACAGGAATATGAAAAGCAAAAGTCAAGAAAATAACATCTTTGAAATTCACAAACGGCCAAACTTCCGGATGGTAACAGAAATAATATGGTCAAAAAGTTTTGGTTTATGAGCGAATGAAAATTAAGACAATTTCTGATTTCGATATTATGAATGTTGCCTCGGAGCAAAAAAGTTCACAGGAAAGTTATTATTCTACTTCAGCGTAAATCAAGTTACAAATAAAAAAATGTTTTTAATGAATTGGGGTTCTCTTTATACTCCTCTTATCTTTCTTTTATTACCAAAATGTTTCTATATTATTTTTAGACTTTTCCAGGTAACAGCTCAAAACAAAAAGTTTTACTAAGCACATTTATAATTTGAGTGATATTTGATATGCGCAAATATTTTAACTACTCAAATAACACAATTTTGCTGAATAAAATTTTATGTAATATTTTCAATAACTTCTTCTGAATTCTTTCTCTTTATTTAGAAATACTGAAAATAAAATGAATAAAAAATATTCAATTCTGACAAATAGCTTTTAGTCCTGTCTGATAAAAGAAGGCTAAACATTATCAGTTAAATATATGTATATTATTTTTACTTTCAGCTTAATATTACCTTCTAATAACCAAAATTTTACTAGCAATACCTACTCAACTCTTATATTGAGCACTAAGGTATTCTTCTCGCCATTCTAAAATTCATTTTTTTTAATAATTATACATGGATAATCTTTATATTTAATAAATGATGAGTTAACTTGAAAAAAGCTGTGAAACTCAATTTTAACATAATTTCAATGTGAAACATAATTTTATAGCGTGTTAGGAAAAATATTTCTGTTTTATGTGTGACTCCTTTTAATTTGAATGTGATGTACAAGCCATCATACATCAATAAATCTATATTCAAATTCAAAAAAGGAACATTAAGCCATAAAAAATAAAGAAAATTCATCTTAAGAAAGTTTTCCGTGGAGTCTTTTTACTCACTCTTTTTTGTAAATTTTTGAGTTTACTGTAACAGGCAGGCATTCATAAAATATCACGAATCAGACATGAAACATATTCATTTCAGCGAGGAGAAATGCCACCTATCTGAGTGCTTTATTTTATTTACTGTCGCAAAAATGACCTGTATGATCATTACATGCAGTTAGTTTACTGGCTTCCCCACTTGTGAGATATGCTGTGATGTTATGATAGATATATATAAAATAAACTCAACAATATTTTAGGTGAAATCATATTTGTATAAGAATTTTTATCGCTCACAAACATCGGAATGTATAAAATATATAAAAAATCCTTTGAACGAATAATAACATTATTTTGACACATAAAAATATTATATTATAATAATAATATATTTTCAATCGATGCTGATGATTGGAAGAAACTTTTTCAAGACTTACACATGTAATTATGGGTGTTTCTTCAGATATATTCCGATTTTCACGTTTTATAGGAAAACTTCGACCTTCATTTGATTTTATTTGCCAACCTCTTCCAAATACGGGAGGTACAATCTTAAACCACCTTAAGTTACCTTATTCAATACTAGCTTTTCATCCCAATCTCGCAGAGAGGAGAAAAAATAATATCAAATAGTAAAACACCACTTCGACACAAATAATTCTTGTTTGTATTTATAATTTATTTGAAAATAATTGGCCAAATACTAAAACATAATATATTTTTATTACAATTTTGACAAGATGACCCTTTACTTAGAGGAATTGAAATATTTTAGCTCGAATGATAATTTTGAGCGTATCGGCTTACGAACGATTTTTAGTTATATACTTATTTGACAAACATGGAAAACTATAGATTCACTTAATTTTTTTTGACTCAAATACACAAAAATATACCATTGATAATGTATTTATCAAGATAATGAAGAAATTATTTTATTTCACCGAATTTTGAACCAACGACTTCTTCTTCTTCTTCTTATAGCCCGCTAGACTTAAATCTCGATGGTCCGAAACCATGTTTTTGCGTCGTCTGTTACAGGATGGAGGCCTTGTATACCTCCAATGAATGCGAGTATAGGACAGTGGGCAGTTATACATATGCTCCGTTGTTTGGATTTTTCCACATGCACATGTCGGAGAATCGGTAAGTCCCAATCGGTGTAAGTGGTACGATGTGCAACCGACTCCGCATCTGAGTCGGTTCAGCGTACCCCAAAGTTTTCTTGGCAGGAGAAATCCAGATGGTTGTTCGGATACGTCTCTAACTGGTTCTTGATTTTTTACAGTTGTCAGTGACCACATCTCCCGCCACTTGTCATTTATGTGTGGCTTATCTTGGTTTTTTATTACTATCCACACTGGATGTCTTGATTTTAACCGATAGCGTGGTGTTTCGTCGATATCTTCATGGATTGGGAGGCTCGGATCGTTGTAAATGGAGATTATTTCCCTCTGTAAAGCTTCTTCTCGTCTGAAGTGAGGTGGTGCAATATTGGAAAGTACCGGAAGCCAAGGTTGCGTACCACTAATTATTCTCATAGTTTCATTGAGTTGCACATCTATGAGTTTAGTATGAGCACTTTTTAGCCTGGGGAAGAAGAACTGGGGAGCAATACTCCGCAGCCGAGTAGACCAAGCTAATTCCTGCGGTGACTGAACCTAACCAATGCGGCTTACCAATGACTGAAGACATGAAATGTCACTTTATCAATTTGTATGCAGTACATTTTTATAAACACTGTAATCAAACATATAAATATATTTTTGCGGGAATTACAACAAAGTTCTTACAGATCGTTCCTTTTATTTTCCTTCTCCGAATTGAACGCTTTTCAAATAATAATATTTTCCAAAACTTTTTTTCTACTTTTTTAATGTAAGAATAATAGTTTTTATGAAAACTTAGTTATTTGTGGTAGGTACTTACACTTTGAAGTTTTTATATAATATTTAAAAATATTTTCACCCTTACTCAGAAATCCAGAATAACTGTTTTTCCATCTGTTGTAGGTATCTGGCTAAGTGACATTGTTACAGACGGTGATTTGCCTCATCCAGACTTTGCCTCATCTGGCTAAAATTATTTCCGGCTGTCAATGAAATATTTTTAGTGTATTTTTAAATTTTACCAATATTTATACCTATTGGGTTATGAAAAACTTTGAATTTTTTTCGAAATAAAACGGAACATATTAATCAAGAATGATGGACGAGTCGAAATACAAATAACTTTGAGGTGTGAGAATATGTAGGAAGTATGAAGGCTTCCATAAGTTAATACAAATAATGAAATGTAAGATCAAGCCCTTTTAACACGCTGCGTTTTTCATTGGAAATCAATCGTATACTTAAACATAAATAAAGAGACTGAATACATGCAGAAAATGAGTGAGGGGAACATTTTAATGTCATCCTTATAATGATTTGTCCAATTTTAATCTCAAACCACTCAAATCCAGGGGTAGTGATGGGAAACCCTCAATTTATAAAATTTTGCTGTAGAAATGAAGGCGGAGGTAAGTAACGCTCTTGCCTTAGAATCACGAGGTCCCAGATTCTATTCCCGGTCATGGTAAAGTGAAAAACGACCTTTTTCGAATTGTCCTAGATCTTACATGTATATGGGTTTATTGCATTGTACATATGTGTATCGTCAAGTAGGTACCTACCCATAATATAAGATTCGTGTCTTAGTTTGGGACTAGCTCGATATGTGTAAATTGTTAAAAAAAAAAAATAGTGCTATAATGATATAACATTCGTGCAGCGTTAAAAATTGGTCACTTATGTGACATAACTATAAACTCATTATTTGTTGCCGAAATAGAGATACTTTTTTCATTTTGTGATTTTGTATTATTTTTCGGTTTTCCCACTTCTCCTTTATCCTCTCTATTTGTTTCATATTTTAAATCCTGCTGGTATTGTCGTAATTTATTACTCATATTGTATTAGGGTGAGAAGTATTTTAAATAATATCTACGATACTGAAAAGTTTCCGATTGGTATCCGATCAAAATACTGCCATATTGTGTAAATGACCTATGTAAATAATATTTCAGAATTGCCAGGTATGGTAGAAAGAAGAATTATTCAGGTAAATATGTAGTTTCTTTTATAAATAGTTTATACTGTTGTAATATACCAATACTAATACCACATATTATAATAGAAGCATTGGTAATATGATTATTATGCAGATTGGTATATTGCGTGGTAACGATATGGCAACACTCATGCGTGTTGTAATAATAACATTCTCTTCAAATACATTCAAAGAAAAATAATATGTTATGTTATAAAGTAAAGTACAAATGAATAGTTGTTAGGTAGGTATATATGAATAATTTTTCAAAATAGTTTGAGTTTTTCAGCGTATCAGTCACTGATTTGTAACACTATTGAGCTTCTTCTTCTTCGCCCTCGCCTTTATCCCATTTACTTGGGGTCGGCTCTCCTAATCCTCATCTTCCATGTTTTCCGGTCTCCTGCGATCTCCGAGCTCAACTTTGCCTCCTTCATGTCCCTGGCAATTGTGGACATCCAGGTGGTTACTGGTCTGCCTGGTCTTCTGGGTCCTACTTCTACGTCCATTGTCTTTTTGATAATGTTATCCTGTGGTAGTCTCAAGATGTGTCCGTACCATATTAATCGGTTTTCGGTTATTTTTTGAATTATTGTTACACTATTGAGAAATTTTTAAAATAATCAATAAAGCTACTTGTACTACGACTATTACTGCTACTATACCATCTCGACAAATCCCACAAGTGGGGTAGCCAGCATGCAAAAAACATGCACGCTCTCCTCTTTGTACAAAAAAAATATTTTTAATAATAATTATACGGTTAACTATCCGTGTCTTAAGTCAACCCTAGATAAATGAAAATCTCACATATAAGACAAAATTTTATATTTGATTTAAATTTGTTCAATGAATTCACATGTCTGGCATTGTTGTTGCATTTATTATTTGTATTAAATATTGGTAATGATAGGGGACTTTACTGGACAATTACTTATGGCTTTATACAATTCTGTTTGTATTACCTGTATACGACTGTTTTTATCCCTGTAAAATTGTTATAAATAAATTAATAATACACCTACACTTGCTAAATACTCAAAAGTGTAAAAAAAGAACAAAAAATTAAAAGTCTTGAGGTTTAAAAATTATCATTGGGTATTTTATAAGAAAAAGTTAAAGATGATCTAAGAGATATCACTTAGTTTAGTATAACAAACAGCTGATATGATGGTATGTGTAGCTGATATTGTCTAGTCTAGGATATTATTCATATTTTGAACCACTCTAGATTAATCATTTCAATTGATCACACTCACCGATAGTCAACCTATTTGAATAGGCATCAAGTAGGTAGATATGTTGTATATGATACACAATACACATACATATGTGAACTTCCTTAAGGAGTGTATTACACAGAGTTTTGACGCTTATGAATCGACTCAAGGCTTGATTAAGAGTACCTACTCTTTAAACCTAGGTAACATTCCCAATTCCTCTGTGTCATGTTTATCACATAACTTGAAATTTTTGAAAGTTGTATATATAGCTGTTCAACTCAATCTTTTTCCACTATTGAAATCAAGTTTTTATACGATTTCATACAATTCTTGTGTTTTCAAATTGGAAAGACATCATCTGTTGTAGTTCAATGGAAACAACATACAATGTAAGTAAAATACAGTTCCCGACATCCAATTGTGTCAAAAAAATAATAACAATAGGATATTATTCTTAAAACACTCGTATATGTAATTAGATCCCTTCATAATTAATAGTAAAAGGAATTATTCCACACTAAATATATCTTTAATAAAATCTATCTTATGTTCTGAATTGCTAAACTACGTAATTATTACTATGTACTCTTGTAATTCCAAATTAGATTAATAGGTAATATTTAATTAATTAGTTTTGTCACGTAATTCTAAGATACAAAATAACATATTTTATTGCATTAATAATTCTTATACCTGTAGCAAACTACATAAGACCTTTCGTCTTTATATCAATTTAACCGATTATATATTTCATAAAGCGACTCCATGACGTCATTGGAAAATAATCGTATACTATAAAGCTTTTGGATAATGATATCTGGCAAACGGATTTGATGGAAATGCATATTTACATACAATATTAAGATATGCGTTATTTGGTAACTTTAATAGTTTTTGCATATTTCAATAAAAAAAATTTTTTTGCATATTTCAATAAAAATATTTTCATTGTAGGTAATCATGAGTATTTATCAATTATTATTACAAATGTTAAATTACCTTTTTTTTAAAAGATGTAAGCTTAAAGCTTGTTTCGTGAAAGGGGAGTTTGCTGGCACCTGGGATCGAACTCCGGACCTCATGTTCATAAGGCCGAGACTCTACCTCCAGGCTACCGACGAACTCATTTGTTCTAAGTATTCGTTTGAAACTAAGAATAATTCATTTGACATATTTCATACACCCATTCAAAATGCCTTGTTTAAGTTGTGTTTCGGGTAGCCCATACCGGCTATTTGTGCCAGCATGTGTGCGGTAACGTCGGTATAATAAAATAATCAGCGATGGCCTACCCGAAAAACAACAATTAGTTTTAGTTCTGAAGATGAGACAGTAGGTCTTGAAAAACGTTCAAACAAATAAAATTGTGAAAGTGGAAAATACAGTGTTTGTTTTTTCAAAAATAGTTTATTAAAATGGAATTCCACAATGTAAATGATCACACATTTGAAAAATTAACAATTAGATATAGAAAATTGCCATAAAAATCTTGTCTTGTTTATTATTGGTTCATAAAGGACAAACTGCATGTTTATTTCATACAGTTAGTCCACTGGTGACCCCAATTTTAGGAGGGACTGTGAAAATATTAGAAGATAGATACATAAATGAATTATTATCAAGTGTCATATTGGTTTAATGATGGTTTGATATTGGAGGATTGATTTTACTTTGCAAAGATCTACTACGTATACTTAATACTGTTATTATTGCCTATACAATTATGTCCCTTTTCTCATGAATACTTTTGGATCACAGCCTTGTATCAGACTAAATTGCAACTACATTTTTTAACTTAATTTTCAATTTGAATATTTGTTTTCTTTTTTTGTGTTCATCATTCTATAACACATACCATTATTGAAATAACCAAGTAATACAAAGATTCTTTAATTCATGGAGGTGAGTATTGCTAGCTAGCTTATTTACTTATGCAGCTATTCCTGTCCACTGCTGAACATAAGCCTATACCCCATGTGCCTCCAGGCATCTCTGTCCTGAGCTTCCTGCTACCAGTCACCAGCGATTCTTCTAATGTCTTTAGACCATCTTTGGAAGGTCTCTTTTTCTCTTTTTATCTTCACGATGTCTCCACTTCACCACCCTTATTATTCAGTGGCAAGATTATCACTATATAGTGATTTCTTCCATCTTACCATTTAACCTCTCTTTTTCATCCTTTTCATCCTTTTTCAGCCACGTCCTAGTCTCCCTTGCATACATAATTGTTGGCACTAAGATAACCGAGTGCAGCAATGTTTTGGCTGGGATATAAGTATTCCCCAAGCATCCATTTCACTTTTAAAATATTAAGTATATTAGACTAAGTTTTTGAATGACTTGTATCGGAATCAAATCTCATTGTGTGAATTGCGCCTTAAAGACCCTGTCGTGCTATCAAGGTTTATAGCGATCGCACTAAAACCGTCAATTTAATGGTTTCAGTTTGGAGTTAAAGTCTGTTATTTTCTGCGAAATACGACGTTACGTTTATCTTTAGGACCCTTATTAAATCGACAATCAATGAGCTATAATAATGAACGTCTGAAACGATACAAGGTGCCTCCTTCAGAGTATCATTTAACGATCTCCAAGATGTCTTTGTTCCCCTGGTACTTAAAATTATAATTAAGGTATTAATAATACTACTGCTATCTAGTATCTGGTATCGTAGCACTAATTTATCGAAACGATTATCTTCGGTGTCTTCCGTGTTTATAAATTATTAAATTTAAAAATAAGCGAAGCTTGAAATCAAGTCGATTTTGCGTAAAAAAAGAAAAACAGAAACCTTCAAAAGGTTGTTAAAATTGGTTACTTCAATCTCCTGAGCTAAAAAAAACAATGAAAGACTTTTTAAATATGACAGTAATTATATTTGATATCTCCAAAGAAATATTAAATCATTAAGGATTTTGTCCTGATACTTAGCCCGGGCATAAGTACAACAAATTCTTTATAAGATATCAATGCCTCGATGGAAGCTCCGATGAAACTGGTTATGCTAACCTGGGCGGAGTTTCAACTGATAAAACATATAACGTTAGTAATATTGTGAAGAAAGGTTTTTTAATTGGTGCGGAATCGCTTTAAATAGACAAGTCTTCATTCAACGCTTTATATAGGTACGTTAAAAGTCGAAACATGAATTATGCTCTTCACTGATACAATGTAAAGCCTTTGCAGCTTTTTTAGATGTTTAATTGAGGCCTACTTATCCAAAATTACTGGGCATTCGTTACCATGGCATAGTCGTCGTTCAAAGAAGGTAGGTATGGAAATGACATATTTTTTATTATAAGACCATTTCCAAATTGTATATGAGATAAAACTCATCCCACATTGACCCCTTTGGTTAACCGTTACTGGTGACGGATATCCTTTTCGCACTATAATTATTTTAAAAGCTTAATGTGCCGCTATTTTATGTTAAGTGTCATTTAAAGTTATTTTATATCAACCCTTGTAAGGTTTTATAATTAACTATTTGGCCTTTTTGTATAACTATTTTTTGAAGAAAAATCGCAGTTGAAATGATTGTGAACACGAATTGAATGAGAGCTTCAAAAGAATGAAACTTCAAAGGTATCAGAACTTCAAAAATTCTAACCAACCTCGTATCAATTTATTCAACGGAATAAATAGAACATGAAAACATTACATGAATGATGTTTTCAAAGATTTTAATTAAAAATGAAGCAAAGGCATTTTTCTCAATTTTCGAAAACTACTCTTTTTTCAAATGTATGTACCTATACTTTACTACAGAAATGGTTGTTTATTGTAAGACCTTACCGAAAATATCGTATTAAGAATTTATATTACGGGCTATGAAAAATAACTATGTAATATTATTTGAACATATTCAAAATATAAATATAAAGATGAATTGATCCATCATTAAAAATTACATGTACTGATTCGCGGAAGCAGTTTCTTAAAATAATATATTCATTTCATTTCTCTTTCCGAAACAAATTTCAACACAAAGTTTCAACGGAAAGTTCGATTACTTGTATAGGTAGGTACAGACATTATTTATTGAAAAATTGATATTCAAACATTTTGACGTGCCGTATCGATATTAAATTACATCCAGGAGGAGTAAGGAATACTCGTTTACATTATATTAACGGTGTGCGAATTGGAACGTGTACGATAAATTTTCATCGCAATTATTACAAAGTGTTTCCTTTCCAACGCATCTTGTTAATATAATGTCGTATCGAGTTTTGGTGTCCCTCAGGGTATACTTTCACGACTAGAACTCTTAATACATGTTTTTGGTCTCATTTGACACATCCATCTTTAATCGGTCTACTTTCATATTTGTTCTATTTTGTAATTTTTTTATCACTTCTTAGAATTTGCATTATTTATGTTCCCCCGTTAATGTACCCCCCTCCCCCTTTATATATTCTTTGGAACATCAATCATTTGTTTATATCATCTTGAATTAACAAACACATTATGTATAAATGCATATTATTTATACAAAACATTATTTTTTGATTCAGTCATTTTTGCGTTTGCTCATTATTTAAATTTCAATATTACACTCATCTCTCATCTTTTATGAAAAGTTTTCATCAAAATTATAATAACTGCATTATTATTTTCGGTAAATATTTAAGAAGGTGAACTTTAACAAAATATCTGATTATATTTGTTTATTTTATTTATTTATTAATATCTACATTTTATGGCATGAGAGCCACAACACAACAATAAAGTTGACTTAAAAACTGCAAAGTTGCACAAAAAATATTCTATACACTACATAAAAACAACCTTAAAAATACATACATACAATAGATAGATTGACGTAATTATACAGTTTTTTGCTCAAGAAATGATATGATAATAAAATAATTGTCAATAAGTGTAATAAAAAAATACCAGACTAACTCTAACCTAACCTACAAATTAGTCAAACGTAAAAAAATAATTTTGTGCTTTAAAAAACACAAAATTACACCGGATTCTTATTCTCCAGATAAAAAAAAAACATCTACACAAAAATAATTCAAAATAATCGAAAATTAGATGCGTTCATATAAACTTAATAAAGTCACTATTTTCAAATAACATTTTTTTTCTTAATTTTAAATTACTTACAGTTCATCTTTTGAATCTCATAACTTTTCTGGAGTTGGCCATCGACGAGATGGATGTTGTTCCTTATTTATTTTGTTCGTACTTTATTATTAATATTACGAAATTAATTGAAATATTTCAAATTCAGCTGTAGGTATCTGAAATACTTTAATGGAATTTCTCGTCCGTTTGTTTACTTGTTTACATTTTGTTATTAACATTTTCAATCAATATTGGTTTATTTACATTGTTTTATAATACTACAACAAAGTTGATAGAGAGGTAACTGATTCACTTTATCGGATACTTTTTGTTTCTAAATGTAAAACCTACCTAAAATACTATCAAGACAGGATGTTTTTCAATATAAGTTGTTTATTGTTTTATTCTTGAATTCTTTTTTCTAACTTGTATTTACATTATAGAAACTAATTAATCACTCCAAGATATATAGTTTAATTACTTCTAAGTATTTCCACCTAAAATTTGACATAGATAGTTGACGTTTCAATGAGTCATACATTCATACTATCACGGCATTTACCACAAGTGAGATAGCCAGCGGACTAGCAGATATTCAAGTTATTCTTTCCACGCCAATTAAATTTAAAACATTAAATTTACTGTGTTGGTGTTTAGGTAATATATATAATTCGGTAATGAAATTAAAAAACATTTTTCCCCACTTTATAGATTTCAATTGAGTGAGACATCTTTCGTCTTTCAAGGACATTGCCAGTATTTTTGTAGCTTAATCATTCTTTTGACAATGTCCTTGAAAGCAGAAATGAATAAACCTAGTTTCAAACGGCCTGAAATATTAAACAAGCGATTAAGTAGGTATATTTTGAGTAACTCGAGTAACGTGGTTTGAATCTAAGGATTTCATTATTTTATTTAAGAAATTATTCTAATTTTCTTTGATGGTACCTAATAGAGAGAATCCATAAAAGGTAAATTGAATTCGTCAGGTGTCACCATATCTCTGTGTTATATTTCTAACAAAATTATACTAAACTTAAAAGCACTTTTCAACTATAGAGAAATATTGTATCACATTACAACATTATTAACAACTGGTAATACATATATCTAGTAGATCTATAAATTCTGAAGACAATAAGATTTAAGCATAATAATTTCTTTTTTTAGGAATTAGTATTGAATTTTTCTAAGCATTAAATGAGTATTGTGTGTTTTTAGCGGTGATCAAAGATATTTTCTTTAATATTTTTGTAGTAACATATTATAAATATTAATAAAATAATGTCATCATCATCATCATCATCGCCCTCAACGCTCCTCTCGGGAGCACAGGGCAGAAACCAGCCTCCTCCATTCAGAGCGTCTCTGTGCCAATTGCGTCATCTCTTTTCACAACATTCCTTGCGCTCTGATATCGTTGTCATAGGAACGGTGTATTGTGAAAGAGGGACGCCCGGTCTGACGGAAAATAATGTACTCGTTAATAAATTTAAAACTTTTTCTCTTTGGGTTCCTGTACTTTTTCTTATTTGTTTATTTTTGATTATTTGGGTAGGCATAAACCTATATTTTTATGTTAATGTTTTGGGGTTGACTGGAAGACGTTGCTCAGCAACAAGTCCGCCTTTTGGCCTTATCTTGTTAATTGTCATGTTTTGCAATGTTGTTTAAATAATTGTTTATTTGTATAAAATTATGGTCAATAGCGATTTATTTATTCATTTACTCGAACTTGTATGTTATGTGTTTTGATCTTATTTTTTAAGAACAAGTTATAATCATTTACATACGAGGAAGTTATCAAATGAAGAAGATGCTTAAACGCATTATAATATCTTCATTTTTTGTTGTTGATAAAAGTAGTTATCTCTACAAAATAATTAAAAGATTATTTTTTATATTATATACTTGAAATAATTATAAAAAAATAAGAATGATACAGCATATTATCACGTATTTGTACCTGATATTTTACAGGTATATTTATTAATTTAAGTACGATTTCGATAGCTTTCTTTGCTAAGAGAGTGACACCAGTGATTCAGTAATAATTTAGAAAAAATAGGGTCGATTAGCGTAGAGACTTTCTGAATAATGTAAGCTGGTTTCAGCTTTTTTCTTCTAGCTGAACAAAGATTTTACAAGAAATTTGAGTAATTTCATATTGCTTGTCTATCAGTTTTCATTTTTCATATTTGATTGTTAGTAATAAAGAAGATAATAATATATCCAAAGAGAATTTAGTATTCTTTGTTGGCAGTGAATATCAGAAGATAGTCAGTCCTAAAAAGAATAATAAATACCTAATATACCTAATACAATAATAATAATATTAAGTAGACATTTATACTGAAGATTGGTAGTACGATTGAATGGTGTAATGGCTGGGAAGAATCGGAAGGTTACTTCGTTGGGAATTTATGAACCGGCATTATCTCAGACAGGCAGGAGTAAAGAATAGACACTTCATTACTTTGTATTATTTCACCCATTGAGAATGTGTATAGTATTATATTATTATTATTATTATAATTCATCTTTTATGCTTTTACGATTGATTTGCTTTATAGCTGCCTATAAAACGCTGTTTCTAGATCAAACATCTCATGTTCCTACTTATCATAGTTCAACCCAATTATCAAAAGGATTTTTTTGATTCTAGTTTCAAATACTGTTACTTTCATCATCTCCGTCGGTCCTTCAATCTTGAGGATCGTGACCATCATGCTTCGTTCTGTAGACCATCTGTCTCCATCTTGAGCGATTCTCCGCCATGTACAAGGCCCCGTGTAGTGAGCTATGTGTGGCCTCCTTAATTTGGTCGCTCCATCTTATAAGCACTCTGCCCCTCCCCCTCCTTCCTTCTACAACCCCACTGTTACTGTTACTTTAATCTCAGGAAAAAGTCAAGTAAATTGCAAGAATGGACTGTGGTTAAAATTTCATTTTGAATACAAATACAAAAACTTTGAATACAAATCTTTAAAATGCATAACGAAAAAGAGTGAACTCATAATATATTTGTGCAGATGTACATATATTAAAAACATTGTTTTTGTAGTGTAAATTATTTTTTCATTCCTAGACACAGAAAACTATTGCGCATACCTAAAATATTCTATCAATATTGACGATTCTAAAACTTCTGGTCATTCCAAACTGGGTTTTTCGGAAAATGAAATCAAATTTCTAGAATAGGTAGGTAGGTATTGGAAACGATCTTCTGCTGGTGCGGAAAGAGTAATATTATTCTTTTATTCTCCCCTGATGTGAAAACTATGAAGAACTTGTACGTGTTGGTGCAAGAAAGATAATGATAGAAGTATTTTATAATAAAATATAACAGTATATGGCGGCAGTATATACTTAAATTTTATATGGATGGTTGAGTATCTCATTTGCAGTGAGTAACTTCGTAGTACGCATCAACGCAATAATAACGTGTTGCTTACTAACTATGTTTCATATATGCTTTTTTATAATATATTATGGAAGACGAGAGATTTTAAAGATACTTTATATTAGAAGATACTTTATATTTATATTAAGACTGAATGAAGAGAAACTCCCTTAATGCACTCATATTTTTGTCTATGTTATTGTCCTTCAGTTCTCTTACTGGAAGCACAGGGATAAAACAAGCCTCATTCATTCAGATTGCCTCTGCCTTCAATTGAGTACAATCTTTTTCTACGACATTCCTGACGCTCTGATGTCGTTGACATAGTAACAATGTATTGTGATTTAGGAACGTCAAAACCATCGAAAACCTTATGGATATAAAAATTGTCAACTATCATTAGACATTCTCTTAACATCTTCTTGCTATGACCTTCGTTTTTCCTATACAAATCTTATATAAAAAAATATTCACAAACAATGAAAATAATTATTTTGAGAGTGTACTTAATGTTATATTTTTTTAGATAAATATAATAACGAAAAAAGGAAAGACAAAGTAGGACGCTCTAATTAATTAAAATAACCAATTCTGCTATTTTATTTGAAAACATACTTCACGTAGCGTGAGGGCTGGTTTAATTTGGTTGATTTCAGTGAATGAATTCGGCTGAAAATTAATGTACCTATGCCTATTGAAAAAAGGAAACTTTATATTTATTAATGTATTGCCACTGAAATAAGTTGATTAAATACGATATTTATTAGAAAAATGTGGGTTATAATTCAGTTAATGGTGTAATTTTTGCTTTATCAAATGAACCAGTAAATTTTATATATAAGTAAACTTATGATCGTTAGATCTTCTTTATGGACGTTTATTTCTTTTTCGATATCTTTATCATTATAACATAGGTATCTTCTTCTTCTGCTTATATTTAGCACTGTGCCCTGTTGTTCTTGGAGCCTGCTCCTAGAAGGTGGATGCCCTGCTATCCCTCCATCGTTTGGGTGGTCTTCCTGGGGATTATTAAAATATATGTAAATAATAATAATAAACACTTTGTTGTCAAAATTACAGGTCTCTGCTGGGTGCGCCGGCGCACAGCATCATTTGTAACATGTTCATGCCATCTGACATCCAAAATCCTTCTAAGACACTTGTTTTCTAAGCTTAGTATCTTCCGCTCTTGAGCCTTGGTTAAGTGCCAAGACTTGCAGCCATATAGAAGGATTGGGATGATGCACGCATTGAACAAGCGACATTTTGTCCTGACGCTGAGATACACTACGATTGCCGTAATACAGGAGAGACGATGGTCATGGCTGGGACATGCTTTAAGAATGCCTAGTGATAGTTGTCCAAAAAGAGCACTGTTCTTCCGTCCGCAGGGGTTCCGTCGGTCCGGGCGTCCCTCTTTCACAATACACCGTTCCTATGACAACGATATCAGAGCGCAAGGAATGTCGTGGAAAGAGGTGACGCAATTGACACAGAGACGCTCTGAATGGAGGAGGCTGGTTTCTGCCCTGTGCTCCCGAGAGGAGCGTTGAGGGCGATGATGATGATGATGATGTTGTCAAAATATATTTGTATAAAAGGTGTGCGTATTGCCTTCAGCCAATGTATTCCAGTTCCCTGCGATACATATGTATGTATTATGTATATCTATATATCTATACCATTACGGCATATTCCACAATTTGGGTAATCCTCTCCACGCCAATAAAATATTCAAAACATTCAGGAAGTGCGGCATACCTACCTCATTGCTGAAATAACTATGTTTAATGGCTTAATCATGATGTTTTACGAACGTCAGCTTTACAAAGATACTAGAATACTTACACATTGGAGTTGGAGACCTTTATAAGATGAATTAGAATTTCCTAAATAAAACTGTCACCATTAAGCTGCCTTGTATTAGAGATATCTATGGAAAGATATATTTTTTCTACAATTTCCATTAAAACATACATATACCTATACGACTTCTATAAGGTGTAAAGAGATATTCAACATTCTTCTGACTACGGTTCTCTGTGTCATGACGTACTTTTAAATAAATTTTATTGTCAATAAAAGAAACTTAATCTGGGCCAAAATTCGTGTAATATTATAGGTTTTTTAATTTTCGAACTTTTCAAATATGTATAACGAATGATTTCTTCATTAAAAAAATAATGACAACATACATTTTGATAAACCCGTTTAAGTTAAAAATTTCATCTACTCTGTTTAATTTTTACTTATCTTTTCGGGAACAGGAGGCAGAAAAACCAGCTCCCTGCATTGCATCTGTGTCTATGACAATTGAGTCAGCTCTCCTAGTATCTTTCTTGATCCTTAGATGTCGTACCTATAACAGAAGAGATATATTATGAAACAATACATTGAGAACATTAAGAAATGGAATGCTTTTTAACATGAAAGTTAATTTTGTATTTCCATTTTAGAGTTGAAAATTCATACCGAAAAATTATGTTTTTTTTTTATTCTAATTTAGCCTATGAATTTGAAAAATTACTAGCTGTTATCTTCGTGTACGATCATCACCTATTGCCGCTTTACAATTCTTACAAAAAAGGAGGAAATAACTTAGAACACATGAAATAAAGAGTTTTTAAATTACTTTTGAATACCTTACAATTCTTTTCGCTGAACTGTGTAAATAATTTAGAACTTTACCTTTTTTGTTACGACTATGGGATTTGGATCTCCATACTATTTTATTTCACAGGCATTGTGAGCTAGTCAGTTATTTATCAAAAATACTTGAATTTTTTGCTTAATGTTTACTGCCTAAATAACAGCTAGATAAATTATTCAGTATTTTAACATAGGGGAGAGTCCCTATGAAACGGACATTTTTGAGGAAAGTCTTGTATCTCGGTTGCATTTTACTGTTCACGAAAGATAATCATATACCCACAAACTATGAAGTTTGCACCTCTGTTATGCACTAAAGAAAAAACATTAAAAAATATTTTAGATACTTTTACACGTAAAATTCTAAATCTAAAAATATGTCCGTTTCATGGAACAATTACCATGAAACGGACATGGGGTCCCATGGAGCGGACATAGTAATGAAATGACTGTTTACGATTTTATTGACATTATATTATTATTTTATTATTCCGGTTTCTGGTGCAGAAGACAGCAGAAATTAAAATAATATGTTATGATGTGAAAAAAATACTTTTTACAACATGTTCAGAGTTCTTTTTACATCACATGTTTCATGTGCCCATATCTGGAATACCTTGCACTTCAACCAATCTTTTTCACTGGCCACATATGATTTACGACTACCAGACATGTGCTGCTTCTTTCCGATGCTTTGGATATTGATGATTCCTTTTTCTTTTTTTTTAATATTTTCTTTAATATGAATCGGACGTCCGTTTCATTGTACTTTTTGGTGTCCGCTTCATGGGACTTTATGAAATTTTAAATAAAGATGTGAAATTTTATAAATCCAGATACTATTAAAACTATTTCAACTTTTTTATTTACTTAAGATAATGATTTATCTGAATTTTAAAACAAAAATTGAATTAGTAAAAATATGAAAAATTTAATGAACTTGGAACTGTGTGATAAAAATTTACTTTTGTCTTATAAAAAAATCTATAATGTGTTAGTAAGCGTCTTCAATAAACATCTAACAACATCATGGTAGTTCCAACAGGAGCCGAATACCAGCTTCTGTCCGCTTCATGGGACGTCCGTTTCATAGGGACTCTCCCCTACTTCTCTCAATCTAATAGTATCTAAATCTTTCTTTATCATTCAGTTAAAATAATTGTTTATAACTTCAGAGTAAACCAACATAATATTAACCTACGGTATCGCAAATAAAAAATATATATAATAAAATACTGTGACTTTAATCTGAAGAGGATTTATTCATCATGTGATATTTTTTCATTTAACTTATATTGATCGCTCAGAGAAATTTATACACTTTTCAATGTACATATTTGGAAAACCTTTATTTGGTACGTAGGTAGATGAGTTCTCGCGTTCAAATAACCAAAGTAAAAAAGATTATCATATTTAAGATCATCCACAGACATACTCAGATAAGAAAGGGAGGAATGTGTGTTCGATATTACAATAAAGGGAAAGTCGATATTAAAAAATAGTCAATAACAACGTCTCATAATTTATATTTTTTGACCCCATCGTTTAATGACTAAAATTGTCTCACGAAATATTTTCTTTCGCACTAAATAACCATTTTTACTGTCAAGCCAAAAAGTTCAAATATATTTCAAATATTTTCAAAAGTCAAATATATTTATTATTGATAAATATACAACTTACAACAATAATCATTTACTGATAATTATACAGTAAGCAAAACAATTCATTCCCTCAAATATGAGCAGAGCTCGTGCTTTGAGGGATAAGTAAACCACCTATCATTACATATTGTCTTTTAACTTTGATAATATTGAAATTGGAGAAAAATAATAAATGTTCTGACTGAGAAATATTCCTTGCGTTTAAATATAGAACATGTTTCAAATTTTCTATCCGTTTATTTTAATTTCTTAGATATTTGATTCAAGGACAGATTTATTCTATAAGCCTACAGCTTGCCTTCACGTTGACATAAAATACAGCCACCCATTTTCGTGGCAACCTGCTTTAATGACTAGTGAATGGGAATAGTCTTCCACGAGGAGAGAAGCAGAAGGGAAAGGTTAATCAATAAATAATAGACAAGTTTTGGAAGTCGTGCCTTGCATGAAAATAACAAAACACACAATGACTACTAGGATCCATATGGACTCTCATAAAATAGATTTAGCTACATTCTAACGACTATTTTTAATTGTTTGAACACTGCACAAACCTTTTTAATATATATTAATAATAATAACATACATATAGGTATGTGGAAAATTCACACAGATCGCACTAGTTCCAAACTATGATAGTTATTGTGTATTGTGGGCCTTAACGCGACGATATACAATTATTCAGTCCACTTAACACATAAACATATTGTTACACCCAGACCGAGAGCAATTTTAAGGTCATTCTTAATTTTGTCTTGTTCGGTAATCGAACCCAAATCTCATGACTCAAAGACTTCTGCGCCACACCAGCCGTGACGAATGAATGTAGGTATTGTATGGACAAATAATATGTGGCTAATAATGACAAGACAATAATCTGTAAGACAATGTCAACAAATAAAATAGACATAAAATTAGTAGAAAAAATACAAAAGGTGAAAAAAATATTCTCACTTGTAGGTACCATAAAAATATGGATATAATATTTCTTTAGTAAGAAGAATAACGCAATCACTCCTCGTTTTATTCATAATGTTATCGACGTCCGGGCTACCATCTTTGACAATATACCGTTATCACGATAATTAGAGAGTTGAGAATAACACGGTAAATAAATGACCTACAATTGTTAAATTTTTGTGAATTGATTTCGAATTTGAAGTTGAAAATTTTAAGATGAATATTATCTAAGTACGTTTTCTTTTAATGAGCAATTAAATTTTACGATGGCGAAATATGGTCACCCTGTTATTTCATTCGTGTGTTTTTTTTTCGTTAAGAATTTAAGATCTTTAATGGCGCTCTACCTTCTCAGTCGTAAATAGGGAATTTACGTTCGAGTTTAAAACCCAATAAATACAAGTTTGATAGCAACATCGTAATGAATACAATGGCAATATAAAATTTTATTCATTGTTGTCTTATTAAAATTTTAAATTAAAACTTAACCCCCAGAACATCCCTCTAAGATTATTATTACCAACTGTTTTATCTATCAATGGTATCATAAGAACTTGTCTCCAGCTTACCAACTGAGGGTGCGTTGCAATAATGGAAACGCTTATAAAAGGGATAACCTTTAAGTAGTATTAACTGAATCATTTACAATCGTCAGTAGCACACAAATGACTGCTAATTTTTATGCTGCGAAGATTCCGTGATACGATAAATAATTAATCTATTTAGTAGGTAGGCACATAATATAAAACATAGAAATAAACTTGCTTGGAAATGTTTAATTTGTTAGTACACCGTACTAAAGCATACCTTTTATGACACTTTGACTCCGTTTTATAGTCTACAGTATAATTTGATCGTGGATTTAGTAATTTAATTAATGTCATTAATGATTATTTCACAGCAATGACTTGTTGAAAGCAGTTTTGTTTTTGTATGTTAGTTCTTTTATTTGTACTTATTTTTACATTGTAAACTGTAAATCAATAATTCTTGCAGGTATCAGAGTGTTCAGTTTATTAAAGGATTTTGTTGTTATTTAATTTGTAAAACTCCATATTAATATACACTAAAAAAACTTTATTTATGTTTAATTATTGTTTTGTTTGATTGTCTATTCTGGGTTCGATACTTGTATATTTATTTCCAACATAAAAATTTTACTTAATTTGACAAAGTCATTACGTGAAAAAGAAACTAGGTCACTCTTGTCAAACACTGAATCGTTATTTTCATTGAGTTAAGTTGTTCGAAGATTAGAAAATTCACATTTTGAGAAAAAAATTGATGCCTATGTAAAAACAACAATGTTTAGTTTTCACATTTATTAAATGATCATGAGGAAACTCTTCGGTGTACAAAAATCGGTTTATAAAAAAGGAGTAATTTTGAATACTAAAACAACTTAATGGGAGCATGAGAATACATATGTAACTAAAATGTAAAATTACACATTTAAGTGCTAAAAAATGACGTTGATGTTGACATTTACATTAATATTTTTTAAATATTCGTTCAATAAAGATTTAAATAACAAGAAAAGATCTTCGAAATTGACATCAGACGAATTTTTTACTTAAAAACACTATTTTTTATTAACCAAGTAAATTTCTGTGAGTAGGTACTGCGCCCTACATGCTACTGTCCATAATATACAAGTTTATTATTATTAATAAGTGGATGATATATTAATCTATAAAATGGTCAATAATCATAAAATATCGTAATGAAAAACCGCATCACACAAAGAAAATCCAATCCATTAGTACTTACCAACGTCCGTTTATTCCAATAATATTAATTGTCCATTTGGTTGTTGTTATTTTTTATACTCGTATAGCGAACTGAAGCAATATTCAATTGGGTTAATACAATGTAATTACCAATAAAGGTTTTTTGTTGAAATATCATTTTATTTTCAATTTTGGGTGTGTATTAAAATATATGTGATTCAGAAAATACAAAAAGACCTGACTGAGTCATGTAAAGATAACTATTTAATGCGATGGTTTAGACATGTGGAACGAATGGAGGGGAAAAGGATGACAAAGAAAATATACTTTTCTGAAAAAAAAAGTGTGAGTTAGCCCGGGCGTCCGAAAAATACGTAGCATGATCACGTAGATCAAATTCTCAAGGACAGCCGTGTATTTTGTAAGAGAAATCGACGGGCTTGCATGAGAGGTTGCAAGAATGTAGAGGAGGCGAAAAAAGTATGTAGGAAGAGATGTATTTATGGTGTTACGTTTTCTCTGCCTACCCCACATGGGATGTGGTGTGAGGGAATAGATAGATAGATAGCCTATTTTTCAGTTCATTATTTTTGTTGTCCACCCATACCGGCAACAAAGATAATTTAATTGAAAATACCTTTATAATCATTAAATAGTCGGATACGAATTACTGATATTTGTTTCTAGTACGTAGGTAATATTATGAAATATTAAATAATCATAGTGAAATTAATAATTTTAAAATACGACTTTAATACCGAACAGTTGATAAGGCATTGTAAACTTTGACAAGTAAATAGTAATTTTCACAAATTTTCCTGTCTAAAATGTCTAGACCATAAGACATACAAATTTATGATTTTATTTTAATGTAATTTATTATTATTTATATACATACATTATTATGAATATTTTATAAGCTGTAGGGAGAGATTAATCAAAAAAGCATAACATTTTTTGATGAAGGTATATAATTTATTCGTTATTTAGGCAGCATATATTATATATTTAACCTCCTTTTGAAAGTTTTTCTGAATCATTTACTCAGAATAAAAGAAAATTATTGAAAAAAAAACTGTATCCTTCTCGTTTTCTAAAAAGATTTCATTTTCAAGAAATATATATTTTATCAAGTTATTTAAAGTAAATAAGTAGAGATATACAATATTATAAAAAATAAACCATTTTGTATTTGTAAGCCATAAAATAGTTATATAACAGCCTTCTTTATTTATGAACCTAATTGTGAATTTCCAATATTAACCGCAAAGATAATATCTTATACAAGTAAATAAACTTGGTTCTCTCATATTTATTCATTTATTTTTGTCCTAGTTGAGCTGGAGACCTATTGCGGCTAGATATCTCTTAAAAACCAAGTCCTTCAACGCGTATGTCTGTCACTTGTCCCTGCATAATCAATTCTGATCTTATAACTCCCCTTTCATGACACAAGCTTTTAGCTTACTGTGGAAGGTGTATAAAATTGTATTTGGGTTTATAAAAAACCCAGATATATCTTTTTAAAAAAAAAAAAAACTTTCCTCCCAGGAGCATAATGCAGAAACGTGTTTCCTCCATTCATAGCGTAAATAAACTTATTTAGTAATCTCTGTTGACAACTTTCACGATGCTCTGGTGTCATTATCATGGTAAAGGTATATTGTGAAAGAGGGTCGTTTTTCAATATTATACCCTGAGACTATTACCGTGTGAAAATAATCATATTATTTTATGACAAAGACATAAATATAATGTTCCTATTATAAAAATGATACAAGAGCATTGTAAAGAAAGTATATTGTACACTCTAGGGAGCGACATTAGGTATATGGCACGGTATCACAATACTTTGTAGTAGATACGTCATAAGTATCCAATAAATAGCATCAATCATATTAAGGATATGATGATATATTGTTATATTGTAGCTGTTATTATTACAGCATAATGTTTCTATACTATCACCAGCAACAACTACCCACGGTATTGGAAATACGATCGAAACTTTCGTTGTCGACTTGCTTCAGCCAAAAAGGGAAATTCGGCTACTGCCATTAATAAGCCGTGGAGCACCCGGCAAAGAATAGCTTGTCTCTTATATCCTTGTCTGAAAGTTTTCGAGTGTCCTGTAAGAGGCAGGTGTTTGAAATAATAACGATATTTTACATCTCAAATTTAGCGATGAGGTTTGCCACCCATCCTTAATGTCTATTTTTTTGTTGGCACATAGAAGACGGCTTGCGTTTTTATTACATGCAGCTGGTTTGCTGGCTACCCCACTTGTGGAGTATGCCGTGATGGTGTAGTAGTAAAAGTAGTAATTTATTTTTTGCTTCTTCAGTTGAGCTTTTGCTTCAGTTTATAGGTATTTCATAGATTTCAGTCATTATTCTTAGCGTGTAGGTTCTGTAACAATATGGTAATTTAATATTCAGTCTGATAGTTTTAATTTGACTGGCATAAAAAAGTTGAAAATATAATAAAAATGAAAGCAACATAGTGTTTTATTATTCTAAAGATGAATTTATATGAAAAGGTGATTGCGTCTGGAATTGGTTTCGACGCAAATGAGATTCGAATAATTGAATTTCTAATGTCAATTATCCGTTTTTATGGTATTTTTCGTCCACAGCTTATTTATTTACGACATATTTCACACATAACCAAACAGGCAACATTATAATATTGTATGTAGTAAATTTCAGTTTCGGTCTGTCCAAAGCTAGAATAAATTTTATGCCGATATTCATTATTCGTCACGGGAAAAAGAACACACACACACATAAACTATCGGACACTATAAGTAGCGTTACTATGAAAGCTCAAACTTGCCCTCTGGTAAGTTTATAGGTAGGAATATTCTACTTATTGTATTGTGGTATTCTTTGTGTTATAATTAAATGTATGTATGTTATGATGATATGGTCTTAGTAGAACAGTTGTATGTATAACATATTTAATAATATTATATATTTATTTATATGTCTGCTCTTTCTATTCTTCATTATTACATCACAATACATTTATAAGTTCTAAACTTTTCTTGTATTACGCTTATTCAGTTTACGAATCTTACATATTATGTTCTATATTTTTGAGGTAGGCAATAAATTTCATCATGGATCTGGGTTTGTAATAAATTTCAGCCTTAAAATGAAACAAATTATTTCCGATTCTATTCTGTCTGGTCAACACTATGAATGTTCACTATTACAGATTGATTCAAAAGTTGTTATACTCAAACACTGTTTAGTTTCACATATAATATTAACAGTTTTTTATTGACGAAGACTATTCGGAACTTGTTCGGAACTATTCGGAATCATCAGTGTCAGGTTCTCAAACTGTCAGTTTCTTAGAGTATGCCACTGAAAATGGACTTGCTCCGAAAGATTTTTACCAAAAAATACGTATGAAATTAAACATTGTCTATGTTTAACAAATTTTTTATCATTTTGCGAAATTTTTATTTATTATTTTATGCCATCAAATTTGTTTGAAAATAAAAATGGTAGCTTTTGGAAATACCTGCACTTTGTAATAAAATACATGTGAAGTAAGTTCTTTATATTCAATTTTAGACAAAATCATCAAATTTTTATTATCATGATATTATTTCAACAAAAGGCAGGTGTTCGAAAAAAATAAGACATTTTACATCTTAAATTCAGCGATGAGGCTTGCCACCCATCCTGAATGTCTTGATTTTATACTGGCACGAAGAGGACAGTTTGCATGTTTCTTACATGCAGCTGATCTGCTGGCTACCCCACTTGTGGGATATGCCGTGATGGTATAGTATAGTATTTCAACAAAAATACCTACTATAAAATCATATTTTATTTGATTCGATACAACGATTTATATTTTTCTTAGAACGTCCGACAAAAGAAGTAAGTGTGTGACAGACCATTATCTATATTTTTACAACGTACATACATATATGGCATCTGTTTTATTATAAGACATTATTATTTGTCTAGATTTTGATAAGAATTTATGAGATTAGGAAACATATTATACATTTCACAATATATCTATATAACAAGTTTAATATCTGTTGTTGTCCGTACATGAAAATAATAATTTTACTATTATTTTATATCAATACTTAATTCAAAATATTTTACTTTATTGTATTAAACTATTATCTGGTACTAGCTTTTAAGCCCGGTATCGTTTATTGTTTAATGATGAATAATGTTTTGCCAGATTGACATCGTCGTCAAAATGCTGGTGAACAGTACCATTCTGGTACCGACACTTGTGTATGCAAGCTCAACTTGGACATAGCTCATGAGGGACGAAAATTTAATGAATACTGTGGAAATGCGACATTACGAGTATGGTTGTTTAAACGCTACGTGATATAGTGTGGAATGAGGATATTAGAAGAATGAACGAAAGCAATAGGAGTATTGTGGATAGAATATAATATGTAAATAAAATACGATGGTTTGTACATGTCGAACGAATGGATCAGGAAAAGATGACAAAGACAATATACTTGCCTGTCAAAATGAGTTTGAAATCAAAGAAAATTCTTGTTTTTAATACAAGAGCAGGCATCTGAAATTAACTAAAAAATAAGACAACGAAACTACATACAGCTTTATTTTTCGTGTTATAAAGGAACGAATATTTATCATAATAATAATCTTTATTTAAATAATATCCTCTTTAGAATTTTAAAATAACATACAAAATTACATTTAAAAAATCAGAATTATTATTTTTTAAAACACTAACCAGTCTTGTGGCAGAAATACCGATACGATGAAAATAATAATAGTCATTGAAATGAGGAAACTAAAAAAATATTTAAACAATAATAAATAAAAAGAATTATCAAACAAAATCAATTTTTACAAATATGTCTCAATAAGGTACCTACTGTCAATTATAAAAATAAATACACACAACAAAACAAAAATGTTTATATGCATTCATTTACACGAACAAACTCAAATATTTATGAAGAGAATATTATATTTAGTAATTTGTTTTACTTTCACCTTTATTATAGGCTTCGTATTATTATTTGTTGTTGATGAATTTATGTAAAAAAAATAACACATTAGATACCTTATAAAATATTACTATTGTTACTACATGAGATATGAAAGTATATTATGTATAATATGATTGTTACTTTTTTCATATCACCCTGTCGTATAAAAGCAGTTTACGATAATTCAAGTGTAAAAACATGTCTAGATAAAATCTGTCTCAAATTGAACACTGACAATAATTTATAGGGTTATAAGTAACTACATAGTATAATATTATTAGGTATAAAACACAAAAGACACAAGTCCACTTTTTAGGTAAAATGAGTTAATACATGTACACGATCGGTTGCAACGCCATCTTTGTCCTGACTAAATATTACCAACAATCTTAATATCATTATTGAAATATTTAATAAAAACCAAATGTCACACGTCCACAAATGCACTTTGTTTTGTGCACAGATGTAACATGTCACATAAGATACGAAGATTCTAAAACACACACGTCCATCTAGGACGGACATGTGTCATCTGTGCACGCATAGACGCATCCCAAAAATCGCCGTGAACGGCACTTCCATCACACTTCCAAACACATGTCCATGACCATCATCTTAAAATGCTAATTCTTGACATTCTGGTTAAAAATATAATAAAAAATAAGTAATAAATGACATTAAAAAAGAACAAAGATTATGATTTTCAACACCTTCTGCATTAATTTGAAGTTAGTGAATTAATTGAGAATTTCAAACTTTAAAAACCTGTTTTCTTGAAAGTGTCAAATGTGGACATGTGTCTTTTGTGCTTTATACCATCGAATTAGGTATAAAAACGACGATAATGTTTTAATGAGTATCGAACTCATTTTTGTATCGTATAAATATAAACATAATACCTGATGGTGTCTAAATGAGTGATGAGGTATGCCAGCCATCCTAGATGTGTTTGTTATTCTTTTGGCACGGAGGAGTCAACTGGAATGTTTTGACTATGCGGTTGGACTACTGGCTACCCATCTTGTAGGAAGTTGAGGACGACTTGTATGTATATAACATGCTGTAATCCCATTGGATACTCTTCTTGTGTGAGAATCCGTGTTTGTTTTGATATTGATGACAATAAATTTGAGTGATTACAGATGAACAATAATTTATGACAGATGTTTCATGTTAATATGCGTATGTGAAACAAATTTATGTAACGGCCATACTGATATAAGTTTCGTGATTTTTGTAATGGAGATCTGCTCCGAAATAATAAACAAAATCCACATTATTATAAAGCATCAATTCTATGCTCATTTAAGACATCTACGAATATGCTGAACAAGATCAATAGAACCATCAAGTCCTGCTTTTATAACAGGGTTTTTGGTGTCGCAGGACCCGTGATTTGGAATCGACTTCCTGAGAATCTTAAAAACCAATCGATTATAATTCAAGATCAAATTGAAGACATCGCTCTTTCAAGATAGTTTCCCGCACTCATGAGATGGATGCTCCATTAAACGGTGCTGAATAAATCACCAAATATACATTGTTCAATACATAATTTTGAAATTTTGAGTTTTGTTGTGTTTTCCGAATAAATCAATGTTATTTTGTAATCTGCTGTTTTTTGTTTCTGTAACTATTTTACTCTTTAAAATGTTTGGTAAGTTTGAAATAAAATAATATTATATACTTGGGTAAATTTTAAAAGAAAATCGCGTCGCGGGGATAAAAAAAACAAATTGGTTTCAAACTGTCAAAAAAGCTTAGGGAAATTCCATAAGTATTTTAAATAGGTGGCGTATTTATATAAGTATTTTTTTTTTTATTTTAAGAGATATACAGTTTTATTTTGTGTAAAAAGTTGTTTACTTAATACCTACCCACCCCGTACCGGGGGCAATGACAGGTTTTCGAAATTCAAGCTTCGTAATCGCTCCTTAGAGGTTTAAAAGTAAAATACGGTAAATGTGAGATAAAAAGTGCACATTTTCTACGTTAATAATATGTACTTTACGTCTTCATTTCTATATTTTCACCATACTTTATTTTTTTTTCTGTCTCTCCTCAGTGCTGAGGGTTGTGGACATCAAACACAAATTAATGCCTTCCAGTGACTCCGGTCTTTAGCCGTTATAAGAAAATATTATCTTTGGAGGGTATCTAAACAAATGGTATACTAACCTTATGCCTTCCATAAAAAAATATCATATACAAAACGCTTGATAAGCATACTTCGAAGAGACTGTTATTATATGTTAAAATTTTACAGTTCACAAGAAAAGTAAAAGAAAATTTTGGGAAGTTTATACTTTTATTTTTGTATTGCTTTGTTTAAAAATAAATCACAATTCTTTGCAATATGTAGTCTATGAAAAATCTATGACGATATAAAAATGTGAAACTAATAATCTTATAATAATGACAATCGACTTCTATTCCTGCAGTAATCTTCTTTCAAATGTATTATGTTGCTACCTATTCTATTACTATTAAAGATTTCTGCAAGATGTTTTTCGTCTTCCATAATTAAAGTTAACTTGTACCGTCGAACTTTTATTTACTTCATGTAAAAAAATTCTTTCGTGGTTTTGTTCACTTGATCAATGTTTATTATAAAGTCAAAATATTTATAAAGGAAACATAAAATAATACATATATTAATTAACTTTTAAAATCTAGATATTAGGGAAACATATCTAAATACCTAACTCTTTATCAATTGTTTTTAAACGACCTTTCTTTCATACAAAATAAACTATTTTTAGCTGACAATATTCTCAAGATATTTTTGAGTATCTTTTACCTACTTCTATATAAAACACCTGTATATTTCCCAACACCTAATCCAACTTCTAATGTTACGAAATATTTCATTTTAATTGTTCCACAATTAAGTCATAAAATAACCCTCAATTCCTTCACGGGAAACAAGAGACGAAGGGGGTTGAGTAAGTACTAAGTATACAGCATCCCCTTGTTTGGGGATGGTGTTAAATAACCTTTAGACACACTGAGAGCATAAATCATGTCAATTCGCTTTTAATGGAGACATCAAAATCTTAAAACCTCAATATATATGGATGAGGTGACCACAAAGTGTTGCTTTAAATGTTTTTGCTAACTGTAATAAAAATTTTGATACGGGTAAAACGTAATTAGGTTTTATGATATCGCCGATCGTACCTTCGTTATATTACCATTATTTCCTGTTTTTTTTCCTTTTATAGCATATTATGAATATTATTTTTATTTCGACACTTTATTTGTAAGGATTTTGGTATGAATATAAGCATATTTTTATACTTCATTGAACCACATTATTACTAAAATATTGTTTGTAATAGATTCACACACACCATGTATCTTCAGAACACAGTAATAAATATAACAAATAGTATAGTTTTTATCAAAACTAGTATGTTTTCAATAGACTTAAGCATTTTCTTCATTCTTTCATCTAGAACTTATTTATTGCCTTAAAAAAATTATTTCATTATTGTGATCATTTCATACTATTCACGTCTTTAATTTAAGTGGTAAAAGTAATATTATTTTCACATAAATTAAGATCATCCGTATTTTTTTTTTTTTTGAATTTACCTACTAATACTACAACAACATTAAAAAATAAGTAGTTTAAAAGTTAAGTTTGATCAAAATCATCTTGATTTATTCAAGACAAATAAGAGAATATTATGAAAAATTATTTTACCCTATCATGAATTATATTAACCTGTCTCCTATAATTGTAGAAATAAAAAAGGCTTTAGTTTTATTTCTCTCTTTCACAAAAATGGCAGAAGATAATTAATATTTCGTTGGTACTAGGAAAGTTCACACAATCATAACAATATGAAATACAATAAAACTCTATTGACCATACACACAATAAATAAAAACACCCCATTTTGTATATGAATGGTATGAGAAAAACTGCGGAAAAACTAAGGAAATAATGGACTCCTTATATTGTCCATCGCAACACGAAACATTATGAAGAAAAGGTTTATGTTATGCGGCAGATTGGATGAGTAATCAGTCTTATTGCAAAAATCTTCTGAAAATCAGCTGGAAAACGTTTTACATTTTTTTGATATTTGCAATTTTGATACAAATTTCTGGCACTCGTTTTTGTATGTTATCTTATTTTGAAAGATATAAATGTCTGTGTCTATGATCAAAGTAGGTTTTTTGGTTAAAAATCTTATATATAGAGACACTTGAATCCGCGGCCCATCTTTTTCACGAGATATGCTTTGTCAAAATTCTCTGCTGAAGAACTTTAGAAGCAATAGATCAATGGCCTATTTCAAGAGGAAGAAAATGTTAAATTATTGGTTACTCTTGATAAAAATCCAGATGTCGCTAATGCCACCGAACTTTTTTTCCCCTCTGAACAGAGAAACTGACCACAGGCTTAATACCCATGATGATAGTAAATGAAAGCCCACCGATCGGCATAACCCAAACGCCACGTCCCCTTTTTCCATTTTCCGAAATTTTTAAGATGCAAAATTACCTACATCTAGGAAATTTGTGATAAGACTGATTATTTGTATTGATCTACAACGTATCTAATAATATATAAGAAATTCTCGCAGTCCGCCCATTCGCCACCAGCTTACAAAACAAATCGCCCCACTTGAGACATACAGTGTGAACGAATACCGTGTCATTATTCTTCTTACGCTGGTGCTGAGTGAATCATGGTCACCCTATGCTTTATCGCAGTGTCCACATTTTTTATCCCTGTGTCCATTCAAGATGACCTGAAAAACATTTCCAATAATAATTTACAAAACAAAAGTTCCCTTTATTTAATTATCACTATTTTTTTTCCAATTTAACGCCTTCAGAGTTTTTATCTCACAAACTCTTCGTATGGAAGAGTTTAGCAAATATAATTATTATAAAATATTATGTGAAGTTTATTACATAATGTATCTATTCTTCATAATTGAAAACTCGATGATTGGATTAACTATACCAATGTAATCTATGACACAAATTAATGTATATTTCACAGACTCATTATATTTTGCAAAAGATTTTTGTTTGTACGATTTCTCATTGTATTATTATTATGGATGGTTTAAAGCACAATAGACACATGTCAATATTTGATAGTTTCAAGAAAACAGCTTTTCAAATTTTAAAATTCTCAATTAATTAAATGATTTAAATTATTTTTTTAAGTATTAAGAAAGTCGATATAAATGCATTCTCAAATTTCTTACATAGCATGTTTCATCAATCTGTGTACAAAAAATGTTCATTTATGGACGTGTGATATTTGGTTTTTAATAATTAATATTTCGATAGTGATATAAATATTATTAGTAATTGTGTACTCAGGACATAGATGACGTTGTATATTGATCTTGTAAAAATATCAAAACATTCTTTTTATAAATTAAAAATGAATTTGTATCTTTTGTGGTTCAATGCATAGTTATATTATTTTTTTGCTTGGTTTTAAGGATATTATTTAATGCAATAAATGTTATAATTATTTATATTAAAGTAAACTTTACATAATATTACAGTTAAAAATGTTAATTGAGATCTAATTCCTTCGTTTTTCTCTTGTTTCAGGTATGTGTTCCTTGTTTCACCGCCTTTCTCCTAGACAGTACGATGCGTTGTTTGGTTAGAAAGAGAAACATGTCCACTATTACTATACCATCAGGGCATATCCCACTAGTGAGGTAACAAGCAAACTAGCTGTATGTAATAAACACGTCCTCTCCGCGTCAACAAAAAAATTATACGTTCAGGATGAGTGGCAAACCTCATCACTGAATGTTAAATGTAAAGAATTACCTATTATAAAAAATAGTTTTTGTTCGAGAAAAAAACTACTACTATAGGTACCATCACGGTATATCCCACAAGTGCGGTAGCCAGCGGACCAACTGCTTGTAGTAAAGATGCAAGACATCCTTTCTGTGCCAATAAAAGTTAAAATATTCTGGATGATTGGCATACCTCATGGTTTTATATGTATTAAAACATGATATTTTACGAATAATATCCTTTTACAGCCGGCCGGTGTGGCGCGGAGGTAATGCTCTTGCCTTTGAGTCACGAGGTCCCGGGTTCGATTCCCGGCCAGGGCAAAGTGAAGAACTAACCTTTTTCAAATTGTCGTGGGTCTGGGTGTTACATGTATATGTGTGTAGTGCATTGTATATGTGTGTATCGTCGCGTTAGTACCCATAATAGAAGATTCATCTGAGTTTGGGACTAGCTCGATCTGTGTGAATTGTCTATGTATGTTATGTTATGATTGCATTAATTACAGGACACTCAAAAACTTAGAGTAGAGTAGAAGGCCTATTCTTAACCGGGGACCCTACGTCTTTAAATCTAAATCAAACTAAGCTAAATACGTAAATCATAATACAAATATAAAAAAAATATCGTTTGAAGTTCCCTTAAATCTGTTGGGAAAGGAGTAAACTTGTAGAGATGGAAAAAAAACGAAAAATCACTATCCACTTTTTCTATGACCCAAACGACCCACTATCAATCACTACTGAGTTAAATAGACGAAGACTTGTCCAAGTAGGGTTGTTAGTTGAATAAGGGAGCATTAGCAACAAAATTAAAATATCAAGTTTAATCTAGATATACATAATGAAAAATCAGCAGCTTACAGACATCACCAGTTACGTGGTTACCCGTTGTAGATACATCGTCTGTTCCAAGACCAGTTCTACTTCCTGGAGTTCATCTTATGTCATCAGATTTTGCACTCAAGATCTTTTTTATGCTTCTTTTGTCATTGGCATATTATTTTTTTATTTTAATGCTAAATATTATTTTCAATACAACAAATGTATTTGAAATTAATAAACATTTGGAATACTTTTTTCATCGCTACTAAAAATAATATCTCACGACCCTATTACCAAGTTTGAAGGATGAAAAATGGAGGTTATAGAAGACAGTCTATGAAAACTTAAGCCTTGAGTCTTCATAGTCTGTCCTCTGTAACATTTTTCTCTCACGTCAGCACACTTAATGTGTAGATTTCTAAAAATTACATAGCTAAGCAACAAAAATAATTATGTATTCTGTTTTTTCGGTGGTAACCTTATGAAAGTTCATTTTTATTAATATTAAAATGATAAAGTTAAAACACTGTAACTTTCAAAATAATTATGATTTATTCCCATACGTTTAAATTCTACATCCTTATAAAAATGAAATCTTTTTATTAATTAAAAAAAATCTAGTTTTGAAATAAACTTAAACTTAAACTTAAACTTGAAATACTTCATTAAATGATAAAACTTTTATTTTACATCCCATAATATAATATGTGGATAATACATATTATATGGATATCATATTCGATTTTTTCCAAAATTTACATGTATTTAATTTTGGAATCACACCTACAAACCCTCGCCTGTATGGTGAATGAGTTAACCACTAGCTCATCCTATCTGAAATATTAGCTAGGTTAGAAGGTATTAGCAAGGTTACCTAGTGTGAATTATCAGTAACACACTCGCCATTTAAGCGAGAATCAGCGGGTTCGATCCCCACAGTAAACACAGTGAGTCTGTAATTTATGTCCAAAGGTGATTAACATCTACACTACACACGTAAAATTCAATTACTGATGCCGAATTATGTCATAAATGTAAAATATTGTAATTGTAGGTATATGTAATTTATACTTTACGAAAATATCACCTCCTAATAAATCCTAAGTTACTTGCAAGTACATAGTTTATCCTGTTTTATATTGCATTTCACTTACGTACTAACAAGCAAATAAAATAGACTTTGGTTTATTATTCACCAACTTAAGTAGTCCCATATCATAGAAACTTGTCTCCAATCTTAGAAGTTAATAAATAATAGTAGTTGTAGAGCTACAACCAGGCACAAATTATACAAGGATTTGTCCTAATTTCCCTACATTTGCCGCGGCTCATGATTTATGACTGTATTAAAGTCACGCCATAAAATGCAATAATTTTTAGGTTGCTTATCATAAATTTGCATAATTTTATGATTTTTTTCATATTATAAAAGGTAGTAAGTAGCTCTACGTACATTATTTTTATTATTATTATCATCTACTACCTGTTCGCCTAAAAACTAAGGTAATATTATTTTCTATCACAATCTCCCTAGCGAAACAATTTTACCGTGATATTAAATGTCGATAGGATACAAAGGTATATTGCATCCCAAAAGTTTACCTAGATCAAATTGCCGAGGATTTTTATATTATTCATACAGATTTCAAAACCATCAAGCCACATCTCAAACTTACGAAGTAAATTAAAAGCCTCCCTCACATTCATATATTCTTTAAATTCTTCATAAATGTTCTTTCATTCGAGATTATGTTCAACAATTAATTCATCTCCATAAAGAAAACAATCATCTTACAATGTGCTCCTTATACAACCACGCTTTAAACACTTTGTCTATTTCTGGTCTGTACCTTTATATTTTTTTCAATGATAGGTACTATTTTAATTCAATCGTTTTCTACTGACATTAATATATTTGTGTAATTTGAATTACTATTTTTTTCCAATTGAAATCGATTATATCCATAATTTGATTTTTTTAAACTTAGTATGCTTAAAATATTCTTTTTGTAGAATTATATAAAATTTCGTTCTTCTTTAACTCGGAATCCAATGGAACCATTGTGAAATACAGCGTAGTAAACAATGACAAAGTCAAAATTCAATTATTTTTTGGGCTTTACTGAAATTTTACTGAAAATAAATTGATTCGATTCTTAGCCACTCATTTGTAGTTATGCATTTATGAATGTGTGTCTCGTAAAGAATTTATTTTTTAGTTCTATTGACACATTCGCCTGTTAAGTACCTAATAGGAAAACA
The DNA here is from genome assembly GCA_947579605.1 of Athripsodes cinereus. Taxonomy (NCBI): domain Eukaryota; kingdom Metazoa; phylum Arthropoda; class Insecta; order Trichoptera; family Leptoceridae; genus Athripsodes; species Athripsodes cinereus. The sequence goes on along the minus strand of OX388321.1, from coordinate 15,377,000 downwards.
TATTGTAAAAATATATTTGCGTACACTGAGGATGATGCTACATAGATAATATTGTTTAATGAACAATTCTACATATTTTCATTTATAATATTTCATAGATGAGTCGAAGCCAATTATGAAATGTGAATAAAATTATTCTAGTTATATGATTAAGGTAGAACTTTTCATTCGGTATTTATTTCCTCGACGAAATTCGATAATTTTTGAAGCGAGGTAATTTTGTTTCAGCAATATATTGCAAACGATATCCATACAACCGATTCGCGTTTTCCAAGTTTCGATATAAATAATTCATGAGAAAATTACACGTAATAAATTGTATTGGAGAAATACATTGTACTTTATGTAGTGGTAGAAGGTTGTACTATTTCGAGAACTGTAGTATTTGGAGTAATAGTTATAGCAATGCTGAAGCAGTAATTTTAAGTAATCAAATGCATAACCAAATAGAAAATTTATGTAGTTGCGATATTCCTTGAAATGTTTCTTTTGTGAAGTTTTTCTGTAGAACAAAATTGAGACTAAATAAAGATTATTTTGACTACTAAAATGCGTATGAAAGATATGATTGATTAATTGATTAATAAAATATATTATTGAAAAACACGCCATTTCTCGTTGCAAAGTTTTTTTTATTTATTTTATTTAACACAACAATAAATACAGACATAACAATACATAGACTATTTGATAAAAATTAAATACTTCTATTTTTGAAAAGGAAACACTATGAAAGTTCATTTTTAAATTTAGGTAATTAAAAATGAAACACTGTATAACTTTCACTAATTAATATATTGCTTAGAATCTTTTCGGACATACGTCCATCCTCAGTAATAAATAGTAAGAGTTATAAGATATTTATTACTGAGGATGGACGTATGTCAGAAAAGTTTCTAAGCAATATATTAATTAGTGAAAGTTATACAGTGTTTCATTTTTTATGTTTAATTACCAAAATCTAAACATCCTCCTTATAGAGACAAGTCTCGGGTAAAGGAGGGTTGTAAGTTTTTGGTAATCTAATAGTTTAATCTTGTGTTTCAAAAGTTCTCAAAACTTCATACAAGCAATCAACATTACCTGCTCAAAACTCAACCAGTTAAAAAATTGTGACAAATATATAAATATTTTATTCATGCTAATCGTTATGTTTTTATGACATTTCTATTAAATAACTTTTATTGCACTCTCAATTAATTTTATTATAGCATAATCTTCAATGAGTACGTAATAATAATAAAAATTAATTAATTTTATCGCGAAATGATTTTACCTACCTAGCAACGTAATTTTCATGAATTTTAGTGTTATAACAAGCTCGAATAAATTCATTATTTAATGAACATCGAGAGTTACATGAACCTATATAAACAAAAATAGGTTTTCTGTTTTTGCAAAAATTCGCATTTATTGTTCTAGTTAATAAAAAATACACGTAATTAATAAAAATGATGCCTAGCGAAACAAAAACACGTTAAAAATAATTTGAATTATTTATGCTAGTATAAGCAACAATCACTTATAGCAAATAAAGTTTATACCTATAGGTACCTGCTATAGATTTCTGAATAGTTTTAAAATCGTGGAATATGATATATAAAAAATCAATGAAATGTCAATTGATAATAAACAAATAAATGTTTTAAATAAATGAATTTATGATATCTACCCATATTATCTTTTCAGTAAATATATTGTTAATTTTATAATAGAAAGAAAAAATACAAAATATATTACGTTATGATAACATAATTCAAGTTTAGAAAAAATCAAATATTGTATGGATTGCGCGAAATCTATTGGAGTAAATAACAATTTGTAATATGAACATTAATTTGCACATATTATGTAATCAAGTATAAGGTTTTAACAATATTACAATATAAGTTCTCATTAAACTGTACTCCAACACAGATCACTGTACACAAAATAGAGTTGTACCAATGAAAGAACCACAGATTAAAATCAGTCAGACGTCGAGACTGGAAAACCATGTAAACGCGATGTAAAATTGTACAAAATCTAATCGGAAGAAGTGAGAAAGGCGTCCCAACGCTTACGAACTGGTTCAAGGCTGGCTTGAGTGATCACTTTTGGTGTCCAAAGAAAGCGTTCACCAATTCCGCCATTCTCTCTGTCACGATATAATGTTCGTTCGGTAGCCTGGAGGTAGATTCTCGGCCTCGTGAACAAGGGGTTCGATACCAGGTGCCGCCAAACTCCCCTTTCACGACACAAGCTTTTAGTAGCTTACTGTGAAAAGTGAATAAGGTTGTGTTTGGGTTTATAACAAAAACCCATATATATCTATGTAAAAAAAAATCTTTAAACATTTTTTTTCTTCACTTATGGAAGAGCATCCTATTCCGAGCAAACCATAAAACAACCATTAGTTGGGATCTCATATTTCAGGTGATAAAGTATTGAACTTTTGTTAATATTGGAAATCATATAAAAAATCTGTATGTTCATTACATAAAATTACTTCACAGACTAAAATTATTTCTTTTGTGGTAATTCCATAATTACATAGAAAAAACATTTATTTATTTATTGTGACAAAATGGCAGAGAACGGCTAGCAAATTACACCTTTGCACCATTGACTAAACAAACTTTTGAAAAAAAAATAATAAGACCAATTTGAATTGAAGCTTCTCGTGACTTTCCATTAGTTTCCTTTTAGTCAATGCAATTGTACAATACAAGTATTGTCTATACGTATGTAAGTTGTATAAAGTAAAAGGAAGCATGTGCACTTGAGCTAAACATTTACACGTGAAATTAGAAATAGCGGGTGTAATAAGCGAGTACTAAACCACGTCTCGGGTTGCAGCTTGTCACATAGTACTAGAATACTACAATTACTGGCATTGCATTGGTTGTATTATATAATATATGTAAAGTGCATCACTCCTACAACAATCGTACTTTCACATGCGACAAATAAAACATTTTGCTTTCGACTCGCAGCAGACGACAAATTAAACATTTTACTTTCGACTGACGTCTAGAATGTTAATCGCTTGAAATGATGAAAATATAGAATCTTATCTACTATTTTAAAAACCTTTGAATTATATCTATTGTCGTCAATAAACTCTTTACCCTGCCCTATTCTGGAATATTATCAAATGTCTTATTATCTTATAAAAGACAAAGTGGTACTCTAAGTAATTGGTTGCTAAGCTTTAATGATTTTGAAAACACTAAGTAAGCACCTGTAGGCCTAGTCAAAACACATTTAAGCGCTAAATATAAATAACGCTAAAATGTGTTTTGACTAGGCCCACTGATTTAAATATTTAAAAATTTAAATGAAGTGTGTCAAGTTTATTTTGAAAAATATTTTTGGAAGTATTAGGTAATTATCTTATTACAGAGACAGATTTATTAAAATGAACGATCTACCTAAACGTATCAAAAATCACTGATCAGGCTTGCACGAGTATAAATATTACAATTATTTAATCATCTCGTTTGGCTTTACTTGGTCACTTAAAGAATTCTTGAAGGAAGGTGTTAAATGTTATGCTTCTTCCCCTTGTCCTATTCGGTCCTGGAGCCCATTGCATCTAGATACATCGGAAATAAATCCAAACTAATCCATCAAACACATAGATTAGTGTATAATTAGAAATCAAAAAATTAGCGTTAACCGAATCATCGTTAAGTAAATTAATGTTTGTACTGCAAGTGCAAATGCAGTGATATTATAAAATATAATAGTGCATTAGTAGTAGAATTATTAATAGAACACATGTTCCACTGGATGAGTTCTAATTGAGTTTATGATTATATATTTATATAACACTTTATTATTATTATCATAAATTCTATCACTAGATTGCCGCATAACGTGTATGAAATAATTATGTAATCCGTGAATATTTCGGGAGCCTTGGGTTTATTATACACTAATTGGTTTATTATCATGAAAGTGCAAGTAATGTTATTAATAGTAAAACGTTGCGTGATAGAGTGAGGAATGAGGATATTAGAAGAATGAGTGGATGCAAGAGGAGTGTTGTAGATAGAATGCGTGTAAATAAATTGAGATGGCTGGTCATGTGTAACGAATGGAAAAGGAAAGAATGACAAAGATGATATACTTGTCTGAGAGGAGGAGTGTGAGGAAGCGCAGGCGTCCGAGAACTACATGGCTTGACCAATTTGATCAAATCCTCAAGGAGGGCCGTGTTTTGAGTAAGAGAAATCGACGTGCGTGCATGAGAAATTGTATGAATGTAAAAGAAGCGAAAGAAATATGTAAGGACAGCTCTACATGGCTTTTTGTTCTCTCTGCCTACATCATTTGGGATACGGCGTAAGGGAATAGATAGATAGTTATTAATAAATAACACAATTTATTGGAGATCACATTATGCACGTGGGATTTTTTTTAGTTATTAACAACTATACAAATGTCAAGGGAATATATAATAAAGATGGGCGAATGATATATTTTTGGTCGCAGGCAGAAAAAGAAGGAAAATGCATTCTGAGAAAGCATGGAAATATTCATAGAAGATGCTGACATCTAGCATAAAATAAATCGATCTATCAAATTGCATAAAACATAACAAACCAGTAATAACATCTTTTTTTTATCGCCCTCAACGGCCTTGGTTAAGTGCCACTAGTGCAGTAATAACTACAAACTTATAAATTAAAATATATATACGTTTATGCAGGTACATTGACAAGAATGTGGTCGCATTTGAATGGGACTTGGAATATTAAAAACATTTCTTACCAGTGATTCTTGATCAATTAAGTGATATAAGTATGTTTTACAATTTAAATTTTCATATTTATAAAATAAAAAAGGCAGTAATTTTTAGTATAAAATGATCAAGGTAAATTTATAATTTTGATAAATATTTAAGCTAGAAACGGGTCATTATTATGTCCACATAATAACATGAAACATATTGACAAAAAGTAGATAGACACTTACAAAACATTATTTAAAGTTTAGTCTAACCAAACCTTTCCATTGTACCTATTCCTAAAAGGTCCCCTGTTTAATTATTTACATTTTACTCAATAATTCCTGCTTAATTACGTTGACACAAAGGAAAGTTTTAATTAAGGAGAGGATGATTTAGCTAATTTATTAACATTAATGAAATTGTTAGTTCATTTGTACAGCGCCTACCATAAACAATGTAGACGGCTTTCTCTCTGTGCCGTCAATAACAGAAGTCTATATTTATATACAGAAGAAGTAAAATGAAAATTCACTGTACATATATACACATTTACATAAAAAGTATGGAATACATACCTTAAACCAATTTTGCTTAGTGTTACTATAAAACCTTTTTTTTGCTTTAAATATGTATTTACTCAAATTTTGACTTCTTATTTGCCATACAGCGCTCCGAACGAAAACACAAGGTTTGAACAATCTCCTTCTATTATAAATGATTCTGCAAAGAATAACCTCTCCATAAGATGTTCCTTAAGCGGTGACTTATTTATTATCCTTGAATGGTGTTTTGTTAAAGAAGATCCTCTGGGCCATTGGAAAGTGGCATGATTAATTGTATATATCGATACTCCAGTTCCATAAATCATCAAGTCAAAATTCTGATTTTCAAAAATATGTTGCATTAAAATTTTGAAAGAGTTTGGTGGTTTACCGTTAACTCGAAACAAATAAGCGCTTTTAACACAAATTGTATCAGTTTTACATTTTTTTGTTCGTTGAATTGAAAGAATATTACTTTCTACGTGTCATAAAAAAAACTAGATTTTCTAGTTGGCCATGAAACTGTAAAGTCGATATTTAAAATAAAGTAAAGTTATTCAAAGTTAAATTATTATAAGAAGAATTTTTGGATGTCCTGAATGCATTGAACTTAAATTTTCAACAACAAAGGATAAGTACACACATTTAAAATACACACATGTTTCCTTAGATTGTGTTTTACGAAATAAACAAGTGTTTACATAATTTTGTTATTTTGTTTTGATGCCTACTTCAATTTCTTGCTTCGTTAACTTAAACAAATTAATTTCCCTATCAAGATACCAAGAAAACCTCAATATTTTAAAACATGTAGGTACAGTGTACATAGAGAATAAGTCTACATACAGTTTAAAGTACTGGGGAGGAAGATTTAAGATACGCCAACATATAATATTAATGAATAAATTACAAATGTGAGTGATTCTTATTCACAAATTAAGACAGAGATATAAATATTACAAAGAATGGTTTTGAATTAATAGAAGACAGTTTGCCTGTATAGGTAATATCTGAAAAAAAAATACAATTCCTGTCCGATATTTTTTTTCGTGTTTAAGTCAGAAATAGATTTGCGAACATATTAGTAGCATGGATAAAAAAACGGGGATTAATTAAATAAATAAATAAAATAAAACAAAAAAGTTTTTATTTTTAACTCAGAAGTAGCAAACAATACTATTTGTCCAGTATATTTGTTCAGAATCCCTAGACCCTTTCCAAAACCTTCGCTGCAAAAGTATGATTTGTACACCTCCACTATTTTCAGGATAAAATTAACAAATTATTTTTTATGACTTCTTCAGCTATGAAATATGAAACATATACAAAAAAATTCCACTTTTTCCTTGATTGACTATTTTTCGGTGCAAGAATTTTAATTCACACACCCGAAAATCTGATGAGTCTTTGACCCCTATTCACGGATAGGCCATGTACAGGCCTGAAGGGCTGGCTAGCCAAAAACGCCGTCGTGGAAACGTTTAATACTACTGTAGGTACTCTACAATTTCCCTTTTGGAGGTAAATCATGTTACATAAATACGTCAGAAATGTTTGAAAAATGAAACGAGATACATCGAATCGGCGTTTGTGCTTTTTGACCATTTCACAAAGGAATTGGAGTGACCCAATAGATAAAAATATATTTTTTATTGAAAATGACTTATGCTATTTCAGTAGGTATCATAATATTTAGCTCAAATAAATTATAACTTTTGGTGAACAAACAATTTAGTATCTTGATAACCTCCCTCGTGTTATTTAATTTAAATATTCCACACAATGTTTTCGATAAATTTTTAGTCTAAGATTGCTTACATAAAATTGTTTTTGTTTCCAACTTTCAAGAATAATTAACAATACTTGTTTACAATTAAGCTTCCATAAACAGACTCGTGAAAATAACAAAAGCGTACTTGTCTGAAGTAAAATCACATTATATTTATTTAGAGTTCATTTACACACACTTGTATCATAAATGTTAACAAGGTGCTTGGTAATAGTATGGTCCCCAAAATAGAAAAGGTCTTTAGCTTTTTTTTATATCCAGTGTCAATCATTAAGAGACAGATTTTCATAAAATATTACGTTAAAGACAATTATTATATTCAATTCAGCGCTTAGGCATGTCGTTCATTTTGATTCACCTTAATTTTTATGACAAGGTAGGACTTGATTTGTTTTTATTTATTTATACATTTCAATAGATACAACAGATTTGACAAGGAATATTGCAATAATACAGTTAAATATTTACATCGCCAATTACAGTACATCTAATCTATGAACAATTTAACAGCACAATACTTAAAAAAATAATTATTGAAAGAGGAAGGAAAACTCTAAATGATTATCAGAAAAATTATTACAATGATTGAATGCAGTACTAGTTTTGAAATGAACATGTTGCTTTTCTGCACTGTTTTCATTATATATACCACATCGGTCTCTCCTATAGTAGATTCTTCATAAAGGTAAATGCATGCAAACATATGAGTTGTCCTCTACTATCGTAAGAAATAATATTTAATCTGACTAGCATACTAATACGCCAAAGTTTAATTCAACATATATTTTTTTATTATTGAATACTCGTGATATTTTACGGACACCTGCCTTCTACAGGACACTTGAAAACTGACAGAAAAGAAATGAAACCTAGGTATTTTTTGCCGGATATTCCACGGATAGATCGTATTATGGTCACCATTTAATAAAACGCTTAGTTTTGACTCCATTAATTACAAGTCATAATATAATGAATACTGAAATATCTCAGTGACTTCATACTGAAACCCTTAAAAACATCCAGACTATTATGTCAACTCCAAACCCAAAATGATATATTCGACATTTGCATATTCATGACTGGATTCGTGAACTAATGTTTAAGTAATTATTTTAAGGTGTAATGCCATTAACATTTTCACACTAAATATTCACATACATTTATTCAAGTCGAGTCTAACAATAATTATTCCTCTTACACTTAGTTTGTACGAATCACATACAAATTGAATTCTCGTGCATTTATGAAAAACGATGAAAGATACCTTGCTGTTTGTGGAACTATTCATTGAATTCCATCACGATGGAAATAATATTTTGATTCCGCATATGCAACTATTCAAGTTTTTTTTTAATATTTCTCTTTCATACTTTTGATGCTCTAAAACGTTATCGATATATTAAAGAGAAGAAATCGATATTCGTTAAATATCCGTAATACGTGATATCTGAGTGGATGTTACCGGATGGCTCGATTTCTTGCCCGACACCAATGATAACAAATGGAGTCAACTGCTTTGCTAGACTTATGTTGGTCTGTTTTGAGGCAGAATAGATACTTGTACATGATAATATAATATTGTATTAATGAATAAAAAAAAATTAGAAAACAAACATGTAATTGCTGTGTGATAATTTTTTTGTGTTGTGTTTTACTGTGATACACGTTTCTTACTTTAGAAGTAGAATATAATACCATTTATCCAGTTTATTTGCTCGGATTCTCTTGACATTTCGAAAATCCTGCCTCCTAAAGTAAGAATTTTAGGTAGATACTCCTCCAATTTTTTTTTATTTTTTTTTAAAAAGATATATCTGGGTTTTGCTACAAACCCAAATATAACCTTATACACCTTTCACCCTAAAGTAAAAGCTTGTGCCGTGAAAGGGTAGTTTGCCGGCACCTGGGATCGAACCACGGACCCCTTGTTCTGGAGGCCGAAACTCTACCTCCAGGCTACCGACGAACTCGAATTAAAATTACTATTGTAGAAAATAACACTATGGAATTTGGATAATTGTGCAAAAATACAAAAAACAATACATTATAAATGTAGGGACATATATGTAATAAACATTTTCATCACTTTTCAATTCTTAAACACTTTATCTTACATAAAACCAGCGGCGTTTTCTCTTTTGGAGCGTTTGTGCGACGCACTTTCTTTATAAATGCAATAAATGGATTCCTATATTGTTCCAACGAACAATTTCTCAATATATACATTATTATTTGAAAAATACAGTGCATCGTTATCATGACATGAGAATCTAGAAAGGAAATCTACGTAATCCAACCCACTTTCCACTTCTGCTTAACTACTAAACTAAACTGTCATAACAGTGGTCGAAAGTCCGGCTATTTGGTTTATTATATAGTCAGATAACCGGTTTCTGTTCTTATACACCTGTACATATGGTACGGCTTTAAAGAATATCCGACATTTTTAATGTAATCGACTTTATTATACACATATCTACGAATATTTCTGTCGCAGCATAGAATTCACTGAATTGGTTATCATGTGCCGTTGTGAAATAGATTCAGTGCATTTAAACTTGTCGAAATAAAAAGAGATTGAATAGATACTGCTACGCATTAAATAATCGCGGTGTGAAAGGTTCATACTGGCTAATGTTCCTACAGTCATTTGTTGTCTGTGAGTCTTCCGTAATAATAATAATAATTGTACGTTACAAGGAACACGTGACTGGCTGGTGCTTCGATCTGCACACGGCACAACATCGTATGTTTCTCATTCCCTTGAAGACCAACCGTTTGTTGAATAGAACGCGTCTTTTTAAAATCAGTTACCCCCTAACCATGGGCTAGGCCGGACGTAGAGGTGGGCCGAGTCCCTTCCCGCCTTAGTCGCGAACAGCGATGTGCGTAACTCCGACACAATAATAATACTAACAATAATTATTTAATAGTACTTAACTTCATAATGTGATAAACAAGTGTGTTGCCCTCTGTTGTACGTAAAACTATTCTTATTGTGTGTCGTTAATAATGTACTGTAAAAATCTGTGTAGTTATTGCCCGCGCGACCAATCTTACCGCCAATATCAAGGAACAATAATAATAATTAATAATCAACAGTAATCGATAAACAGAATAATGTTGTGAACAGGCTTGTTTTTCCTTTGAGTTATATAGATTACGTTATCGAAGTGATATTAAGATAACATTTGGAGGTTTTGAGTGATGTAGCATTTGTGTGCTTTTGGGCGTGGTTTTTGCTGTTGCCGCCATTTTACATATCCGTGCGAAATTAGATAATCCATTGTTTCTGAACAACTATCCAATGTTAGGAATCATACAAACCACTTAAACAATTCTTTATACTTGCTCAGTGATGTAAATTTAATTAAAACATGAATGTGTTCCGAAGTCTGCAACGGATACCTCTTCAACGCGGGTAGTCCATATGTATTGCGTATCGGCGATTTACCGATATAACTCGCATTACAATGTGAACTGGGTAATCCTCTAGTAACTTCTCCGGTCCATACCCTTGTCAAAAGAGTGATTAAATGACTAGCTGAGTATTTCTGAAAGGACTATTGAAATAGTGACGCCTTCTACCTTTTACACTGAGGATACTGTAAGAACGTATAAGATATCCCATGTCTCTTGAGAAGTAGTGATCTCTTCCGCCTTGAGGACAGGATCCATCTGATTCTGGCAACACCTACGCACCCCTGTACGTCTTTGGATTGACCAGCGACCGCCATAGATACATCAGAGTATGTTTCTTTCACGATCCTGCCTTCTACCGTCAATGTGTACAAAATACGTCATCAGTAACATACTCGACTTTGGTTATTCAACACCTGTTCGCCTGTCCATCTGTAAGTGACTATATTGCTATTGTATATTGTATGTAATGATATTTGTTCCGTAACAGAGTTCATATTATCATTGAACTGACCTATATATTATTTTCCGTTGTGTAATAATTTAAGATTTTGAGTTTGACTGAAGAATGAATGATTCCATTTAATTGTTTATAGATCATATGGTAAACCAGGTATTGATCCATATTGATAATACCAAGGTTGGTTTATTTGATAATCACAATTGTTTGTTTTATTGTCTCAATCCGAATATGGTATAACTTACATAACTTTGCATATTGTATGTCATTATGTATCCTTACAAATTTACTTTGAAAATAACTGTCTTGTTAAGTAATATATATATGTTTGCACAATAAACGTGAATCACTTACCATACGATATCTTTCTGTTGAAACTCATTTTATATACCCACAAGTAGATTCAATACTTTTAATAATGCTAAAGTACATCTCTTCGCCTCCTGGTATATAATCTTCCAATAACCTAGTTTATACTCGGAGTAGTTATGTCATAAAGGTTCGATTCCTTGACCAACCAATGGATGAAAGAACAGATTATTTTACTATGAAAGCAACAAAGAGCTAAATGTATGGCTCCACTGATGGAAATGAAATATCCCATTTCTTGGAAAGGTCAGATGTACTTATGATAATCTTTGTTCCACTTGATATAATTTTTGATTGTTTACTTGGAGATATATATATCTATAATTCTACTCAAGAAAAGATATAAGTAGAATCTTTGCAATATAAAGTATGCTAACAGAAGAAACATTATTGCATAAATTACCTAAGTATTCTATAATGATATGATGACCATAAGAAAATGATGAAACCGAAGGATAAAGAATTCTCTGAACTTTACGTAAGTATAATATGTATAATTGAAGTATGTACCTGTCACCCACACACAATGCATTCCTCTTGCACAGACCAAGTAGATTCATACCTAGACATGAACTTGAGCCAATATATTAATCTGTTTTACTTGCAAATATAACTGTAACTTTCTTTATCATATAATATTCTATGTGTTTTCTATGTGCTTTGTACATAGAAAGCTGGGGGCTGAGCCAATGTATATACTTATCTTATGTACTATTCATGTAAATACTTTCTAAATGTTATTGATAATTTCTCTTTTGATAATTTTGTATAATGATATGATGCGATCGTCCTAGTGGACGATATCGTGTTATTTTGTGTGCTCGTCCTTGGATGTAGCAATGTGGGCGTACAGTGGACGATTACGTAACAATACCTATTATCAGACTATTTTTAAAATATCTACATATGTAACAGTGTGAAGAGCACATTATTTTAGTATCTGCGAGGAAAATTTAAATCGTATTCTTGAATTATGATCTTCTGGTTACCTACTTCATTGCTCTCTGTTATTCTTCGAAGTGTTTTTATCTGAATCCTTAGTATTTTTTCTAAATACGCAAAGCATTATGAAGGCTACCATTCCATATGTTCTCTTTCCTATCATCGATATCCTTTTAAATTTATTTTAATCTATTGCATTGTTAAGTTGTCCCTTAGAGTCTTCAGCAAAGAAAAGGTTATTCTCCCTTTTCTGTGAATGTTTGTGTATCCTGTGAAAGGCGGTTTTTTTTAAAACATTCTACGAGGTTTTTCTCCTATTTTGAACGTTGTTACTTTTATTGGCACGAAAAGGACAACTTACATGTTTATTACTTGCAATAGGTCTGCCTAAGTTGTAAATTCTGTGATGGGTATGAAGGATATTTTTTAAGTCGTTTTATCTAATTTGAATATGGCTTATGTTATGTATTTTTAATACTTATAAATAAATAGTGGTGCATTTCTGTATACCTTTCAAACAATAGCCATCCATATAGTTATTTTTAGCCGTTTTTTTACAATTTCTCATTCGTGTAGGTTTGAAATTAGTCAACGTTAAATAATTTGTCTGAAGGATTTAAAATTGCAATAATATCTCATCCGCCAACAACGAGTCAAAGTCTTCAGCACGAGTGCAATTTATTCTTGAGATTGGTTTAGCGCATTTCTATTTGTGGCAAATACAGATTTGTAACTAATGTACCAACGTGCAAGTACTCACATATATCTTACGTTAAGAAGTATTAAGAGAACGCCAATGACTTTTCCTTGTGTATAACAAAACATAAACGGAAAATTCACATACATATCGATTCAGTCCCAAACTAAGACGTATGCTACCTACTAACGCGACGATACAAACATGGTTTCTTGTTACACTCAGACCTACTACAATGTGACGTTTTATTTTAAAATAAGATGTTATAAAGCCAAATACAACTTTATACACCCTTGACAGTGAACTGAAAATCGTGAAAAGGGAGTTTTACCGGCACCTGGAAACGAACCGCTCAGACTTTATCTCTTAGCCAAAGACGAACTCAAAATACATAAATAATCTATTTATGGAAAAAGCACAATCGGTATTAGTTTTACTTAAATATTTTAATGAGCACTGGCCTGGTTTTGACTTAAAAAGTCATTGTCAAGCTGACTTCATAAGTCAAAACCAGATCACTGCTCATAACAATCTTTTAGTTAAACTAAACCAATTGTGTTTTTTTCCATATATAAGTTTACATGAAGTTTTACAAAACTAACGTCGACTCAATAAATAAAATACATAAATAATCATTTTGTTCCATGCAAAATGTTGTGTTTATACTTTGTAAGCATGTGTTTATGCAGGTATTTCATATAGTGTGAGTAAATGAACAAGAAAAAAATGTATGAACAGTGGATAATGTAACAATATTGTAATTTAAAAAAATTGTAAGGAAACATGGAAAAAAAATATCTACGACAGTGTGAAGTTTTTATTAAGAAAAACAAAATGCCATTTGTTTGACTTTTGTTTCATTCTTGGATCGCAGCAAAAAACGAGATTTACGAATGGATTTACGTTATTATTCTTTATAGGTATTCTCCATTCAAAATACTGCAATATATTACTTATTATAATATAACTCGTTTCCTATTTGAATAAATCTTTACATTTTTTTCCATACACGTAGGGTCATATACCATTCCCTAATATCATAATCATAGAACCAAGATATATAGAGGTATACCTTGTATGCGTATCTTGTATGGAGGAACAACTTACATACAGCAAGCAACGTACGAAAATCTAATAGTGCGTAATAAATTTAAGGTATTTCTTTACCCGCGAATAATAATAATAATACTAATATGTAGAATTTTATAATACATAATATATTCTACTCAAATAACCTTTTTTCAAATTTACGACAGTTTTAACATTAAACTGACCTTTTTTCTTCTTTTTATTTTTTCCTTTTACACAGTGAATAGGTACACGTTTTTCTCGCCTGAGAATAATAATTCAATTTATATAACTGACCCGCATTTAGTTAATGCCAATTTGAATGTTTCCATTCTGGTTTCAATGTCGTGTATAATTCACGTTTCTCATACCGTAATATGTATTTATATTTTCACGCGGAAGTGATCAAAATTATAATAATCCGCCAACATACCCACGCAATTGTTTTTAATGTATTTTGTATTTGTTCCAGACTCATTTATTTAAATTTAGTTGTTTTTTTTGTTTAATCAAGGGGATTCAGTAACCGCTGGTTTTAAAAACCACTGCAAAACTTTTTTTAGGTCTTTCCCGATGTTTGTCTCCGTTCTTTTCAATATTTAAGGAAAAGTGCAGTCCTCTTATAAAAAGTATCTTAATTTTTTAGATGATTCGTTCTATCTTCGAATGTTTATCCTAAATGACTACGAAACCTTAAAAAGAATTGGCCTCCTACTCTTTTTCATGTAAATTTTCGAGGGTCATGTAAATGGCAGGTGTTATAAACATCTTTCATTTCGCAAAAAGTAAGCCAACCACCTCAAATGTCTTATTTTTTTTTATTGCCAATGAGATAACATTACATGCAGTTATCTCGCTGGCTACCCCATTTATGAGAGATGCCATGATAGTGTTGTATAGTGCAGTAGTGGTTCAGTGGTTGTTGGTTTGAAAAACTACTATGAAACTTTTTCTGACATTCTCAACATTCGTCGCCATTCTTTCTGTTAGTTTTTTCTTTTTCACTCATGTGTTCAAACTGTATTGCGATAATGAATACTAAATAAGACCTTCTTTAGGGTCTGATTGCTTTCTGCCATTTTTTGATTTTCAGCATAGTTTTCCAATTTTCACGAAAGAAAAATTATATTGTACACATATGTAGGTATTTATTTTCCATCCTTTATTAGTAAATAATATCTTTGGAAATAATAATTGTTTGCTGCCAATTTCGTATATAAATAACTATTGCATAACTATGAAATAACATAACAAATTGATTTGACTTAAATATTATAGTCAGATAGAAGAGGAATTTGAATGTTAAATTTCACTGTAAAGTGATATAGTTACCTACATACATACAAAATATTTTGAGTCCAAATTCTCCCGGTCATATAAAATAAAAAAGCATTCTTCCCATTTTCCGCTCGTTCCGCTAAGCATTACTGATGTTTCGGAGTTTGTTGTGAGAATTTCTCGATACATTTTTTGTGTGTCCTCTCTCTTTGTACTATTTTTAACTGCAATATTTCACAAAGTACCCGCTTCACGTCTACCGCTCTACTACGTTTTAACTGGATTTTTCGTGTTGCATGTAGGTTTTTAAAAATTCGTTGAAATTTGTTTCCCTTCTATCTATCTACGTATACCATCACGGCTTATCCCACAAGAAGTATTGCCAATGGACTAACTGCATGTGAACATACGCGATGTTCTTTCTGCGCCACTAAAAATTTAGGGCATTGAGGACGGATGTTGAACTGAAGGGATGTTGAGGGAAGGGAAATTGGACCTTATCACTGTTGAATTGAAGATATTGTACATACAATACACTTGTGATGTTTCACAACGATCTTCCTTTTACAAGACACTTGAAATCATACATTAAAAAGCTGAAGGCCTATTCTTTACCGGGATTTTGCGGAGAACGGTTTCACATCCATTACAGTATTATAAACATATCCATAAATGTTTGTAGTTCTTTTCTTTCTTTTTTTTAGGCAAAGCACCTGACACTGAGTGAATTATGATATGTGTATAGGTAGTTTTGAATATATCATTGTTGAATGTTTGAAAGACACCTATGGCAACGACATCAGAGCGCAGGGAATGTCGTGGGAAGAGATGACGCAATTGGTACAGAGACGCTCTGAATGGAGGAGGTTGGTTTATGGTCTGAGCTTCCGAGAGAAGCGTTTAGGGCGATGATGATGAAAGATAGTACAAAAGTAGACAAAATGCATATTTTTTTGTATCAAAGTATAGTAAAAAGCTTCTACTCTGCCTTCTTGTTTTACTTCACAGCAAAGCACCCGAAATCCAGTGAATCGTCTACATTCAATCAGTCCCAACTTACACATAGGTACTTAGGTATTTATAAAACAAAACGAGATAATTTTGGACATTGCTTATGAAAATATTAGGTACAGCTTAACTTCATGTGTTGGTAATTTGAAACACGACTGATGCACATTAGTTTATTTAAAAATTTAAAAATACGCCTTTCATTCCAAATTTCTTTGTTCTTTTTTATGACTAAATAATAATTTGCAAGAATCCTCTACTGCAGTAACGATAATTTATTTCACAGCATGAGAGTGGCGTTGTATGAAAAAGTTATTTCGGTTTAACGTCGGTCACATGGGTAAATATTGATTAGAACGTTACATTTTTGTACTATGTAGACTTTTGGAACACAACCATAGACTTACTGAACTAGTAACGCACATTTTTACAACTATCACCACATTTTTTATATTCTGTTTACATAGGCACCTACATTATATATTTTGTTTTGCAGACTTGAAGGACGTTCATTATTTTTTATTGTTTTTGTATTTTCATTATTAATCAAGTATAAAGAATGTCCTACTATTCAGCATTAGTAGGAAGGAGATCACTATAATCTTGATGTTATGGTGTGAAACAGCATAATTATTATTCTGAATCAACATTAACGTACTTTTATAAATGCATCTACAACGACAGACCCGAGATATGAACAAGTTTTTTTTTCCAATAGCTGTCCAAAAGTACACTGTTGTGATGACGATAAAATTTCTGATCTTTCACAATTATCAGTTTGTATGAAAACGACACCAGAGGGCTGGGAATGTCAAGGGAAGAGTTGATTCAGTTGGCGTAGAGACGCTTTGAATGAAAGCGGCTGCTATTTGCCTTGTGCTTCTAGAACGAGCGTTAAAGACTGAGACACTGATAAAGATAAATGTTAGAATATTTCGTGTCTATGTCTGCCATTTCAGTCGATCAATCATATTTTGACTAAAGTATTTTTTTTATAATATACTTTAAAAACTTTTACATTATTTATTCAACTAGCGCTACCTAGTGTGTCATGTACCTTACTAAATATTTGCAGTATAACCATTTTATCGATTTCTCGCGAATGACTCTTATTGTTGTTATTATTATTATTATAGTACTCGCTGACGACAATAAATAAAACCTTTATTTCCAAACCAAAAATCACAAAATACGAACGCCGACGATAATATTTACTACTTCTACTACTACTGCGTATGGCCGCGTGAAATTGTGTGGCACCTTTTTTCAACTCAATTCCTAATTTGTTGTTACAGGACTTGATGGAGTAAAATATTCGTACTGTTTTCCTGAAATGGTCACGCTGAAAAATAATACGAGTTTATTATTATAAAACATTTGTTATGTGCAATATAACTAGGTACATTTACGTTATTTATCCCTTCTTCCTTGAATATTCAATTCTAGAACACAAAGTTAAAACAAACATTCGACTTCATTCCGACTAATTTTATTTATTTTCACAGTTAGGCAACCATTTCGCCTCCTAAATATGAAATATGTGATTTCATACCCGTTACTAGGAACATTCCAATACGCCGTACGACAAAAATATCAAAGCTTTGAGATGTCGTGATAAAAGCAAAAATAAGCACTCTGACATGTTTCGGGGAAAAGGCTATCTTACCGTCATTCCCACATATGAGTTTTTGAAACAGAAAATGGAAAAATTCGAAGATGAGATTACATGAACTAAGTGTGCAGTAATATTCTTTCTTTTATTTTAGAGGCATTTACTATGTAACAATTAAAACATTAATGTAACAAATAAACATAGTTTCATTAATGCCACAAAATTAATGTAACAAATAAACATAGTGATTCAAGTTTGAATATTTTATTTAAAAATATTCTTTCTATTTAGTTCTATAAATGTATATTTTTCAACTCAATGAAAGTATGGAAATCAATTAGAATTTAATTAGTTTTCGTGCTTAACTGACATTGCACAACAAACGGATTTGTCTTGTTTCGATAGCAAACCACACATATAACAATTATTTTATTCTTGTGTTTTTATTGTTGTTGATAGTTTCATATGATTTTGCTTGCATTACTCATTTTACATACATATTTCTTTTAATTGATGCTGATGATTTTACTGTAACTTGATTGATTTTACTTCATCATCATCATCATCGCCCTCAACGCTCCTCTCGGGAGCTCAGACCTTAAACCAGCCTCCTCCATTCAGAGCGTCTCTGTGCCAATTGCGTCACCTCTTTCCACGACATTCTTTGCGCTCTGATGTCGTTGTCATAGGAACGGTGTATTGTGAAAGAAGGACTCCCAGGCCGACGGAACCCCTGCGGACGGAAGAACAGTGCTCTTTTTGGCCAACTATCATTAGGCATTCTCAAAACATGTCCCAGCCAGGACCAACGTCTCTCCTGTATTACGGAGATTACAGGTCTCTGCTGGGTGCGCCGTCGCACAGCATCATTTGTAACACGTTCATACCATTTGACATCCAAAATCCTTCTAAGACACTTGTTGTTGATTTTACTTACTCGTATATATTCATTGACTCAATTTCAATTATGGCTTTGTTCTTATATTTTTATTATTTTAAATCTCAACCATGTTTCTAACCTGTTTATATTTTGTAGCTTCTATGTATTTAATGTCTTGTACTATTTGTATTGGTAATTTGTTGAGTCTTGATTTTTTCATGTGTTGTAGGATATTGTATTGTGTAACACCACGTAATTTCAACATAGCATAATAATAACATAACCTGCTAATCATGACTGACAGCCGCTGTCAAGACACAGGAAGTACCTGATTAGTTGCTAGGTTCATCGATAGATGTCTCATTGATGGAAGCCTCCAGAATGTTCTCGAACGTTCTAGAACCTTCTAGATCATTCCGACCGGAAATAGGAAGGTGGAGTCCAAGGCCAAGGTACATCTCTAGCTGTCCAAGAAGTACCTACTCTTGTTGCTATGAAGTAATTCTCCTTATCTACCGTTACTCTCTATAGCTGTCCAAGAATTACCTACTCTTGTTGCTATATGGTAACTTTCCTTATACCTACCCGCTACTCCCTGGCTGTCCGAGATGTGCCTACTCTTGGTGCCATACAGTAGTAGCAACCCTTCTTACCTACACTCTCTCCGACTACCCCAGTTCCTTCTTACATAGCCTGGAAGGGAAGTCTTTGTATTTCTTATAGTGTTTGCCAAGTCGGTTGTATTATGTGTAAAGTGGTGATCATAAATAGATATAGTGAAATTAGTAAATAGTATTTTAAACTCTCTCGGTGTACCCCTTCAGGAGTACACCTGGCGCCCAAATAGTATTTAAGTGTTGACTCTCTGTATTCCCTTCAGGGAATAGTAAAGTAATATTAAGTGTAAATAAGTGACTTGTATTAATAATACCCGTTATTATTTATATTTCAGATACACTGTAGGAGACTATTGAAATAAAATAAATAAATAATTGCTATATATTAATTGTGTCGGTGCACACGTAGTAGAATTCCATAATTATGTAATTAAAACAAGTATTTCTTTCTACTTATCAGGTCATTATCAATCAACATTATCGATTGATAATGACCTGATAAGTCGAAGGTCGTCTCTCTCGTAATCAATCATCTATAGTAGAAAGAAACATTAGTTTCAATTACATAAATAACTGCTCTCAAAAGAGGAGAGTCTTGTATCTTCTCTTCGTTTTCATGGGAAACGTTCGGGTTGAATAAAAGTGTGTTTTGTTAATTAAACTTGTGATAGAATTAGTGCAAGGCATTTTTTCTTTTTACCAAACAGCAATGATGCTTATACAAAATGTTTTATTTGATAACAAAACAAATATAAATATCTTAGTTCTCATAAGAAACATACATATAAATGTGTAGTTAATAACTTAATTTATCTTCCTAATTATTTTTTGGGAGCTGTTCCATCAATCAAACAATAGGGTAATAATATAATTGTTTTTTTTCCCTTCTTTAAGCAAAAACTGTTTTATATAATATACAAATATAAATTGAAGCTATGATTAATCTTAGATATTTTTTTTCCTTTTCACAACTTATCATCATACCTATTACTTATCTATTGTTCGTCTGATGATTATTTGTGGAACAAACGAATATCAAATAGTGGTATAACATTATTCATATCCATATGTATTTATTTATATCCGCAAAATTTGAACCGCATGAATTTTAATGGAGAATTTGGCATTTCGTGAGTATATAAAGAGTATTTATATCTCATCATAATCATCAATGGCTCTACAAACCAGGCCGGGTCTTGGCCTCCTTTAACCCTCTGCAACTGAGGTGGCTTTTTAGTTATTATTCTGCTGAGGAGTGGTCTGACAGACACTCATTTTAAGTTACATTATTGCCATTATTTAAAAAGTTTTGATTATTTTTTTAGTTAAATGTGAGCATTTGACATGTATGCTGACACTATTTGAAAAAATATGATTAAAAAAAGCAGATGTTAGAAATAACAAGAAATTTATTAATACTAATAAAAAAATCACCATTTTTTTAAGAACAATTTACAAAAATTAGTAAAATGAAAAAAAACAAAAAACAAAATAAATAAATAAGTAGAAATTTGTTTTCTGTTAGCTTTTGTTAATATGCAAAAAAATAATGAAAAAAATCATTAGAGCGGTTTCTCTAAAAATCGGCTTCAAAATTTGTCCTCTCAGTCCTGGCAAATTTGTGCCCAGCTTTGTACGCAGATATGTTTTTTTACATGCATGACGAGTAAATTTTGTCTTTCTTTTAATTAAATCGCACTCTTTAATATTTCTTTTAAATTCATTCGTAAAAATTCTGCAAAATATTCTTTCACACAACGTCCCAGATTCGTTTTGTTCAGGGGCAGTTGGCAAATCTCGTCCTAGGACATGATTGCGCAATTCTCTTGGCAATTTTTCATAATACACGCGTTGTGTCATAATAAGAAGAACAAGTTCCCTAGCAAGGCTTCAAATGAAATCTGCTCTCCATTTATTGAAAAAAAAAAGTTTTACTGAAATGATGTCAGGTAGACTCTATGAATTTACTGAGCTGATGTATGTGAGACACTATGAAAATATTAACACCATCCAGCCATCGAAGCTTCGGCCTTCCTGTTTTTTTTCGACCACACGTTGTGCCATTTAAAAGCCTTGGAATATCATCCTCGCTCATTTGCTGCACGTGTCCAGCCCACCTGAATAATAAGAACACTATTCATTCTAATATTTCAAAAACAATTCTTCATTTACCTGAAATCATTTATTGATTGTATATATAAAAATATTCGTTAGTTTCAAATTGAACACTTTTTATAACAACAAAACGCATCATAGATTTATTTCCTTCGGTATCAGCAATTTGATGGTATACCTAAAGACTGTTTTTTTTTTTAATTGATTAGTGAGTAGGAGTCAAATTCACAGTTTATAATCTCTTTCAATCGAATAAGATTAGAATGAACGATTTTTTTTCACTCTGTCTTGATTTAAATTCATAAAGGAAAGAAAAGTGAAAAAGACATCTTCCTTCGTTCGACTTTGGATTAATCTGAACGTTTCCAATAGATGTAAAATTAAAAGTATCCGCAATTAGCGCGAATATCGTAACTACGCCTAGATTGGTAGGTAGTGTTTGTATCCGCATTAGCAGTTTATAATGTTTAAATGCGGATACATTATGGCTTAGATCTTGTGAACTAGGAATAATATTATGTACGTAGAAATAATATGTTCACATCTCATCACTCATATAAGTAATAATATGTAGCCTCTTCACGATTCATTAGGACGAGTCGTAGTAGTAATAATAATATTATTATTGTTTGCCTCAAATTACCCAGTGAGAAAATTCTATTATTTCGTAATGACAATATGGTCCAGACCATTAGTAAAGCGGTGGCGTGTATAGTTCGGCAAACATCTCAACAAAAGAGATGGCGATGTATTGCAGTGTTCAGATAACCATTAACAATTATTATTCTATTTTTAGAATATTAACCAAATTTTTAAATTGTTTTACTGGATTTTGGAGCAACTTGCAGATGACAAAATCAGTCCGTAATCTCAATTGGAGAACCATGTTTATTCTACAAAACCTAATTCGAAAGAAATGAGAAAGGTGTCCAGACACTTACGAATTGAATCTAGGCTGGCTTAAGTATTCACTTTTGGTTATAATAATAAAAGATTACCATTTCCGACCTTCTTACTAACACAATATAAGGTCCAGAAATCAAGAACCATTAATTAATACAAACCACAGAAGGATAACCATTTTTGAGGTTTCATAATTATTCCAAAGTCTGCTTCCTAAAAATCTCATCTATGGAGAGGCTGTGGTGGGGTAGACAGATCACTTTAAGACTGATAACTTGAAATAAATGTTGTGCAGAAACATACCTAATGATATTATTTTCCACAGCTACTATACTATCACGGAATAGGCTAACTGCATCTAACAAACACGCTGATTGCAGAAAAGTAAAACATTCGGGATGTATGACATGCTTCACGACTAGGGGATTCGATCCCGGGATCCCGAATCCCGGGATCCCGGGATCCCGGTCGTATTTTAGTCCCGAAATTTACGGGATTAAATTTAAGAAATCCCGGGATTTTCGGGATTAATACAATTATACAATAAGTCAAATATTTGGTACTCAAGCACATCAATGAATCACTGACAGCCGAAGCTTGTGTTAGTATCTTAAAAGAGCGTTATTCTGAGTTCGATATCTCACTAGATACGATATTGTGGCAATAGTTACTGATGGTCCAAATTACAGTTGGAAAACTTGTTAATGCAAAGCACTTAGTTTGTTTTGCACACGGTATTCACTTAGCCGTTTGTGATTTATTGTATAGAAAAATACCTGCAAATGAACCTATCAGTGATGATATTTTATTTATTTATTTATTTAATACATAAACGGCTATCGCCTTTTATTGATGATTTGGATGGTGATAATGAAGAACTGGACTCAGGATTAGTCATTAAAATCGGTAATGGTGAGTTTGACCTATGACCGGAATATTAATGAAGTCGTAAAGAAAGTTCGTAGTGGTTCTTATTTTTAAAAGAGCATCTTTGAAGAATGATACTATGCTTCAAAACTTTATTGAAAAGGAACATGGAAGAGAGCTTAATTTATTGTTTAGCTGCAAATCGCGTTGGAATAGTCTTTTAACAATGCTTGAGTGATTTGATATTTTAAAAAATAGCATCAAAAAATCACTCATCGACCTAATTCGAATAAATAATTCATAAAGTCTCTGGTCAATTTGATTTAAAAATACGAGTTTAAACATTGATCCCTGTAGTTTGTATTTTTTTGTTATGGGTTAAGCTAAATAAGTTAAGTTGATTTTTTTAAAAAAAGATTCCAAAATAGTACATACAAACAAACATAAATAACAACATTATAGAATATATTGCCCCACTAAACTAAAACTGTTCTGGGTTGAAACCAGAGATGTGCAAAATACTTTCAAAAAAGTATTTAAATACAAAATACAAATACTTTTGAATTTTTGTATTTCATATACAAAATACTTTTTCAAAATGATATTTAAGTACAAAATACGTATTTTAAAATACTTATTTAAAATACCTTTTACAAATAGTCGAACAAGGTGTAAGACAGGGGTATTCAATATTTCCAGCACTCATTAACTATTATATACAGCGAGCCATTGATGAATAGATAGAAGAAATGAATAACTGGACAAGAGTATAGATAAATGGAGAAAGGGTTGACATGATTCGATATAGCATTGCTTGCAGACAATGAAGATGAGTTGAATAAAGTCTTAGGAAGAACTATCAAAATACAACATAAAAAATATATAAAGACAATACAAAATGTATGGTCATTCGAAGAGATGAGGCGATTGCGAAAATAGTCATAAATGGAGTGAGTATAAAGCAGGTTAGAGAATTCCTGAACTTGGGCTGCAGAATAAATCAGGATGGATACTCCGAATCTGAAATCGTATGGACTACTGTAACATCATATTATATACAGGACTGCTCCAGACCTTTCTCGATTGTTTTCAGATGGTTTTTAATGTTGCCTCCGAATCATTTACAGAGAGAATCAGAGCTGCCACATCACTTCACTTCTAAGAAGTCTACGCTAGCTGAGAGTCTCAGAGAGAGTGGAGTTTAAACTGTGTCTCACTGTCCACAAGGTAGCACACCACCCACTGAGCTGTTCCGCTGACAAAAATTTGAGTCGAAGACTGTGCTCAGCTCCTAATGCCGTGAACAAACTCGTAGAGTTCAATATTGCAAAAACCTCTAAATTTACAGAAAGGAGAACCAGAGTCTCAGCGTCAATTGCCTGGAACAGATTGCCTGCAGACAAAGTTGAAAACGCTGCAGTTCAGAAGAAATCACAGCGCCCTTGGAATGGTCATGGATCATTCAACGGCGTCATGTATAATTAGTTTAATCATCATTATTATTATGTGTGTATATCTCAAATATGGAGTACTCTAATGGAAACGTTGTATTCGTAATTCAACAAATTGACAAAAAAAAGCTTGCATACGCGCATATCAATTAATGGCAGAATTTTGTTTCAAACAAATAAGAAGGTATTTTGTAAGAGTATTTTGTGTAAAATACAAAATACTCAAAAAAGTATTTCAAATAAAATACAAAATACTTTTTACGAAAACGAATTTGAAATACAAAATGAAAATACGTACTTTGTATTTTGTACTTGTGTTTTAAGTACTTTAATTTCAAATACGTCACATCTCTGGTTAAAACTATGAAATAAATACAAATACAAGAATTCAATTCAATTATAAAAAAGTTCAATTGTTACTTTTATAAATCATAAACAGAAGTGCCTTGTTTGTCTATTTTAGAATAAGTTTGAAGTGTAATTTTGTTTAACCGACTTTTTACAGATTCAAAACATAAATTCATTGCCAGATAAGTAAAAAAAAGTGATTTTGACATGGCCTACTGACTTTTTGTTACCACTTTACATTACCAATACAATCCCGGGACTATTCCCGGGATCCCGGGATCAACTATAGATAATCCCGAAATCCCGGGATTAGAAAAAAGGGTCGGGATCGAATCCCCTATTCACGACTTATTATTTTCTTACACATCAAAAATATATTATAGTAAGGTTAAATTGAATTGATATTAAAATCTCAGGAGGTGTACTCAATTTTAATATTTCTTTTTTAATGGATTAATATTCCTAGAAATTATTCTTATCAAAAAAACTACCCTTGTGAAAAAAATAAATCAATAATATATAATTTAGAGTGGGAGTCATCTTGCTTTGAGCTGAAGCCTTAGGGAGTATCTTGAGCACTTTAGTCGTCTATGCAGAATATGTAAGTATACAATTTTTAGACTGGTTTATGAAATGGTTTATATTTTTGTGACTTATTTTATAAATCCTCTTCTACACGTGTAAGAAACATATCAGATTTAAAATTGTTGATGTTGTTGTTTTATTTCGATAAATATTTATTTTTCAAACAATAAAACAAACTGAGAAATTTGTATATTCTTCTCCTACAAATAAGAGAGATCGACTTTTATATAACGATTTTTTAAATAATTGTTTGAATTTTCAAATTCATAGAATTAACTTAAATTATTCTTTGTTTATTCTATATCCGTGATTTTCCGGTAAGTCGCTAGCAACCTTATTATACCTATACCATTATAGTAAATATGTAAATTAAGTTTAATTTTTAGTATTATTTTTTCAAGAATCGATCTTTAGTGTGCGCTGTATCTAGTAGTTCAAACATTATCCGCAGTCTTTTCACAACGTTCGCGACATTCTAAGGTGGCACAGGAGACTCATTACGGTGGGAAAAAATGTAATTTGGGTTATTTTGTACATTAATTTTATGACTTCAATGTCTGGTCTGTAGGTGATCTTGGTAAAATCATTAGTCTTATAAAACTACAATGAATATTATAAGACTACAAAAATTAGATTACATAGGTTGTTTTTCTAAGCCTAATTGCCCAGTAGAAAAACATAATTGTTTACGTATTTTGTTATTTTTGATTATTTTTGGACAGTTGAACTCTGATACTTAATTATCCGAAAACATAATGGTTTTTCCTTCTATGAACTTACCAGCAGCCTAGATGACGGTTTTTGACTAACATATGTTCTATAATATTAACACCATAATGGTGTCTCTCATAAATTGGGTAGCCAAATAACTCACTGTATGTAATTAACGTGCTGGTCATCCTCTCTGTGCCAATGCAAATTAGTACAATTCGGATTGGCGGCATACCTCATCACTGAAAACTTACAGAAAATCGTTGCTGTGGATGTTAAGTGATCCAACCCCCAAGACAGACATTCCGGGAAAAGGGTTTTGAAGTTACGCTGTCACATCCGAAAATACTAATCTGACAATAACTAAGTTGTTTTTGCATGGATTTCGCTTTAAAATTTACACAATATTCCTGATCACATATTCTACTAATATAAATAACAAAATATTAAAGAATTTTTATATTTTATAAGTAAACACGAATTTATCACTTGGGTTATTTCACCACTGTAGCTGAGAAAGATCCACCTGTAGAAAAGTTGTTGGAAAATTACGCTCTATGCGGCTTGGATCTTTTCACTTCTATAATTTAATTGAACTATTTGTTCCTATATGCGTTAGTGAAATGCTCTAACACACACTTGAAATGATGTAAAAATACTTAACATCTCTTCACAATCTTCCAAAAATGCCCTTTAGGAATATCAAATCACTTATTTCTCTTCACCACTATGTTCTCCGTGGTTTTCTGAACAAAACTGCATACTTAACTCATTTTTCAAAAAAGTGTGGCTTGGATCACTTCACCTCCACGGCAACGAAATAGTGGATGATTTATTTAACGGGGACATAACAAAACTAGATATACCTAATAGGAATACATTAAATAATTTGAAATGTTTTGTTCAGCTTATCAACCGATGATTAGTGACCTTTATTTAACCAAGAAATTGAATCGATCAACTTTCTACATTTTTCTTGTTTTATTTTATTGATTTAATTACAAAGTTTTGAGAACACGGCCTCAATATAGCGCACTAAATGTAGAAGACTTGTTTTCACTGTATTCTCGAAAGGAGATATAAAGGGTGAAAGAATAACAACACGGGAAAAATTGCCTAGCAAACGAATACTTTTAATTTTAATGTAGTAATACAAAAATGAAAATTATTTCAATTTTTATTGTTTGTTGTCAGAAACTTTATGTCATACGAGTATAAGATTTTATTAATAAAGTGTATTTTTATCCATCAAAATGAATATTTATTAGTATTGTTTCATGTTACAATTGAGTATGACTAACGCACGACCGGTTTCGCGGACTCCGAGTTCGCATCATCAGGTGGTGATCTATACCTTCTGTAATTTTTTTTTATACAATCATGGCATTTATTATAAGTGAGGTAGCTAGCAGACTAATATTAGTTTTTTCCTTGAACATATCGGCAAAACTTTGTTACACTTCATTTTAGCATAATTTGGCTAATAGGAGATTTATTCATTGCTAGGGTCTCCACACGACACATAAAAAAATTGTAACAAAAGCGTTAGTAGGTATTTTTTTCCCTTTGTGCATAAAAAGTGTGTGCACATACTCGGTTGTAGAACATTTGTTCAATATCACTGTCAATTTAGTAGGTAAGTACTTTCATTTACAATTGTCTGAAGTATCTCTCATAAAAAAATGATAATATTATAGTTCTAGTAGGTACATAAGAAGAAACATCGGAAAAACGCTTAAAATAAGAACGCATAAAAAAATATCCACGTATCTTAACCAATATTTCGAAAAGTGTCGACTTTGGCAATTTTGGACTCTGTCGTAATGGACACTTCAGATACAAAATATCGCTGAGTAAGGTTATATTACAATATACCTTAGTAGGTACTAGTTCCAATCTCTGACATAACCATTTGGAATATCTTTTATTTCATTCAAGTATCCACTTAACTCTAATCTGTTGAATTATGAATCAAATATACAATTCAAACAAGCGAATCAAATAGTGCCAAGTCTGCTATTAAATGGATTCTTATTTTTTCTTTACGAATAGTACATATAGTATCAAAATGTATAATAATCCCACCAACCAGGTTTTTTTAAGACCATTTTTTTAAAGCTGTTTTTTCAATGAAAAGTTTAGCAAGTAATTTTCTTTTGAACAATGAAATATCTTACATTCGGAAATAAGATATCGATTGATACCTGAGATGTTGAAAAAAATATCTTTTTTGTTTCGCTTGTTTCAATATATCCTATTACTTAAAATAAATATTTATAACTGAGTGCTTATAGCAAAGAATCACCTAAAAATATGGAATATAAAAGATTTATTCAAAAAAACAACGAAACCTTGCCACAAATTGCAATATTTCGAAGAAGTAATAATAAGAAAGTATTATTGATTTTCCATTATTTAGAGGTACGGGCCCGTAGTCAAAACACATTTTAGCGTTACGTTTTCGTTTCTAAAATACACCGCTAGCTTGGAAAATTTACACTTTATCGTAACGTCGTCTATATTCGAACGAAAACGTAACGCTAAAATGTGTTTTGACTACGGGTCATGATTTGTACATTGAGAATATTGATACATAATGATGTGCAGTTACAAAAAAATGTTGAATATTTCGCACGCATTTCAAAATTCTTGAGGATGTGGAATATTATGAGGGTGATCGAAATGAATGTAAAAACGAAAAATCATAAATAAGGATATATGATTTTTTCACGGTTTTCTAAGTTCAATTCCTTCAAAGCATAAATTAAACTGTTAAATATTAAAAAGCTACAATGCACGTGTTTGTTTTGAAAGAAATATTTATGTATATATTTAAGACATCTCTCGCGTAAGACATTTATTACGATAATATTTCTTCATCTTTGTTAGTAGATATTATCATCATCTTTCACGAAAAACATTGTTCTATCGTGAAGTTGTCTAGTCAATCAGACCAGCGACGTGCCTGGTAGGGATGCGACAGGTTTAAAGAGGCAAGATGATGCTTTACAACCGAGGGTGGCAGGAATGGGAAATTTTAACATTAATCTTACATGAGAATCTGGGAACTTCGCTTTTCTAGTACTAAGTTTGAAAATTTATCGAATATTCTGTTAATTTTTCTTCGAAAAAAACGCTGGAAATGTTTGGTGTCTCGACGCTAAAATATCAGATTTTAATCGTCTGATATAGACCATGACTCTATCTGCTGTCTAAATTCGCCTTCATGACACAAGGAAATAAAAACATTAAGGATGGGTAGCAAACCTCATCGCTGAATTTAAGATGTAAAATGTCTTAATTTTTTCGAACACCTGCCTTCTACAGGATACTAGAAAACTTACGGAGAAGAGTGGGTGACCAATTCTTTACCGGGTGGTCCACAGGATATTCTGTTGTTCTAATATAATAAAGAAATGATTTACATTCTAATGGATTTACATTACATAGAGGCAGTAAATGAATATATATACCTTGGACATAAGATCAAAATTGGAAAGGAAAACCAAACCGCAGAATGGATAAATATGTCGGTGATGAAATTCGAAATTCTCAAGTATCCTGTAAAAGATTAGATTTGTCACCCTTCCTGAAAGTCCTTTTTTTTGTTAGCATGTTTATTATATGCAGCTTGTCTACTGGCTACCCTACATGTGGCGTATGCCGTGATGGTATAGCAACTTTCAAATCGGAAGACTGAAATTCTACTCGATGATGAAATATTATTTAATATGAAAATATGAGTCAAAATGATTTGTTCACGGGCGTGCAAAGGAATAGAATATCTACATATTATTATATACCGAAAGAGGTAAATTCAAATCGGAAAAATTATTTCGAAAAAAGTTTCCCCATTTACTGCTCCTGTTACGCGAATCTTTTTGATTGAATTGTTTTCATATGAGTTTTTCGTGTATTCGTTCATGTTACAAAATACATTTTCATTACCTTTTCTTAAATTTAGATCACATACATTGTTAAAAGGTTTTTTATTCAAACGTTCATATTTTTGTATGAATAATTTTGATCGTTGCTTATTATCTTCACTTTCTATATATTATTAGTTGAAGAGTTGTTGACGAAAAATTCACATATTTTTATTCTTAAACTCAATTTTCTGTTACTTTATTTGCACGTTTAATTTAAATAACATGATTTATTTCAAATTTCATTACAATTTTCCCGCCATGAAATTCCGTAATATTTATTTGTTAATAGATGATTTTTTTTTGTTTTTTATCTACACGTCACAAAAAATCATTCATGTAATAAAGAAATGAGTTTGCTTAAATCTTTTTCGTTGTTGTTGTATTGTTTATTGTAAATCATTCCCCATAGGCCCCTTACGGGACACTTGGGTTCATCATTACTATACAGGATAAAAAGGGCAACATAAAAAGAATACATGAAAGAATACAAAGCAGTAAGGCATGAAAATCGAGACAAAACAATGGAAATTGAGTTAAAAAGTTGCTTAATATATACATCTGAACATAAATAATATATTAAGGTGAATATAAATAATAATAATACATTTTACAGTACTAGAAGGAAGTACACCTTGCATGTATTATATGCAGCTGGTCTGCTGGCTGCCCCACTTGTGGGATATGCCGTGATGGTATAGTATAGTATATAGAAGGATGTAAAGAGTCCCCTTTGTACCACGTCTAAAGTACAATATTTGATTTTTTAACAAAAGAAACAGAGAGATTGCACGAACGAAGGACGAATGACACACATCACACTCAACAATTTTTGAAATATTATATTTTTAGTGGATAAATTCATTATCAAACTATGCTGTTTTGAAACGGCAATATGATAACATTTCAAAGTTGGAAAGATGTAAAAAAATGTGACTCGATTAGTATAACGCTTACCCAAATAGAAGCTTTTTCATGCTGTATGTTCGTTAATAAGGAAGACTAAATTAAAAATGTACTAGGAGACATTTCCACTGATTTGCAAATTTATTGATCAATACTCGTACCTAATGATTGAAAAACTACTCTAGTGTTTATTTAAAAATAATCAATCAACTATTGCATGCGTTCATACTTGTATGCTATTAAAAGGCGTGTTGGAGAGTTCTGTTTTTTTTTCCATTTCCCAATGGCTATCATTATGATAAAATCGATTCGTTACACATTAGGAGTTTTTTTTTATTCTCACTCGAAGATGCTAGAATATACTTAGTGATATGTATATTTTTATTTACATTTGGCAAATCTTTCTTCTCGACTTTTTTTTCCATACTATAAATTTTCTTTTCTCTTTTCGCGTGCTTAGTATTCTCCCACACACCCACACGAGCGCTATACTACTATGTATATATACTGATCACCCGATGTTGTAAGCGATCAAACTGTTGGATAACTCTGAGCGATACATTTATCTACTGTCGCGGTAAATCCGTAAAGAAGATGGCAGAAAACTAAACATTCCATATATACGGTATTGGCGTTTCAAATTCAAACCTCTAAATGTGGATTTTCAGCAAAATAAAATGCGATATTTTTTATTAACCAGGAGATCGCCGTTCCAGAAGAAAATTAATCTACTACTTAAATTTTTGAAAGCTATCCGGAAGGCAATAGGTAATCATAACTTTCTTCCATTTCATTGTTAACCCAAACACTGTCTAGACTGATTGTATCGTGAAGGTAGAGCAGGTCAGTAACTGGAAAATTCGATCGAAAGTCCGAGGAAACTTAATTTTCATAAAGCTTTTATTTTTATACCAAACATATTAGACTTTCTCTCACTCTCTCTAAGTGAAGTATTTGTATGCGCTTATTTTTCAAATTTCTATTTTCAGATTTGCTCTTATACATAGATCTGATATGTCAAATGTAGGCCGTTATTCACGTTGTCCCATTAAAATAAATTCGGGAAGAAACGTGTACACAGAGATCGAAGGATTTCGATGGAAAGGTGGAAGTTTTTCAGGAAAACACGCCAAGTCATGGAATGATTGATGGTGGGATTTGGAAGAAATCAATTCATCTCAACCGCATCAGGTAGGCACGACGTAAGCAGTGTGTAGGTACAAGTATAGGTACAAAATTACGAGGACATCTCGATGACATAAATTGGGTACTTTATGACAGGTATAAAAATGATTATTACTTTTTTTACGAAACGACAGTTCATCTTCTCTCTTGTGAATTATGATGGATATATTATTAAAGAACGTGTTGTGTCAATATTGTGTCAGATAATTGGCTTATCTCCTGAATCTCCTAACACAAGAGACATCCATCAACTAAATTATCAATAATAAATCAACGGGTTTTTGACCTGAGATACCTGTTTTAAAATTGGTGTTAAAATCGACTTTGAAAATGGTTTGTATTTTTATTATTCACAGTGCCCTCTAACAGAGTGTTATCCTTCGATGTCTAAAGAAGGGAAATATTTTCACCGAACATAAATTTATCAATACGGGGTCTTTAATTCTTCATTTCGGATAAATTGAAGAAATCGAAAAATAATATAAAAAATCTCGTAAATCGAGCTATTCCTAGACACATTATATGCGTTGTATCAAACATAAATATACAACACCCAAACACAAGATTTTGTATATTCGGTTTGAAAACTTTGAGACGCACTTTTGCCTAAGAATTTATAAAACAAGTTCACCAATAGTCAAATACTAAATAATTACTCAAGAGTTTTGAAATTTAATGCGAAAAAAATCATACAAAATTGCGAGATTTTGTGTTTTGCAAGAATGTCATCGATTATAATTAGTGGATTTTACATTGATTTTTCTAAGGTAGTAAATTCAGATTTAAGATCAAGACCGCATTGGGAGTATCTGCTTCAGTATTGTTGTTCAAGTGATATTTCTATGCGTTGACTTTCCCATAAATCTTGTTTTTGTACCAAACTCATGAGTTTTTTAAAAGATTCTGTGTTACAAAAACTCCCTATAACCCAATGAATACAATCTTTAATGTCTCCCAGAGGATTTACTAATGTAGGTACATTAGGGTTGTCACATATATATATGAGATCAAGACTATAAGACATACATAGTATGTATCTTTATCTATACTATACTATACCCTCACGCTGTGTCCCAAGTGGGGTAGGTAGAGAGAACGGAATGCCAAATAGATCTATCTTTACACACTTCCTTCGCTTCCTCCACATTCATACAGTTTACCTTACACGCACGTCGGTTCTTCTTACTTGAGAATTTGATCCACGTGATCAAGCCACGTGGTTCTCGGACGCCCGCGTTTACTCACACCCTTTCTTTCAGACAAGTATATCCTCTTTGTCATTCTTACCTCGTTCATTCGTTCAACATTTCCAAACCACCGTAGTTTATTCACGCGCATTCTGTCCACAACACTCTTCCTGCATCCACTCATTCTTTTAATATCCTCATTCTTCACTCTATCACGTAGCGTTTTACCAACCATTCTTCTCAACGAACGCATCTTCACTGCATTTATTCCACTTTCGTCCTTCTTCAGCCACGTCCATGTCTCGCTTGCATACGAAAGTGACGGTATCTTTATACAACTATGAATAAAAGACATGAATGAACAAATACATACTTACTATTCAATCATTTGCACTTTTACACTCTTTCCAGGAGCACAGGGCAAAAACCAGCCTCAAATTATTTTTGGACATTATTAAACTACAATTCACCGAGGACCATGATTAGATAAAAAAAATATAGTTCATTGTATCGGTGCACATATAGCAGAATTCAATAATTAGGTAAATAGATACAAGTGTTTCTATATACAATCGAGAATGACGTCTTTAGACTTATCAGGCCATTATGAATCGTCAATGTGGTCGCTTAATAATGACCTGGTAAGTTGAAAGACGTCTCTCTCACGATTTATAATCTATAGTGGAAAGAAATAATCATTTCAAAAGTAAAGAGGGTATTTTTTTATATTTTCGAAAATTTGACATATTTATAACTACTAAGGACATGTATACAAAGAACATTAATATTGTAAGGTACTTATATACTCACACGTTCTCTCAAAGCAAGTTGTCTTTATATGTATTGAATTAATGTTCCCTTATATTGTGAGGTACATAGCATGTAGTAGTTTACATCAGAGGCAAATGACTCGTACATTAATGTTTAGTGTTGATAAATGTCGCTGTGGTAGCTTTATAAGTCCACAATAATTATAAAGAGCACAAAATAAATAATGCGAGGATGAAAAGATAGCTGGAAATAATGTCCGTACTATTAACAAACTGAGCTCTTTTTGTAATATAAGAAAATGTTGGCTGCTTAGTATGCAATTCAACGTTGATCAAGTACTTTTTTGTTCTAAAATAATTTATAAGAGTTTTAATAAATTGGAATAAACATTAGAGACACAAAGATGTGCACTTAGCTATGTCTGCAAATAAAGAATAAATAATATAAAGGGTGTTTTCACCGTGGAGACCATGGTATAGCAGGAAATAATTCTTCTATAGTAGGGAGGTATTCGTAAAAAAACATTTGTAAGATAATTATGTAATATGATAATTATCTGAATTCAATCATCAATAGAGCTTGTACCATATTTAACAGCAATTGTAAAAACAATCTGTGCTTGTATCAATTCGCCACAAGCTTAAATAGATTTAAAAACATTCTGGCGCAATTATCAGCTTTTGGAACTTTATAATCGTGTTTATTGTTAAATGCTATATTTATTGTAGTAATATTGATGTCACCATTTTGCAGCCATTAAGATAAACATGGAAGTTTGAATAACTGCTGATTTTTTGGCGAATGCAGAAATATAAAAATTTATCAGACTAGGTGGAAAAGCTTTTGAAATAATAAATAGTTTACTTAAAAATAAAGAAGCTCTCACATATTTATAAAAGAAAGTCTATGAATAACGTATCACACTTGTAGTTAGGAGAAAAATCTGAGCAAGCGAATAAGTATGTCATTTGGAAATTTCTTGAATGTATTTGTTTTCCTAAGGAAATAAGAATTTATCCTTACCTGAAACTCATTCAGCTGTCCTTAATGTACATTTGGTGACCCAAAGATTTTCTTCTGAACAAACTACCCATAGTATTAAAAGGTAGATACTATTATCGTCTTAACTAAAGGTAGGTAGGTATGCAACATAATAATATATTGTGTGTATTTAGTCTTCAAGCCCAGTCTTAACCACAACATCAAACAACTATGAACCAAATATTAACCGCTACAAGGTTCTAAGGTTTGCTTGCACCAAACTTATTTGTTTTCGAGAACCTCAGTTTTAAACATTCTAAGTAAATGATAATATTAGTTGCTAAATGAATATTTCTTGCGTACTTGGTGTAATGAATAAAACACCTTATTTCTATATACATAATATGTATTATTCGACTGTTTGTACATGAAGGTATATTCTTTATATTCTTACGACAGTCTACAAATTAATCTGCAAGTAAAATTAAAATAGATGAAAGGTTTTTATGCTCTGTCAAAATAATATAACATCTATATAATAGGAATCTTATGAATTATGAAATCTGTGTAAATTTGGCAATAATTTTTGAGAGATAAAAAATTATTGCTTTTTCCGTTGTATGTTTCTTATTGAGAGAGACACCTATCATTTTGCAAGGACATTGTCAATCTGGTTTTTTAATTACATAATTGAATTCTTCTACCTAAAAACCGATACAGTTAATAACTTAAGATAGCTTTTATCAACGATCTTTATCCATCATTTTATGATCAGATACGTCAGAAAGTTCACACTTAATTAATTTAATTTATTGATTTTAAAATAACAGAAAACAAAAAAATAGATAAGAGATAAAACCAGGCCACGGACGCAGTCGAGAAGGCAGCCGCTTTTAAGTGGAGCTGGACAGAACATGTCGCAATATGTTCCGACTCACGGTAGACAAAAAAGGTTTTGGAATGGCAGCCAAAAACGGGCAGCAGAAGAGACTCCACCTTCTAACTTTTTTTCTAATCGCTTGATGACTAAATAGATATTTATAAATTCAACTCGAAATGAACTTCCAATAAGTAGAACTTTCGGTCAATAGCATCAAAATTTCAAATTATCACATACTCATTAAATCGTGTTTTATGTTATTACTGTCTAATTATATTTTGTTTATAAATAACAATAATTATAGAAGAAAGAAGTTTGATTTCTTCAAGCGTAACAATTATTTCAATATGTCAACTTTTCACACCTTTTCTACATAAAAGAATCGTTGAAATAAAATAAAAGAGTAGTATAGTATAAATAAAAGGCGTGCAATAATTTGTCTTTTCTTTTATTCTCTCCCCATTTCTCGTATGTTTTTATTTCAATTATCAGACATCTTGATGAGGAGTTATTCTTCCCAAACATCTGAGAGTACGCTCAGGTAATAATTAGTACGATATCTCATAAAGTGGGGAAGGTAAATATATATATACTTTTTCGGGACGGAAATTAAAGAGAAATAATATGAAACGTAGAATAAGAAAAAGGAAAAAATCTTCCTGGAATGTGATCGATGTCGAGAAATATATTATTTTACTAAAATTAAGCCCGCCATTAATCAGAGAGCATAATGGCCATTGTCATCTTTTAATTTTTCTTTAAAATAAAATTGAGCTACATAACTGAATGTGAGACAGTAGGTAATTTATTTTATTTCGAGTTTCTTCCTCTTCTTATTCAGCCATCTCTCCACTGCTAGATGAAGGTCTCCTCCATTTTCTTTTACTCTTCTCTTTCTTCAGCCAGTCTTACCCATCTCCTATCCGAAACAGGAATTATATCATCAGCCCATCTTTCTGGGGACGAAGAAATTCTACTTTTCTCATCCCAATATCTCCATTTTAGAACCTGTGTATCCATGTTCGGGTTTACAATGTTTACTTTCTTAATCTCTGTAATGTCTTTGTTAATTAACTAGATATAAACGATTTGATCTTCCAATGACATGTTCCATGGATGACAATTTTCAAATAGGAAATTTGTTTTTCTATTATCTTTAACGAAGACTCCCAGACCCACACACCAGAATTTTGATAATCAGAACAAATGGAAAAAAGTCGTAGATTTAAATACACATTCATACATATAAACAGACTCAAATATTCATTACACCAGCAATACCGAAGAGATTCAATCGTTATTTTTGTAAGTTTTTTTTATTGTGAAATAAAAAATGTATTTACTTACGATTTTTATTTTGTTTGCGCCAAAATAATAGTACTAGATAAAGAAACGTAATTTATATGATGTACAATCTATGATTTAATACTTTAATTGGTGCTTGTATCATTTTACCTGATTTATTTTAGAAAATGTTGTTATGTTCAAGGATAAATAGACTGTGTCATATAACTGAAAAAAATAATATCAAAGGGTCTGGGCGTTACAACATGTATCTGTGTTCAGTGCAATGTGTATCGTCGCATTAGTACCCATAAAACAAGATTCATATCTTAGTTTGGGACTAGCTCGGTCTGTGTGAATTGTCTATACATGTTATGTTATGTTAAAAAAAAGTACCTATCTGCGACATTGGGACGAATTAGGACATTTGCCCCTTTCCACCTCCATGATCTTGTAAATAATGGGAAAATTTACATTAAATTAGTATTTAAATATGTTAAACTGTCCCCCTAAGAATTTGAAAAATATATGAGGTGTTCAAAAATTTTCCATTATCTTACACTAAATTGAAAGATTGATTATGATCTGATAAGTACAAAGACGTCTCTCTCACGGTTCACAATATATAGTAGAAAATAATACTTGTTTCAATTTATCTAATTGTGGAATTCTAATGATTGTATAGTTTTTTTTTTTATGACCTTCACCAATGATGGTGTTCCCGGTCAGTCTCAAGTATATGTATTTATATATTTTTTAAACCCACACACATCAATTTTTTTTATTTTTTTTTATCTTAGCAATATACAGTCTCACTATCTCAAAAGTCTACAAACGCAGATTGTATAGTTCTTGGAATAACTTTGTGAAAGTTCATTTTAATAGGATTAAAATAGATTTAAAATAAATCGCTGTATTACTTTCACTATGTATTTCTTAATAAAAACTCACTGTGATGGGTGTCTACCCGAAAGGCCTCTGAGTCAAATATTGTTCATAGTGAAATTAATATGGAATTCTATTACATACACGTGCACCGACATAATTAACAAAAAAATTCAAGCTATATCCCTTACAGAAAATTCTGGGAAAGCCCTTGATCTGCAATCTTAGAAAATTTAAATATAGCTACACATGTAATGTAAACGTCCATTGCTGTATGTTGGTCTAAAAATATATACACGGGAAAAACTTTATCGTCCAAATCAATAGTATTTTAAGTTTTTTTTTTTTAATATTAAACAAAGTCTATTAGAAAATGTTTGAAAGGAATGTATGATTAAGTGCACCTACCTATTAAAAAAATATATTTATAAGAAAGAAGCTGCCTATATAAATACTTTTTAATTTCGCAAAAAAAAATGTCTGTTTGCCTACTTGATAGACTATAAATATTTATTTTTAATGGTTTTCGGGTGTTTATTGAAGGAAGAAATAAATTGAATAGAATTTTATGTTTTACTTTTGGAAGTTGAAGAATACTGGTAATTAAAAAAAAAGCTCTCATAAATAAGTTCTGAGTGGGTACCTAATTCGTAAGACAAATAAACCAATATATTGTACAAATATTTGATAAAGCATCTCTGACCTTATTTCATCTCCCTGCGTAGAAGTACCAGTAAGTTAAAATTAAATTTAATTTACTTTGTAGTAAACCTCAAAACTTACAACCTACATACATACTACGTAGAGTAGGTACTTATTGCCACGTGAGTCATGGGCGTATAAGCGAACTTGGGAGCTCATAAACGGTACCAAAGAAGGTAAAAATAGTGCTCGAGGATGAGAAAAGTATAGCAGAATTACATACGAAGCTGATTTTTTTAAAATTTATTTATTTATTATTTTACCTATGACACACTTCAGATAATACATATAAGTTGAAACAATATACAAAAATATTAACAATGCTTTACCCTATTTATAAATGCGTACAATTTTCACAATTCACAATATTTTAAGAGTTGTTGAAAAAGTCCCAGAATGTGACATTCGGATGTTTCAAATATTCATACCAAACCAAGTATAAAAAATGGATTGAATTCTTTGCCAAATTCCTATACTTAATTGATTGAAAGCCGAGGGCAAAGAAATCCCATAATAAAAGTTTAACATCCTCTATCGAGAAAACTGAGAACTCAAAAGTCTTATTTTGGTAAAGTCAATAGCTAAAATAAGAAGAAAATTGAGAACTCAAAAAGTGTTATTTTGGTAAAGTCGTCAGTAGCTAAAATAATTTGGTTGAACCATATTATCCTAAATGCGTTAAGGGTCGTTCACATTTGTTCACTTTCAGTGATCACTCCGGATGATCCTCCAAGATGAATAGGTGTGAAAAGGAGTTTCATCAATAGTGATCACTAGCGATGACGGAGGAAAGAGATTACCACTCTTCATAATTTTGATGAAACGACCATAAACAAGTTTCATCTTATTATTTGTTTTATTCTCTATGAATTTGTATTGAATATCAGAATCATGTACAAAATTATTATGCAGTCGAGAGCTATATTAATTTATTTTAAGTGTTATTTTTCATTTTTGAATTTGTTTAATTATTTTTATACGAAAATACGTCAAACTACATACAACACGAGTGAGAAAGTAGACATGGCAGTGAAAGCATAGGATGAACAAATGTGAACAGACGTGTACACTTTCGATGAACAGGTTTGACCCTGACACTCTGGATGATCATCCAAAGTGAAGCAATGTGAATGCTACTTTAGGCAGACAGAACGGAAGGCCACTTTGATCTATTCTTATGTACTTCCTTCGTTTTATTTACATTCACCCCATTTCTCTTACATGCACGCCGATTTATTTTACTCAACATGAGACCATACACCTTCTATCATTCATTGAAGAGAGACCCACCTCCACCCGGATATCTCAGGAGTTGTGAACTCCTATTTATCCGCATAATTAAACTAAATTTTGTCCTCACGGGCGGGCCATTGGGCAGGCCTGAAGGGCCAACCAGTCAAAACCGCCATCGTGAGAATCTTTTAAGTAACACTTTCTTCAATGTCTCCTTTGAAAGATGTTCATTTAATTACTACTACTACTACTACTACTATACCATCACGGCATATCCCACAAGTGGGGTAGCCAGCAGATCAGCTGCACGTAAGAAACATGCAAACTGTCCTCTCCGTGCCAATATAAAATCAAGACATTCAGGATGGGTGGCAAGCCTCATCGCTTTATTTAAAATGTAAAATGTCTTATTTTTTTCGAACACCTGCCTTTTACAGGACACTCGAAAACTTTTTCTATATTTTTTAATAAATTGTTATTATTTTTCATTTAATTAAATATAAAATAATAACAATTTATTAAAAAATATAGAAAACAGGACAAGAATAACACAAGTAATAAAGCAGAAATAATATGGAATAAATAAATGATGTATTAAAATTGGTAGTAACAGAAGGCCGATGTGATGTGTCCAGTGTCTTCTTTCATTCAGATAAATTAAATTTCTTCGTCATTGTTTCGCGCCACATGCTTAAATTCAAAACTTTTAACTTTTAGCAAACATCCATTGGGTAGATACGCCATTGACAAAGATATTATTATTTTATTACACAAAGTAGGTACATAGCTACCTATATTAATTATTTATGAAATGAATTTATCTAATTAAATAAGTTCTCAAGAGGCGCTACTAGTAGGTACCTACTAACAGTTAACTATGTATGTATGTAGGTACCCCTACCTACCCACAGTAGCCTTGGGAAAGAATAATTTATTTATTTATTTATTTATTTATAATAATACATACGGCTTACGCCTTTAATACATAGTTATAAACAACAATTGTACAACACCACCATCGTATCAAATTAAAATCAAAACAAAAACAAAATATACTGCATCACTTCAAATTATAAAAATAAAAATTAAACACATTGTGTCACATAAACCACATAATAAAATTACAACATATCAACAGCATCATGTCAAATCATAAAAAAAACTGTATCATATCTAACCATAAAATAAAGTTACAATACACTGCATCACATCGAATTTCAAAATAAAAATAAAACACACTGTCATGTCAAATTATAGAATAAAATTACAGCACATTCATCATGTCAAATCATAAAATTAAAATAAAACATATTGAATCATATCAAACCATAAAATAAATTTACAGCACACCACATAAAATTATAAAATAAAAAAAATAAAAATACACCGTATCATATCAAATTATATAATAAAATAAAATTATAACATACTACATCATATCAAATCATAAAATAAAAACAAAACACATTGCATCATATAAAATTACAAATTAAAACCAAAACATATCCTATCATGTCAAATTACAACACAAAGACAATTAATATTATTACAAAATGAGCAAGGAATTTTAAAATTTTATTAAAACTTATTATTAGAATCTGTATCCCATATCGATTTTATGCGAAATAATAATAGTTTTGTAATGATGTCATCTGTACATAAACAAAAATATGTGCTTCTTTTAATTATTTATTTATTTATTCTTTACTGTAAATTGATTAAAATAATACACTTTCATAAAAAAATCATTTAAATTAGATATTATCAACAGTTTATAAGAAAAGCGTGATCTCTTCTAACTAACCTATAAATACAAAAAAATCAAGTTATTGAAAAAAACAATATAAAAAAATAATAATAAAATAAGCACACATACACACATGGGCATAGAAATAATACAAACATAATATATAAAAAAAATACATAAATTTTTACATATACATACATATAAAGAAAGTTATTTGATTGAGTATAAATATAAAAAAGGTATGGGGAAAGGGACAGGAGTGATGAATTAGAGGAAACAATTTTCTCTCCTGGCTTAAGTGACCACTTTCGGTGTCCATGGACAACGTTCACAAATTCCGCCATTCTCACTGTCACGATGTAAGATCCATCAATTGAGAACCACTCTTTGCAAACCATAGAAGCAACCAGCATTTGGGATTTCATATTTCAGATCTATGTAAAATGGATCGCGATCTCCCGTCTGAATTGCATCGGAACAATTAAGTTCAATACTTAAGCGGCTGCTAGTTCGACCAGTTAGTAACAACTTAGAGCCTAAGACTGGGCTCTAGAGGGAAGTGAGTAACATAAAATACATAAATTATTGAAAATCTCATACTAAATTGTATTGAAACTGGACAAATCTATTTGTGGTAAAATATCAGCAAAGTCCAAAAATCCATAAGATTTTGACTGATTAACCATTCTAACATTGATTTCCGTTATATTTCGCACTTATTTTATAAGATTTGACAAAATATTTAATTATACAGTTTCATAAAACTCAATACGATAAAGTTTTGTATATATAATGGATTACATTCCACTGGATTGGTCTGCAACGAGTTTGGAATTTCTTCTCCATTCCTCCCTATTCTCAACCAGTCTCTTCAGCTCTGCGTATGAGCCACAACTCTTGTTCTTCTTCAGTTTCTGTATACTTAATTTCTGTATACTTAATTTAAAAATTATATAATATTTGGATAAACTCATTCGATCCCAAACCGTTCAATAAATTGCATCCTACTTATTTCAACGTTCTTTAAAATTGTTACATATAATAAATGAGGTTTCACTACCTAATTTAAACATGATACAATACATAAAATAATATGTACTGCAATGTTCTCATATATTATTGTATCTTACAAGGTGTTTGTCTTCAAATAACAGCAGTGTGCAGTGTTTTCATTTAGTTGCAAATGTAGGTATCTATATAATACACTTGTAGTACGATTTGGTACATACATCGTATTACTTCGATTCCAATATTGAAGCGAAGTGTTTGATAGAAAAGATTGAAATTGTAGGTACATACTACAACGATTGTGTGAAGGGAAAGAAAAGCAAATTACTATTCATTCTTTCAATCGTGTTTGTCAGCTCACATTTTAGTATCTCACATGCATGTACATAATAAATACGTAGTTCAAAAGAATCGAACAGTGTAAAAATCTAACAGAAATCGATTGACAATATACTTCGAGTGGTTGTAAAGGTACCTTTACAACACGTATGTATGAGAGATGTGAAAATGCATTTTATTATTTTCTTGTCAACGGTAACACCTGATATATTAATATATTTTCTATTTATGCTCTTAATGCTTTCAACTTATTAGAGTTATTATATTAAGATTATACCTTATGTTGTCATGTTTGCTGCCATATTCACATATAATGAACTTCCATAGGACCAGTATGTTGAATGAAATCTTTGTTATGCTGTTATTACAGACATATTATGGGCTATTGAGAGTATAATAATATTATGGTTATAATAATTCATTTCACCCCAAGGGATCTTTTATGTTATCGATT
The DNA here is from genome assembly GCA_947579605.1 of Athripsodes cinereus. Lineage (NCBI taxonomy): Eukaryota > Metazoa > Arthropoda > Insecta > Trichoptera > Leptoceridae > Athripsodes > Athripsodes cinereus. The sequence goes on along the minus strand of OX388321.1, from coordinate 15,333,133 downwards.
CACGATATATAAACGTCGTATTTATTTCAATATATGAAAGCAAAAATCGAATTGTAAATCGAAAAACTCTCAATGGATGTTTTATGTAATGCATTTGAATGCATATTATAAAACATCCATTTAGAGTTTTTCGATTTTCAGATAAAGGTATTTCATATCAACAATAGAAATGTCTAACTATTTATTGGGTTAGTTGGAAGATATTGCGCTTCAGCAATAAACTCGCCCATTGCACAAAATTATTAATTCTATTGTTGTGATACCATGTTTTTTGTTCTTCTTTACATATTGATTTTGTGCAATAAAGTTTTTTATTATTATTATTATTATTAACTATTTCAATTGATTTAACCTATTTACAGTCTTATCAATACAAAAATATTGTCTCATAGTGTACCTTTCATCAGGTTTTTTAAAACAATTAAGGTACATACTTCTTTCTCCTTTTTACGCTTTTTTCGGATTTACGATATTTTTGTCGCTCTAGTCTAGTATATCGTGAAAGAGATAGTTCGGGTTATCAAAAAGTTAAATAGTATAAAGAAATCGGGTTTGCAAGGTTACAAAAAAAAGTTCAGACGTCATTCGTATTATGGAGATTATAAGTTTTTACAAATCGGGCCAGCTCACAAGAATCATTCGAAATAATAAGAACGATTGTTTACTCAATAATTTCTAATATTTTTTTTTGTACCTTTGTATATGTATACGTTGAAGTTTGAGACGTTGCCTATTGTACTACATAACTCACGCAAATGGTTACATTCAGATAAAACAACACGCAATAAACGGCGATACTAAAAAATCATTAATGTGTTTATTCCGAGTTTCATGCAAAAAAAAAAATAGGGTTCATACACTTTTCGGTAAATTTTAGGGTTCCCTGAAAGGCGGGTGGGTATTCGAATAATATCACGTATAATACATTTCAGCCCACTTGTGGGAAACACTACTACTACTACACCATCACGGCACAAGTGGGGTAGCCAGCAGACCAGCCGCATGTAACAAACATGCAAGCCGTCCTCTCCATGCCAATATAAAATCAAGACATTCAGGATGGGAAGCAAACCTCATCGCTAGATTTGAGATGTAAAAATGTCTTAATTTTTTCGAACACCTGCCTTTTACAGGACATTCGAAAACTTACGGAGAAGAGTGGGAGATGTATTCTTTACCGGGTATATAGATTTACAGTGTATATTATGATTTGAACCAAATTTACTTTGAATTAATACTTTCTTATATCGTGATATTGTTTACGTTATGTTATCATAGTTGAATACTTGTATCAATAAATTCTTACAAAATTTATATTGATAGGGCGTCAATCAATTTGACGTGGCTGAAAAATAATATCAAAGCATAAAGGAATTATGGTTTGGACATTTGGCCATGACCAACTTATTCACTATTATTAGTTCAATAATGACAGATATACCAATAAAACTATTGACATATTTTCATGTGTTATACTTATTATCTAGGGGATTTAATACGGTCTTTATTAAACTCGTGTAATATCTCCTTATGAAATATCAAGTCGAAATGGATTTCATAGGACTACAGTAAGAAGATGTTTTTATTTCTGTATATATGCGCAGCGAGTTAACAATAAAGTTTATGAGATAACGTGTCACCATATTATCAGGTTTTGTTGCTCATGGTTATAGGTGACCCAATCAACACAGATTTTCTCCTAATGGAAAAGACTCGTTTCTATATTCTGTGTTGTCAAAACGAAATTAGAAGTATGAAGGTGAATGGATTGAGTAGTGAATGAATAGGTGAATGTTTTAATTATTATTTCACTAAGGCAAAAATATTGATTAACCTATTTAAATAAGAAATGTGTTAAAAGCTAACATTTTAATGCTTTTTTTACAAGTTTGCTGAAATTATTTAATCGCAAATCTTTGATAAATCATTATAAAAGCTTTGTAATTTATCAAGTCGATTTATTTGAATACCAATAGGTATATGTAAGTATTGCTAATTTGAAATAGAACTCAAAACGCAATAAGAGTTAAATTCGATACAGAGCTCATTTTCATTTACTTATTCGTAAAATACTTACTCATGGAGTTATTTCTGTCCACTGCTGAACATAAGCCTCCCCTGTATCTCTCCTGGACTTTCTGCAATCAGTTACCCGTGATTCTTCTTTTGCCATCAGACCATCATGTGGGAAATCTTTCTGTTCCTCTTTTACCTTCACGAGGTTTCCCCACATATATTTGGCAAATTTGGTTTATAACTAGGTAATTATTTATGACACAGTATCAAGTTCTTATTCCAAGAAACTTATTTATTGTCATCCGAAATTCCCATTAAAAATAATTATAATGTTTTTTACTTATCCCTGAAGCACTCTGTTTATTTTTCTCTTCAAATAGCCCTGTACATTTCATAAAAGTTTGAAACAGTTAAGTTATTATTTTATTTTATATCCTGGACGAAAAAGCTTCGATTATGGCGCAAACGGTTGGTTATGTTCTCACCTAATCAACCCTTTATATAATTTCCAAAATGTTTTATCTGTGAAAAACTGCATAGTAAATTGCTTTATTCTACCTTGTTTATCTATCTTGTTTGTCTAGCTTGTAATCCTGAAAGATACGTTTAAGGACGATAGAAGAAAAAGCACTAATTTGAAAAAAAAAAATACAAAAATAAAATGATGTGTTTGATAGGGCTTAAGTGTAGAACATAAAGTATAACATTATTACAAAGTTTACTAAGAATTAAGCCTTTTGGAAGAAATCAATGTGATTGCTTACAAAAAATAAATGGAATTAACAAAATCAGCAACATAGGTTTGTTTAAATATTCATCTTCTAGAAGTAGGAGCTATCTAAGAAATTCAAATCAGACATCAGACCTTTCAATTACACACGCTAATATTTATTCTAACATATATTTATATAAATAAAACAGTAAAGATGTCCTATTATATCACCCCAGGCAATAAAAGTTTATAGGCAAAAAAGCGAAATTCTACACGCTTAAATATTTTCATATAAAATATTCTGAAAAAAGTCGTATTATTCCATTTTTTTCAGCTTCTTTTAGATTTTTTTTCAACCACTATCTGCTAGACACGGTAAGTTTGTTTTGAAAATATAAAATATGTTTACTTTAAATAAAAGTCGAATTGAACATGTCTGCGTGCTTGAGAAACAACCATTAATATTATCTTTCTTGTTTAAAATCATCCAAAAAAATATCGCGTTCTGAAATTCTATGTATATTTTTTTGAGATTTTGATTTTTACGTTATTTGGTTGTTTGAATAAAGTACCCTATTGTTGTATTTTAATAATTAAGTTACATTTTTATATTATGTTCCTTCATTTAAAATTAAAAAAAAAAACCAACAAAGTAAAACCTAAAAAATGCTATGTTTACTGCGTATCTCATTCATGTTTCTGGCATATGGAAAAAAAGACAAAAGTGCTTTTATTGGAAATATGTAATTATAGTTGAATAATTTACCAGTTTTCTGACGAATTTCTGAGGACCCAGATTACCTTCTGAGATGAACAGTTATGGCAATGATATCAAATTAAAAAAAAATAGACGCAAAAAGATTAGTCAACTGGCACAAATCACGTGTATAAGAAGTGTGTTTTCTAACTGTGTACCTGAAAAAAAATCAGTACTAAAAGATTGAAAGGCGATTTATATCAATATACTTTTAGAAAAAAGCAAAATAAAAATGTCAAAAAGTTTCACAAGTTTTTTTTATGAAAAAAAAGCTTAAGTGTTATTCTTTACCAAGTTAATAATATGAAGTGATATTTACCTGTACCTATATTTATTCATGGAATTTATGAAAAAGGTGCGATGTCATACATCAGTGAATCATTGTTGTCATGAAGATGTTATTAAATTTGTTATATTATGTTTTGTGAATAAACTCAGTATATTCATTTTTAAATGTTTACAAGTATTTATTATATCATTGATTATATCTTACTTGAATGTAAACCTTTTATGTAATTGTTTGTAATCAATGTACAGTAAAGAATGAATAAATAAATATATCAACTAAAGAGTAGAAAAAAATATTCATTAATTTATACAAATTCCCAAACTTTCAGCATTTTCCTCGACAGTAAAATCATTACTATACATACCAACATTGACTTTCTCACAAGTGAGAAAGTCAATGAATTTATTGCGTATGATAATCATACAGCTATTAAATATGTCATCTTCGAAGCCAAGTTGAAGATATTATAAGGAAATATTTTATAAAAACATTTCAAAGGACACTCAAAAGTGTGCTAAATGGAGTAGGAGTCCTTTTCCATTCGGGATCTACAAATAGTGAAATTATAAAAATTATATTATTTGAATAATGTGACATATAAAATAAGTACGAACGTTTCGAAATTTCTATCATGAATACTTTTCATCAGTAGTTAGAACACCAAAATACGTAGATGGCTGAATCCTATGATTGTGTAGGTATTTTTAAAATGGATATTACACCAGACACAACACTGGCGTTAAAATAAAATGTATTTTTTCTTGGATGAATTATTTAATATTTTTTCTTGCTTTTACGTGAGGCTATGGGTTTATCAACTAGTACTACAATATGAATATTGTACATTTGAACATTTATATAGAAAATTTTATCCATTGAGGTAGTATAACAGTTGGATGGTTAAAAGCATACCTCGTTGTCAACCTCAAGAATTTAAAAGAAAATTAATCTGAGTCCGTTTCCAGTATGACGAGAAGATGACGTATCAGAAAATATATTTTTCATTAAGTCAATTAAATAAAATAATCATTAATTGTGTAAACGGTAATATAATGAATTTGTCTAATGGCAATTGTATGAGAGAGACTTATGTTTCCCAGCTACTTTCTAAACCATTGAATTATTTCGTGGTTATGGCAAAAATTGTTGTAGAAAGGAGGCGTGGAAGGGGCCGAGTACCAGCAAAATGGAGCTACCAAATTAAGAAGGCCACACAGAGTTCTTGTGACTACACGGGGCCTTGCACAACGCGGAGGATCACTCGACGTGGAAACAGATGGTTTACTGAACGAGGCATGATGGTGACGATGTTCAAAACTGAGGGACTGACGGAGATGATGATGATGGCAGGAAGTACATTTTTTATAACTTACCTAGGTGTGATGACGGTTCGAACATTGATCATTCTAGTTAAATTTGTTTTCACTACTTCCATGGTTCTTATCAAATAGAAATATATTCTTCAGTTGGAAATTTTGTGTCGTGAAGAGAAATCCAACATTAATATTAAAGATACAACTCTGTCATATGACATCAGTTAACTCCACTATAAAGTACTTTCTGACACATGTGTTTATATTATGTGGATGTTGTATGTAGCTACTGTTATGAGGAAGAGGTGGCAATCCATATGTAGGTATACACTAGTGTATCAGACCGAAACTATCGTCTTGAACCAGAAAATTAAATAAAATAAAATGATAAAACTGTATGTAACTAACCGAAGTTCACAATATTTTTTATTATTGTTTCCATTATTGTTATTTAGACGCAGAAAGAGGTGGTTTATTTTAATTTTACACAATAAACCGTTTGTATAGCAAAAGTATTGACGTATGAATAATTTCGGCAAGACATTATTTTGATTTAAAGAAAATTTACTTTAATTAATACAGACCTCGTTTGTACAAGTTTGTTTAACCCATTTGAATATGTGATGATTTGTAACACACTCAAGAGTTAAAATAAATTTTATTAAGAAAAATATGTCATAATTTATGAAATTTGCACCAATGAATGTTAAAATTTAATAGAAATTGTGACAAAATTGAAATTGTCTTGTTCAAAACTAGAAATGTGACATATAAATATACACTAATACATTATATACATTGTTACACACATAAAATATATGAATGGGGGCACTCTTTCAACCAGGAAGGCATACATGTGTTACATAAATGCAAAAAAGGTCAAAAAATGAATATACTGGAGGCAATGGAGATCAACAAAAATAAAGATGACACCATTAACATTCAAATCCCACCTCTAATTTCTCCTCTTACCTACCCGTTTACTACTTCCACCCATAGATTACCTTAAAACAATATCTCTACCAATACCTTCACATATCCATTTTACATCTCTATTAACCCCGCCCACTACCCCTACCCACATTTAATTTTGTATTATCATGTACCATCAATTTGTCATTTGTCATTAGTTATAAGTAATTATTACTGAAGATGGACGTATGTCCGAAAAGCTTTTAATATTATAACAATTTTAAATGAAAGTAAACAGTGTTTTTTATTTAAATATTTATTATCTAAATTAAAATATATAATTCATATATGTTTATGTTTGTATGACAGTTTGTAGACGTACATTTATCCATACACAATAACAACAATTATAACATCTCTGTAAGCGATTCAGTTCATTTTACTGTGTACCATAATAATGTTCTACAAATGTGTGTAATGTGTTGTTATACAATCACGGAAATGAAAGGAGTACAACCTTAGGTTTTGATTCCTGTAAATTGAAATAATGAATCAAAAATAATACTGGTGTAGGTACACCAATATATCTAGTTTTTTTTTCATTGATTGTATGACATTAACTTGGAAGACATCTCGATTGGCGGCGTCCACACAGCTGGATGCGAACGTCAATCATCAATCATCATGCAAAAACCTTAAAACTTTCGGTGACAATTTGGAGCATTCTCCGAAGAAATATTCGAATAAATGCCTTCGTTACGTCTCATGGACGGGTAAAGAAGGCTTTCATTCGAATATTTCTTCGGAGAATGTTCCAAATTGTCGCAGAAAGATTTAAGATTTTTGCTTGATGATTGATGATTGACGTTCGCATCCAGCTGTGTGGACCCAGCAATTGGAGAACCATGTTTACACAATGTAACATTGTGCAAAATCTAATCGGAGGAAGTGAGAAACACACACCTATTGCACAATATTACATTTTGTAAACATGGTCTCAAATCGATATGTTTGATTTTAGGTTAAGTGTGTCGTTACTTAGTATTTATTTCAAGTAATACTACACAAATAAATATAATTGTTATTTGTTTTTTGATAATTTACAATAATTAACTAATTTATCCATCTTTTTTGTTGTGATTTTCGGGTCTTATTTAATTTTTTCATTCCAATAATTAACCTGAATGACATCATCTTGTTATTTGACAAAATCTTTTTTCAGGACCACAGTTTTCGGTAATATCAGGATTGTAAACTAACTAACTTTACCATCACGGCATATCCCACAAGTGGGATAACCAACAGACCAGCTGCACATAACAAACAAGTCCTCTCTGTGCCTATGAAAAATCAAGACATTTAGGATGGGTGGCACACCTCATTGCTGAATTTAAGATAATAATAATAATAATAAGAACACTTTATATTGATCAGAAAAAAATCATGAGCAATTGGCGAGCTTATTGCCTGGAGGCAATATCTTCCAGCTAACCAAAATATGTCAAAAGATGTAAAATTTCTCCATTTTCCGAACACCTGCCTTTTACAGGACACTCGAAAACTTACGGGGAAGAGTGGAATACCATTCTTTACCGGGTGCTTCATGAGATATTCAGGATTGGCACTATGTAAAATATGTATCATATTACATGAATGCACATATATAATGGATGAGAAAGATATAAGAAAAAGGTTGTTTTTTTTTTTTAGTAGGCCGGCTGTGGGAGAATTTGAACTTGAAAGTTTTGAGAGTGGTAACTAGTAACCTGTAATCAAATAGGAACATGTAATTTAAATTTCGAACAATTTCGGCATTTTTTCTCCTGCAGTATCTGTAATTCGCAATGAGGAAGAGAATAAATAACAGAGCAGGTAACAACACAATAACATCACGGACTGCCGTCTTTGTTATTTTGAGTGAAGGTGTTCCCAGGTGTAGACGACATGTTTATAGCGAAGGGTCACCTAAAAGGAATACCCATCTCACAATACAAGACGTGACAGGACCGTAGGTATAGGAAAAGGAAAAGAGTGAAAAGACGAATAGATAACAATTGATATTTATACTTACATACATAATAATAATAAATTTCTTCTTAGGCTGAACACTCATATCATAGATAAAAATATGTTTGAAGTCTCAATGAATTTCGTAAGTTATACTTAAATTTCTTAAAAAATAAATAGTGTAATAATTTGTTCATGATTTTATACTCTATAATTTAATTTAATAAAATTTCTTCAAATAGAGACATAGAAAATTATGGAATTAAAAAAAAATATACTAAAATTTAATGTAATTTTCAATTACAAGAAACGGTTTTCGTATAATGTAGGGACGTATATCTGGCTTACTATGTATAGTAAAATTATTTGCAGCTTAAACTAAGGAAACCTTGAGTAATTTTTATATTAAAATTCGATGTGATGCAGTGTATTGTAACTTTATTTTATGGTTGGATATGATACAGTTTGTTTTTTTTTTAAGATTTGACATGATGCTGTTGATATGTTGTAATTTTATTCTATGGTTTATGTGACACAATGTGTTTAATTTTTATTTTTATAATTTGAAGTGATGCAGTATATTTTATTTTTGTTTTGAGTTTTAATTTGATACGATGGTGGTGTTGTGCAATTATTGTTTGTAACTATGTATTAGAGGCGTAAGCCGTATGTATTATTATAAATAAATATAAATATCCTGAAGGTCAAACACCATCCCCCTGGGAGTAAAATATAAATAATATTATGTACGTGTAGAAAGAAATCCAACGACCTGTAATCATACAGTAGGATATCGTGTTTGCAAAATAATACCTAACGCAACCCATCTAAACATAGAAAAATTATTATTATTGTGGCAAGTAAAAACACTGTTGATAGAATAATAATTTCAGCCACTTAACAACTAAAATTTGTCAAGTGTTACTTTCTTGGAAATTCGATACAGTAAGGAATATTGTAAATGAAACGTTAAACATTCTTATTAAAACATTCGGTCGGACGTCTAAAAAGAACCTGGTGAAGATAAGTAGCAAGTTTGGTTATTAAAAAAAATCAACACTTGGCAGCAGTCCCAAAAGCAGGTACAATAGACAGGAATTTCAAGAGGAAGTAGGTAACCAGAAACTGTCATGTCACTCATTGTTAGTCATACTTTTAAAATAAATAAATATATTCACACTATTGTTCAGGAGTCGTTATTCTAGAATGGGCCCTTGCGGTAATTTGTATACAAAACGGCGTAAGCACTCCTCTTTCCAAAATTTCTTTCATGTATTCTGGAGAAAATATTATCTTAAGTCCATACCAAGAAAAGTCTATACTTGTTGCGTTTTTAGCTCAATTTATCGATGTTAATTTATTCCAAGAAATTATTTGTTAGAGTAGTTTTTATCAATTCACATTTTTATAATGAAAAACGATTAAATGAAACTGTGGAAACAATTGCCGTTCAATTAAAAGCCCGTTTAAATTATTAACAATGTTTAATGAGATAAATAAACATTTAATATTGTTGAAGTTATTGATAATATTGACAAAAAAAATAATAAAAAAATACTAGCTTGAGTTACAGAACTTGTTATTTTTACTTTTCACTTAAAACTTTTGATTCCAGGAAATCGTGTTAGAATAATAAAATGTATAGAATTGACAATAAAATAGCAATAAAACATAAAAACTACAATCCATAAAAAGAATTTATTAGCGTTCAGGACGATCAAGTACGTGATGAAAGTAAAGATTGGATTACTTTTTGAGATCCTCAGGAGAGAAGTAGTGTAACTCATATTACTTATTGACAACAATTTTTCAACAGCACAACATGCATGAAATATATTATAAAAAAAAATTAAGCTATATTTTGCATCTATTGCTACAAGGTGCCACACCAATCAGACCCCCAAAGACATTTAGGCATACATATAAATATAAAAAATAACACACTTAAGAAAGAAAAAAGCAATTTTAATATTGAAAAATATATGAGACAAGAACAAAAAATGTTGACTATAGAAATGATTTTTGATCAAAGAAATATGAAATTGGATACAACTAATCATAGATTCTGTTATTGGTTATAGTTTGATTACTTGAAACAGCTGGTAGGTGAGTTCTTAGAACAGTGTTCGTCGGTAGCCTGGAGGTAGAGTCTCGGCCTCTTGAACAAGGGGTCCGCGGTTCGATCCCAGGTGCCGGCAAACTCCCCTTTCACGACACAAGCTTTTAGCTTACTGTGGAAGGTGTATAAAGTTGTATTTGGGTTTATATCAAAACCCAGATATATCTTTTTAAAAAAAATAAAAAAATTGGATATTTTTTTCATTGCCAGAAACAAAAAAAAATCTAAAAACAAATGATAACAAATATAAAACTTATATTATATTTTTTGTTGTTAGATACATCACTACTCCTCTGACCGCTTCATCGTCCTTTATTGGCTGGCTACAATTGGGAGGAAAAATATTTAAAAAAATGTTTAATTATTTCGCGTGGAATGTGCTAATTAAAAATGTCACGAGTTGAATAAATTATAATCAAATGAACTTAAAAATGAAACAGCTCTATTTTTTATTCTTACTAAAATTGATCTTGGTTTATTATCAATTCAATACATCTTCAAATTAATATCAATAAGATGAGCCCGGAACTAATCCTAAACATTTTATCTTTCGACTGGAACATTTATGAGCATGAAACTTAATTTTTAAAGTTCTATAACAAGAAATCAGAACAAAAAATCGGTGTACGCGAGGCCTCTGTTTTTTGCAATAAAATTAGTAGGTATATATCAGAAAACGTGAGAATTGATTACGATTATATTTGGACTCAAAATATTTTTGGAAGAAATAATTTATTATCATTCGTTAAATTGAATAAAATGACCTTCGTAATTTTTGTACACAAATGTATTTTCAATTTATAATGCATTGTTTTTATAATGTAAATATCAACATATCATTAAATTCGTTTAGCTTATGTCAGCGCTTTTAAATTTGTAAATTTTTAAGCCTCTCTGAATACAAATTTGTTCACAGCTGACCGTATTCCCACTATAGAAACATAGATCAATGCGTGTTATTAATACACGATACAACGAGTATGTTTCTGATCGTAGAAGGTGACTCAAACACATAATTGTTTCTAGTCTAGAAATATTATTATCGATCAGAGACATTCAATTTGAAACGTATAATGATTTATTTTTTGGTCATGAAAATAATTATTAACAAATATGAGAATATCGATCAATGATCCATAGAAACAATGTACAATTTATGGTTCTTACCATGAAATAATCGATCAAATACAGTTAATGTATTTTTTAATCGAATCAAAGTACGATCATTCAATTAGTAAGAAACCAATCGATCGAAAAAGCAATATTCACATACACATTCTTACACAATCGACGCTTCATATTTCTGTCCACTCCTGTATGTTATGAAGCCAGAAGATCCTTGTTCAAACACCTCTTCGACCCTCGATAATGCCTTTGATGATCATTTGCAGCATATTTACAGCTTATATTAATATTAACTTTACCCAATCAATCGAATTGTAGAGGGATTAATGTACTTTTTGGCACAATCGAATGTAAAACAAACTGATCGATCTAAAAAGCATCGTCTACATTATTATATTAATATTGATTCACGTAAAGAAACATATTATACTCGTATATATGTATATATATTTCTAGTTGTGAAACGAGTAAAAAACCGATCGATCTAATAAACATTACATTATTACACCTACCCCAACTTTAATTTTTCTTTTAACATCACAATCCAGTCAAAATTCATAGCAGCAACGTTTAAAAATAGTTGATGATGGTTTTTCATGCGACTACATTCTTTTACTTTATTAAATTGCTCCGCTTTTTATACAAGTCATTTATTATTTTAAAATTTAATCAAATTAAAACAGAATTTGATACGGATATAATAGGTAGGTATATTCTATTGTGAATTCTATCACGTTATTCTTTTCATATATATTATATTAAATGTCGTATAAATTTATACAAAACTACAAGACTACATCGCACGAACATTTTAGTGACAAAAGGTAAGTATCTACTGAAGACTTAAGTACTATTTTCCAGTATTAAAATCGACTAGACTCCATATTTAAAATATATCAGGAACCATGGATTTAAGCGACTTATCGGTCGTCACGTTTTTGGTCCTGGGCCTGTCTCGGAGGTGAGCTGAATACCCCCCCCCCCCCTCCCTTTCCCAATCCCCTTTTTAAAGTTCCAATTAAGTCAGGTTTGTGAGAAAGGAGAGTTGAGAGTAGAATAAGATGAAATAAATTTAAAAAAAAAATGTACCTATATGTTTGATAAAATGTGAAGTGTTTGGGATAGTATTTATTTTTAGTCTGTTTTTAAAATTTGATTTTTCTTATTTTTAGAGTTTTTTTTTTATTGTAATTGCATATATTTTGGAAGTGTGAATGTATTATCTGTGCGAAATTGGGTGAATGGATGTATTGTGAATGAATGTATTGTGTGTAAGATTTTCTATAACTTTTTTGTGTGTTATTGCTGAAGTGGGCACTGTTTGGATGTAATACTATTGGAATGGTTTTGTCGCTTGCATGTTTATATTTATATGTCTTTCATCTGTTGTGTACAATGTAAATAAATAAATAAGATTTTTATATATACCTATACGCTGGTCATTCCAAATCGTTATGGTAAAACAGAGAATCTTCTCTAAGAATATCCCGTTCCTTTGTCAATGGAGTAAGATCGTTAGGAATATTATACGTTGAGGCTATAATCGCTATTGATTCGCTGTAAATGGAGGCGCTTGCTTCTACTCGTTACTGTGTTACATATAAAAAAGCAAAATATAGAAAACAGACTCACTACATTTGAACTTAAACTAATTAGTCCTCCTGATGATGCCAAGTAGAAGCCTTGGCGAAAACGTTTGAGGTGAATAAATTTAATTTGGAAATTATACAGTGTTTTTAAATCATTTTAATTATAATGAATTTCCAAAATGTTAACACAAAAACATTTGATTCTTTATCATTATATTTAAATTCATCTCGTAGAATAAGAAAATTAATATAATGTTTCCAAAACAAACATTGGTAGAAACCAAACGCAGAAACATTTTTGTTTCCCGGTTGAAAACATTTACCAGTGTAATAAATTACACGTGTTATCTTAACCAAGCATCTCCGCAGTTAAACGCGGTTTACTTTTTTTAGGGCCACAGTGTAGATTTTGTACAGGGGGTTAATGATATCAGCCGAGAAAATAGTACAAAGTAATGGATGTGCCAAGATAAGGAGAACAAAAATACCAACCTAAATATTATTAATTACTCATGCACTCTTTGTTTTCACACCATTTTTATCGTTGATTTAACACATTTTTTAGACTTGATAAAAACAATAATGAAGTAAATGTTGAAATATCTAAATAATATTAGGTATAAAAAAAACAAAGGAAGAAAAACGTCGTTATTTTTAATTGTATTTAATAAAAAAAAAGTTGTGTTGTTATATTTAGTATATTTTTCTTTGCTGTAACTGTTTTAAGAACAGAAATTTTACTTAAGTTGATATTTTTTAACCGACGATACTTGGTGGAAATTCATGTTGAATTAATTATAAATAAAACACTTATTTATAGTACCTAGGTATATCCACAGTGACTTTTTATTGGACGCGAGCCGGCTTTCAAGAGCTTCCGCTCTCATCATCAGGCTAGCGAAAAATAAAGAAATTAAAAGTTGGTAACGAATATAATATATAAGGTACTTAAAAATAAGAAATGTAACTTAAAAATATATTCAATATACAGAAGACGAGTTTATCACATAGCCATGATTTCTCGCAACTAACTCAATGTTCACATTTAACGATTAAACGACTCTTTTTCTCATTACAGCATTAAGAATGTCATGGTAAGAGGTCACTTAATTGATTCAAAGGCACTTTGAAAGTGATTGAATGGATCAAATATGAAACAAATTAAGTGGATATAATACACCTGCATACATTACTGAGAATTGAAATCAAGAATATTTTACAAATTTTTTTGGAACATACCTAAAAGTCTAAAGAAATATTCACAACGACCTTTATTCACATTCGAAAATACGTTTTAAATTTCTGGTTCTGAACCTCATACCCGCATTTGTTTTTTATCACTAATCTTATGAATACAAGAAATTAACAAAGTTTTCACTTACATAACGTTTTTTTATGAGCGTAGTTGATAATTTATAATATCTTAAATAATATAAATAATACATAATAGTTTAAAATGAAATAAAATAAAACGATATCCTTCCATTAACGACGAAGCCCATGGTGTCTAATGGTCGTATCTTTTATATAATGACTATGTATATAGATGATAAGAGCAAATGGAACTAACAAACACAGTTGACAATATTTTTAACATTATATGAAATATTGCTTTTATACTGAAGGATCCACAAAATTGCAGTATATCAAAAGTGAAAGTAATCCAATATTATGATAAGTGCCGAATTTTTCTTAAATTCCTCTCCTTCTTTTTCCTGAGTAATTAATAATAATAATCCTATATGATGGTGGGGTCTGCCTTCTTAATTTTTTTCGCTACGTAGTTCTATCATCACGGACTCTGATATAGATCAGCACCTGATGATGCAAAATCGGAGTCCGCGAAACCGGTCGTGCGTTAGTCATACTCAATGTTACTTCAAAACAAAATTAATCATTACTCATTTTATTACATAATTAAAAATAATATCCTATAAAGTTAATGCCGACACAATCAATGGAGATTAATGTTGTCAAGTTTCTAGACTGTGAATTACGATAGATAGTTTAGGTTTCTCATTGTATTATATTATTTACGTTCCAACGCATTATCTTCGCCAACCACTCTCACACCCTTCGGCTAAAAATGGTGGCACGTTTGAAACTTTAAAGGTGCCCTACGTGAAAAACTTTTATACCAGAACTTTCCTTGTGAGAAAAGTTAAACAAAAGGTCGACCAAAATGGCTGCTAACATTTACTTTTAAGAAATGACAGGACTATGTTGAGATACCTAAGTATACTACAAAAGGTATTCTTATATTGTTTTACAAAGCTTTCAAATTCAAAAGGTGTGTTAAAATGCAAGAGGACTTGAGGTATTTTGAATTTTAATCAAATGTTTAATTTGACGATTAATTTAACTTTCAAGCCTTTGTTTAATCTTTAGTGTTGTCTTTAAAATGAAATTCCTCACTTTTGTTTTTAGAAAGGACAATAATATTATTCAATGTTTGAAATTTTGAAATTATGTGAAACTTGAGTATTTGAAATATATATTATTGGTATTTTAATTACAAACCCATTTATTTTCATATTTTTAGTAGACTTCAATTAAAATATACATTAAAAGTTATTCTAAGATTGCATATTGTACGAAATAAAAATTGTATACTTGTATAATTCGTACACATTATCAGAATCTGAGTATGTAAATCATGGCAAGTACAGTAGCCAGCAGAACGGTATGTTTATTCTTTTCTTCTCAAGACCATCCACTCGTTTGCGAGTGATTTAAAATATAATGAAACAAAAATCATTCAACTGCAAACAATACCATTATTCTAAAAGTAATGGGCACAAGGAATACCTTCCCTAGCTGTGATTGCGGGGCCACATCACAAACCACGCAACATATTGTTGCTGATTGTCCTATTTATAGGTTCCATGGTGTGATGGAAGATTTTAGCAATTTGACAACCGAAGCCAGAATAGCTGAGGGATTCTAGAGTTGTTTTAAAATTTTTAAATATTTTGCAATTTTTTACAATAATTTTATTTTATCTTTTTGACAATTTGTATTTTTTTAATGATTTTTATGATTTATAGCGCCTGACACGCCATACGAATATATATATACAAGGAATATCTGTTAATTTCGAAGTTTCACAATCATTCAGATTGTCCTGTCCTAGTCGATAAAAAATGAGTCATTCAGGATGGGTGCTTAGTTGCTTCATCGTAGATGTTTATTGTCAAGAAACGTGAGATTTTACGAACACTTGCCTTCAACAGGACACTTGAAAGCTTACTTAGAAATAAATTGTATTATCGTATTATGGTAATTTTATTACATTATCTTCACATCAATTAATACATAATTCTAAATAAGTAGGTACCAACGGTCTTTAAAATACCTTTTAACATACTACATATACCTACTATTCAACGATAACGGTTTTAATGAGAGGAAGGTCTCTAATTAAAAATAACTACAAAGTCCCTATATAACCCTAACCCTTCTGTCAAAAAAGTTATAACGTCTGTGAGTAAGTATATCCTTCATAAGAAAATTAATTTCTATAGGCATTTATTTTAATACATTATTACTTCAACATGTACTCTTTCGATTTTAATAAATAAAATAAGAACAATAAATTTAGAAATCAAAATTTCCTTTAACTAAGTAGGTAATACGAGCTACAAGTAATGTGTCGAATATTCTCATTTACCTCAATCGTGATTTTTCTTATATTTTTAGACAATTATCTTTCGCATTTACGCATCTGTAAAATTTTCTTTTGCTAATGTCGAATTTAAATATATGGCACATAACGATCTACAATGTATTAGTTTGTCAGCCCATCCCGAAGAGATATTTTACTATCATAAAAAGAAGGCTTTTATCCAACAATAGTCAAAGTATAATAATTTAAGTAAAATAAAATATTTTTTAACAAAACAAATCGTTGCTGATATACAAGAAAAAAATATATCAACGTTATACACGACTTCAATTCATAATTCATGGCAAAATATTCCGTCCTGGGTAAAGAAAAGGCCTCCCATCTTTTATTGTAGATTTTTGAGTGTTCTGTAAAAGGCAAGTAGGTATTCGTAAAACATCCCGTTTGAAGAAATGAAATATTTTCAGTTCAGCGGTAACGTTTATGAATGTGTTAACTTCATTGATTGGTCCGCTGGTTACTCCACTTATGGAAAATGTCGTGACGGGATGGATGTTGATACATGACATCAAGTATTTATTCGAGTGCCACGCTAAACCTCGCAGCATCAGCAGCAGAGGCCTGAGTCAATAACACATTTTCACGTTACGTTTTCGTTCCGTTAGCGTTCAAATGTAGACGATGTTGCACCAAAGTGTTAATTTTCGTAACTATTGTGTATCTTAGCAACGAAATTGATACTTGCTTGCAACTTCGTCTATACTCAAACGTTAACGGAACAAAAACGTAACGTGGAAATGTGTCATTGACTCAGGCCTCTGTTGCTTTGATAAAGGCCTTACTGTCCTATATACCTAATTATATTGGTTGAAACAACTTCTCCAGTCTTGGGCTCCAGTCTATTTTCTGATATGTGTAAGTTTTGAAAACGTGATATTTAACAAACACCTACCCTCTACAGGATATTTGGAAATTAAAAGAAAAGAGTTAATAATTTTAGGTATTCAAACCTAAGGAAGTACTAATATTCCCTCCCACGTGAAATGTTATACCGTTGTTTTATTTAATTAATTAAATTTGACAACCAAAGTAACTATGTTGAAAAACATGATTCTCTTCAACTCTTGAACGTAGTAGGTAGGTACCTATTCAGGTACTACTCATTAACGTACTAAGCACGTAACGCTTCCGTAAACATTAAAAACTTTCAACGAAAAAATACAATATCTACATACTTAACAGAATATTATAAATATTTGAATTGATTCTTATGTATGTATATTTGTTTAGGTTTTTTCATAGCCGCTTTACCTAGACAAGCAATAGGAAAACGAAACTACCTTCTACTAATGATTTGCAATATATTTGGGTTAATTACTTTTTGTTTAGTATTTTTATCAAAATGATTATTCCAATAGAATTGGTACAATTTCAATCTCACATATTTTGGGCATGTTTTAGGTAACTTTCAATTTACCTGTAAATTTCATAAAAAATGCATAAAATCAATTGATATAACATCATCAATTTTATAAAGAATCAATTGAATTAGTTATTGACATTTTTATTTTAATATAATTGACTTTATTAAACCTTGATTTGTAGTCTTGAGGTAGGCCACAGGCAATGTAGTATGACGAATTTACAGGGGTGGCAGTAGCAATTGAATGCAGTCTGCCTAAGACAGAGAGCTGGGTAAAGGGGTGGCATATGTTCGAAAATAGCCAAATCGACTGATTATGATGTACTTGTTTGATGTATGATTTCGAATTCTATATTTTACGACGACCGGTGTGGCGCGGAGGCTAACGCACTTGCCTTTGAATCATTGCTTTTGAAATATTGCTTTTATACTGAAGGATCCACAAAATTGCAGTATATCAAAAGTGAAAGTAATCCAATATTATGATAAGTGCCGAATTTTTCTTAAATTCCTCTCCTTCTTTTTCCTGAGTAATTAATAATAATAATCCTATATGATGGTGGGGTCTGCCTTCTTAATTTTTTTCGCTACGTAGTTCTATCATCACGGACTCTGATATAGATCAGCACCTGATGATGCAAAATCGGAGTCCGCGAAACCGGTCGTGCGTTAGTCATACTCAATGTTACTTCAAAACAAAATTAATCATTACTCATTTTATTACATAATTAAAAATAATATCCTATAAAGTTAATGCCGACACAATCAATGGAGATTAATGTTGTCAAGTTTCTAGACTGTGAATTACGATAGATAGTTTAGGTTTCTCATTGTATTATATTATTTACGTTCCAACGCATTATCTTCGCCAACCACTCTCACACCCTTCGGCTAAAAATGGTGGCACGTTTGAAACTTTAAAGGTGCCCTACGTGAAAAACTTTTATACCAGAACTTTCCTTGTGAGAAAAGTTAAACAAAAGGTCGACCAAAATGGCTGCTAACATTTACTTTTAAGAAATGACAGGACTATGTTGAGATACCTAAGTATACTACAAAAGGTATTCTTATATTGTTTTACAAAGCTTTCAAATTCAAAAGGTGTGTTAAAATGCAAGAGGACTTGAGGTATTTTGAATTTTAATCAAATGTTTAATTTGACGATTAATTTAACTTTCAAGCCTTTGTTTAATCTTTAGTGTTGTCTTTAAAATGAAATTCCTCACTTTTGTTTTTAGAAAGGACAATAATATTATTCAATGTTTGAAATTTTGAAATTATGTGAAACTTGAGTATTTGAAATATATATTATTGGTATTTTAATTACAAACCCATTTATTTTCATATTTTTAGTAGACTTCAATTAAAATATACATTAAAAGTTATTCTAAGATTGCATATTGTACGAAATAAAAATTGTATACTTGTATAATTCGTACACATTATCAGAATCTGAGTATGTAAATCATGGCAAGTACAGTAGCCAGCAGAACGGTATGTTTATTCTTTTCTTCTCAAGACCATCCACTCGTTTGCGAGTGATTTAAAATATAATGAAACAAAAATCATTCAACTGCAAACAATACCATTATTCTAAAAGTAATGGGCACAAGGAATACCTTCCCTAGCTGTGATTGCGGGGCCACATCACAAACCACGCAACATATTGTTGCTGATTGTCCTATTTATAGGTTCCATGGTGTGATGGAAGATTTTAGCAATTTGACAACCGAAGCCAGAATAGCTGAGGGATTCTAGAGTTGTTTTAAAATTTTTAAATATTTTGCAATTTTTTACAATAATTTTATTTTATCTTTTTGACAATTTGTATTTTTTTAATGATTTTTATGATTTATAGCGCCTGACACGCCATACGAATATATATATACAAGGAATATCTGTTAATTTCGAAGTTTCACAATCATTCAGATTGTCCTGTCCTAGTCGATAAAAAATGAGTCATTCAGGATGGGTGCTTAGTTGCTTCATCGTAGATGTTTATTGTCAAGAAACGTGAGATTTTACGAACACTTGCCTTCAACAGGACACTTGAAAGCTTACTTAGAAATAAATTGTATTATCGTATTATGGTAATTTTATTACATTATCTTCACATCAATTAATACATAATTCTAAATAAGTAGGTACCAACGGTCTTTAAAATACCTTTTAACATACTACATATACCTACTATTCAACGATAACGGTTTTAATGAGAGGAAGGTCTCTAATTAAAAATAACTACAAAGTCCCTATATAACCCTAACCCTTCTGTCAAAAAAGTTATAACGTCTGTGAGTAAGTATATCCTTCATAAGAAAATTAATTTCTATAGGCATTTATTTTAATACATTATTACTTCAACATGTACTCTTTCGATTTTAATAAATAAAATAAGAACAATAAATTTAGAAATCAAAATTTCCTTTAACTAAGTAGGTAATACGAGCTACAAGTAATGTGTCGAATATTCTCATTTACCTCAATCGTGATTTTTCTTATATTTTTAGACAATTATCTTTCGCATTTACGCATCTGTAAAATTTTCTTTTGCTAATGTCGAATTTAAATATATGGCACATAACGATCTACAATGTATTAGTTTGTCAGCCCATCCCGAAGAGATATTTTACTATCATAAAAAGAAGGCTTTTATCCAACAATAGTCAAAGTATAATAATTTAAGTAAAATAAAATATTTTTTAACAAAACAAATCGTTGCTGATATACAAGAAAAAAATATATCAACGTTATACACGACTTCAATTCATAATTCATGGCAAAATATTCCGTCCTGGGTAAAGAAAAGGCCTCCCATCTTTTATTGTAGATTTTTGAGTGTTCTGTAAAAGGCAAGTAGGTATTCGTAAAACATCCCGTTTGAAGAAATGAAATATTTTCAGTTCAGCGGTAACGTTTATGAATGTGTTAACTTCATTGATTGGTCCGCTGGTTACTCCACTTATGGAAAATGTCGTGACGGGATGGATGTTGATACATGACATCAAGTATTTATTCGAGTGCCACGCTAAACCTCGCAGCATCAGCAGCAGAGGCCTGAGTCAATAACACATTTTCACGTTACGTTTTCGTTCCGTTAGCGTTCAAATGTAGACGATGTTGCACCAAAGTGTTAATTTTCGTAACTATTGTGTATCTTAGCAACGAAATTGATACTTGCTTGCAACTTCGTCTATACTCAAACGTTAACGGAACAAAAACGTAACGTGGAAATGTGTCATTGACTCAGGCCTCTGTTGCTTTGATAAAGGCCTTACTGTCCTATATACCTAATTATATTGGTTGAAACAACTTCTCCAGTCTTGGGCTCCAGTCTATTTTCTGATATGTGTAAGTTTTGAAAACGTGATATTTAACAAACACCTACCCTCTACAGGATATTTGGAAATTAAAAGAAAAGAGTTAATAATTTTAGGTATTCAAACCTAAGGAAGTACTAATATTCCCTCCCACGTGAAATGTTATACCGTTGTTTTATTTAATTAATTAAATTTGACAACCAAAGTAACTATGTTGAAAAACATGATTCTCTTCAACTCTTGAACGTAGTAGGTAGGTACCTATTCAGGTACTACTCATTAACGTACTAAGCACGTAACGCTTCCGTAAACATTAAAAACTTTCAACGAAAAAATACAATATCTACATACTTAACAGAATATTATAAATATTTGAATTGATTCTTATGTATGTATATTTGTTTAGGTTTTTTCATAGCCGCTTTACCTAGACAAGCAATAGGAAAACGAAACTACCTTCTACTAATGATTTGCAATATATTTGGGTTAATTACTTTTTGTTTAGTATTTTTATCAAAATGATTATTCCAATAGAATTGGTACAATTTCAATCTCACATATTTTGGGCATGTTTTAGGTAACTTTCAATTTACCTGTAAATTTCATAAAAAATGCATAAAATCAATTGATATAACATCATCAATTTTATAAAGAATCAATTGAATTAGTTATTGACATTTTTATTTTAATATAATTGACTTTATTAAACCTTGATTTGTAGTCTTGAGGTAGGCCACAGGCAATGTAGTATGACGAATTTACAGGGGTGGCAGTAGCAATTGAATGCAGTCTGCCTAAGACAGAGAGCTGGGTAAAGGGGTGGCATATGTTCGAAAATAGCCAAATCGACTGATTATGATGTACTTGTTTGATGTATGATTTCGAATTCTATATTTTACGACGACCGGTGTGGCGCGGAGGCTAACGCACTTGCCTTTGAATCACTAGGTCCCGGGTTCTTTTCCCGGCCAGGGCAAAATGAAGAATGACCTTTTTCAAATTGTTCTGAGTCTGACCTACCTCACTCAGGTCCCTGGAAATTGTGGACATCCAGCTGGTCATTGGTCTGCCTGGTCTTCTGAGACCTACTTCTATGTCAACTGTAATTTTTATTATATTATTCTGTGATGTGTCACACAATGTGTCTGTACCATCTAAATCTTTTTTTGTTACTTTTTCGCCGATGGTAGCGACTTTGTTACAACCACGGATATATTTATTTCTATTTGTTTTAAAATACGGAGACTGCTTAGAATTAGAACTACAAGGTCTTGCCATAAAAAAATAACGCAATTTCTCAAAAAGGTTGCTAATAATTATGTTTTTTTTTTCATAAACATTTTTATTTTTTTATTAGTTAGATGTTTATTCCCTAAACAAAGCCGGATTACAACCGGTATTTTAATATTAGATATTATTACTTCCGAATCCCCCCTTAGCAAGTTGAAATATGTACCTACCTACTGTATGATGTTATTATGGATGTTAATAATAAAATGAAGCAATAAAAAACCTTCCGAGCCTCACTGAAATAACACATATTGCGTTGAAATTATTTTAAAACTATGTTATTATTAATACATGTTTTAATAGTAGTTGACAGTGGTTGCGTGAAATTCATGTGAATGTATTGTATGTGAGTCTTAGCTCAGTATTACTATTACTGGGTCAATGAAACAATCGTTTTTGTAACGAGTTCTCACAATAAAAATATGTATTCTTTTCATCGTGTGTTCGTGAGAATACATTAACATCTTGCAGTTATATATTTAATTCACTACCAATACTTTATATTTATGTACTAATGAGAAAGACAGTGATATTGACAATATACACCGAATAAGTAAGTAACATATTATCTTTCAAAGATGCATCTGGATTTGAAATGAGCTCGAATGCACCCTCTAATACTTGTATAATAAGCTTATGACTTTAGCACGAAGACATAATATATTGGAAGTGAGAGCATTCGAAACGACTATTTCTCTACTGAAAATCTGAATTTACACTTCCATGATGCCTACCTACTTACTTATCACCTAGAAATAAACCGATATTATACATATACATAAATATCATATCATTAGTTTTAATTTTACTTTCACTTTACTTCGTCCATTTTCAAATGATAGCCAAACTCATCTCTCTCCATGTTGTCCTATCTTGAATTGTCTACTTACAGTTATAACCATTCAACTCAAGATCTTACAAGTATAAATTCATGTATATTTAGCCCAGATGTACATTTTTCTTTATAATAATATAGACGATTTGTATTTGGCGCCGTCGAGGACGCCGTGACTTCTCCTCAATTTTTTCAGCTTTTCCTAAATGTAACATTAGGTTGGTTATGTCTTAGATCCGTTGGTAATAAGTTCCAGGTAGTTAGCCCCGCGACGCTGAAGCTCCGCTCTGCGAATTTGAAAATGTATATTAATATACGTAAAATTATGTTTAAATATTTCAGGTATACCTATAATTTACACGGGAATTCCCAATTTAACATTTGAAAGTACGTATTATATTTTATAATATAAAATAGCAAGTTTATTGAGGTTGGTAGGGAAGTAGTAATTCTTTACTAGGGAAACTTATTTGAACTAGTGGGTACCTACCTACTACAGTCAGTACTAACTACTGCTGTCAAGTCAAATTTATATCCAACAGTGAGTACCAATAAAAAAGTTTACCTCTTCTCACTGACATTATGAAAGACATAAATTAACTTGTGAATATTCTTCATTATGGTTTATATTATACTAGTACCTACGATTTTCAACCAATCATAAAATTCAACTGTAGGTATATTTTATAATACTACTTGTCAAATATTTCATTCTATTCAACCCCCTTGGAACGACATGAGTAAAAATAAGTATATAGGAATTTAATATTAAGAATAAATCAGTTCTTCTGTACGTATATATTTATTTATTTACACCTGTTTTGATTATTTTTTCTTAAAAAATAAACAATTTATCGCTTTAAAGTAGAATTAAATTTAATATCATCCATAGTGATATGGCTATGGTAATGGAGGAGGCTGGTTTCTGCCCTGTGCTCCCGAGAGGAGCGTTGAGGGCGATGAAGAAGAAGAAGAAGATAGTGATATAAAATAAACAATAATATGTAATAGATATTTCTCTTTTTATGTGTCCAGAAATCCAAAAAAATAATGTAATATAACATATCACACCTAGTATTGATTTATATTATGTTTTATAGTGCGTATGATAATACTATCAAAAGTTTTCTATGTCTTTTCCACATTTTCTTGACCTATTATTTTACTAGTATAACATCGGCGTATAATTTTATTATAGGGAAACCCCATATTGCAAAAGGTAGGTAATAGTAATAATATGAGTGTAAAAATGTTGTTTTAAAATCTTCATGTCTGTTACGCCTTCCCTTTCGCCTCCATTCCTTTTTACGATGACGGGAAAGGAAACGAGTAAAAAATTACCACCCTATGTTATACATCATAATTTAATGGTTTTATGGCATGTGTTTTTCATGTCACCCTATGATTTGTGTCGTAAATTCAGTCGAAAGAACTCCACCCATGGGCCAAATCTATGCTCAACAAAAAAATAATTTTATTAAATACAGGCTTGAAATAATCTTTTTTTTTTCATTAGCGGTATGTTCAAACATTCATCGATCATCTATGGTCTGTGTTATAACTTATGATTATGTTACCAAAAACACTTTGATTTATATGATATAAGCTTCAAATTTTTCCCCATTTCAATACGCTCTTCCATACCTACTGTTTGTTATTTAATTATCGAAATTACTAATAAAGGTATACATATTTCATAATATCATGTGTGCCTATAAAATTCAATAGATAATTGTATTTTATCAACCCATGAATTTGTAATCAATTTGATAAAATCAATTGTGTTACTTTATCAAAAAATTGTAAACAATTATAAAAATACGAACGAAATATTATAATGCATGAAATATGAAAATCCTATTTTATTATTTTACTCTGTTCACTTGTGTTTGTAAATATATTTATAAATTTATGTTTCGTAAATATATTTACTTTAAATATATTATTAACTAAACATAATATTCTAAAAAAATTAAAATATTCATTCATTGAGCGTGTTTCTGAGAAAAGAAACTAATAAATTTGGTACCAATGAAATTAATGTAACATCATCCATTAGAATAACCTCATGATTATATCAAACAAAAAAGTTATTCTCTCTGCGCCAATAAAAAAATAAACATTGAGAATAGCTGGCACATCTCATCGCTGATATTTAAAATGCTTATTATCAAATAAATTGCTACATCTTTATCTATATATGAACATGTATGGGGAAGCCAGTACATTCAATGAAGATGTCAATTGTCTTCTCAGAGCTGATGAAAAGTAAAAGGTTCAGTATGGATGACATACGTCTTCGCTGAATTAATGATATTGATCTTACCTCTTAAAAATAATCACAGATAATGTGATTTTTTTTTTTAATAAAAGATAAATCTGGGTTTTGCTATAAACCCAAATACAACCTTATACACCTTTCACACTAAGCTAAAAGCTTGTGCCGTGAAAGGGGAGTTTGCCGGCACCTGGAATCGAACCACGGACCCCTTGTTCTGAAGGCCGAGACTCTACCTCCAGGCTACCGACGAAGTCATTAATTAGAATTAATTTTTAAAGAAATGTATGTAATATTTTTACTATTAGACTATTGCTTTTAATAACCAATAATTTTAATAAATATCGAATGGATAAATTTAGATGTATTATCTACTCTTTGAAACCCACTTGGATTTAAAAAATATATAACGTTTCAAGGGTTTTACAAATTTTCACTTGAAATTTCTCTTCTATCACAAAGTATGAAGCTTTGAAAAGGCCAGTCAAAGAACAAGAGCCCTTAAAACCTTTTACTATTGGAATCCGGACTTTCCCTAAGTATTTTTCTGAAAATCAATGCGCCACTTGAAACTATTGACTATTATTTCTCATGTTCCCTTTGATAAATGTGATATAACTCTTATATTATCGAAAATTAGACTTGATATTTATATTATTCACTTACTAGTAGACTTTTTGTACACTTTTTTTTTAAATAAATCGATTCTTAGAATAATATTTACAACTTGAATCACTCTTATTAAAAATACGCCAACACCTAACACACTTGTTTGTACTAAAAAAATAATTTACGAAAAACCGTGGAAATTCTACATTATAGGTACTTACTTTTTTACGTAATATTATTTCGTATTATTTTGCTACTTACCTGTTTTTACTTCTCAAATGAATACTTAACTAAACATAGAGGTAATAATAATATTGTAAATAGAAACAGAAAAATAAAAAAATAAAAATTCGAAATGAGTAAAACTCTTAATGAGTTGATTTATGGACATTGTAAATTTACGGTCTTTTTTTCCCGTTGTGCATTTCATTTCGTTGGGCGTTTATTTGTTTTCCATCATTTCCCCTCTTACATAAATTTAATAATCATTTTCGAGGGAAATAAAATATTTCGGTTCTCCCGCAGTTAAGGAATATGAAACACAAACTCAGTGATCCTTTTACGCCGACGAAAACAAACCACGAAATACTTCACTTTGCTTGGACTTCACAGAGAACAGAATTCAATGCTTATTTACATGACGATTCTATCAAATAGTTACGGGACAATGGGGATTAAAAGTTATATTTTACCTATCTTGAGTGTAATCACTACCAGTAATGAAAGTAATTGGATGCATCTTCTACCACTGTGCTATTTATTATATTACTCCAATGATATTTAGGTAGGTGCTTATTTTTTCTATTAAAGTACCAAAATATGAACAAGAAATACTTCAACAAGATTTGTAGCAAAATGACATAAGGAATAATTATTAACAATAAGGTGAAAACCATTTTTGTGCAAATGCAGAATGAAAACTATTCTCCTATTTTTTACACAACGTTCGTTTCATCAGCTTGCAATCTTTGAATATTAAGTATTTTGTTGTAAGAATAGTATATACAATTCAAATACGATCCATTACTTTTCTCTCCGATAGGTGCAGCTGACAACATCACCTTGTTATTTGCTAAAATCAGATCACTAGGCACATTTAGTAGGTGGCTTTTGTCTTGAATTACGCCACATCCACACCGTGCGTTTGTTGCATCCAAGTGTTGGCGGATGTAAGTTTATTCTATATCCCAGAATTTTTCATTAAATTATTTCCTAATAAAGTTGATTTCCAAAACTCTGTTTATTTTTCCGGAATCATAATATTTAGATATTTTTTTTCAAGTCTTGGTTGATATTTTTTTAATCTTAATGATATTTTGCGTGGGTGTATTACATTATTTACAAAAAATAAATTGCCCGATATTTATAAGATAAGATCCGATAATATCAAATAATTTATATTTATTTATATAAGTATTTAAAAAATAAACAAAAAGAACTATATATTACTGAAATGTTAAAAGTTATTCTTAATTTTAAGTCTTCTTCTTGTTTTGAATAAGAGACAAACTCCTTTATTTTAGACTTTCACTAGAGGGCTGCAAACATAAGCGTAGTAACCAGAATTTTATGATTTTTCTTTATTATTACACATGTTTATTAAATTATTTTTATTATTTATTTAATTGGTTACAGCATCAATCATAACAAAGTATCATATTTTTATCATTTATACTATTCAAATTCAGAAGAGAATGCCTCGGTTGTCATGTTTTATATTTGGTTAACAATTTTTCTACTTGCCTAAAATTTTCAAGTTTCTCCCCCCCCCCTCTTGAAATATGTGAAAAGAGCACCTATGCAAGCTACTCTCTTAATGTCATTGCAAAGACTTTTGCCCAGTAGCTTCTTCCATCTCAAGGTTTTGATGTCTGCAATAGTTTCATATAAAAAAAAAATTTCAATAAATAATATCCTGCATTTATTGTCAAGTCCAATACAGTTTCAAGAGAATCAGTGCAAATCTATACTATACTACCGAGGACTTTTTTTCATGTCGGCAACACCGATGTGTTGGTAACACTGCAACAGTCGGTAGTGGCAGTTTTTTTTCTCGGAGATTATTGCCACACGTCAAAAAGTACGCATATTTTTACACATCACTTTTTTTACTTTGTTAGTGTCCACACTTGTGGGTAGACCGTAATTTGGTCTTGCGAATTTCACGTGAAGATCTAAAAACTAAAGCATGTTTGCATAACTCAAGCATTCTGTAGAAAATGTCCTTTTCAAGGGCAGTAGGTAATTTATTGTGAAAAAACGGCAGAACACTCAGTTCAAAATCAACCAGCTATCGACAATTTTCATTGCCATGTAAAGATCGCATATGTACAACATAGTAAAAATAAAATCCTTACATGTATGCATTTCATTTGAAGGATCATTCGTAAACTAATTTTCCCAAAAAAAAAACAGACAGTAGCGATCCAAGTTTCAGGCAAATGGGCTAGGCTCCCTTTGCATGATCATCATAAAAAGGAACAAGACCCACATCGATGAACTGGGAATATTCTCGAAGTAAGAGAAGTCGAGAGTAGAGGGTATCTTTTCCCGGATTATTTTTGTTCCCGGGAAACGGGAAATTCATTATTATATTTATAAATATTCAATTTTCAACAAATTTGGTATAAAAACTCTCATAACTTGTTGACCCTTGCAAACATTTTGATTTGATAAAAAAAAATCAAATTTTTGTTACCAATATATGTAAGTAATTTGCTTAAAAAAAACTAAGTAGCTGACTGACGAGATTTATTTAGGTACTCTATGTTATATCAAAATAAAAATTGTTTACAAAATATATAAACTTTTAATTTTTGATCATCCTATCAAGCAAAAAAATTTTAGAAAATGAGAAATTTCGACAAAATAAGATTTTTTATATTAATATCCATGAATAAAACAAAAAAAAATGACAGTTGGCTGCACTAATATTTTTATAAACTATCTAACTTTTCGAAATATGTAAAAAAAAAACATAAAAAATTGTAGGATTCTTATACATTGTCGGCCAAACACACCTCCGATTTCGAATTATATTTAGAATAATTATTATGCTTCTTTTAAACGAATACATTGAAGCTATAATTAAGTTTTTTTTTTAAGTATGACACTTATATTGGTAATTAATATTATTTTTCATATTTTCATATCAAAATATTCGTCAGCTTCTACAAGTTTATCACGACTATTACAGTTAACTAAACAAAGATTTCGGTATCGATATGGCAATCTGCATGACTAATAATTTGTATTTTTTCCCGGGAAAGGATTCGTTTTTTTCCCGGGAAACGGGAAATAAAAATTAGAGGGTTTTCATTGATATTTCTGTTTAACATTGATTTTTTTTCTTTTAAATCATTTTCACATCCAAAAATCAAGGTTGAGTAGCCCATGTCTCATATTTATTTGAATTTGTCGGTAGCCTGGAGGTAAAGTCTCAGCCTTATATTCAAGAGAAGAGATACACAGTTCGATCCCAATTTCTGGCAATTTCCCCTTTCATGACATTAGCTTTTAGCTTACTCTAAAAGTTGTACTTGGGTTTATAACATAAGCCTAGATACAAAAGTATGTGTTTAAGAAACAATCCTTTATAAGACTTTTCAGAGCATGTAATCCACGACATAAAGTTAAAACTGACCAGTTGGCATT
This sequence comes from Athripsodes cinereus, assembly GCA_947579605.1. NCBI lineage: Eukaryota > Metazoa > Arthropoda > Insecta > Trichoptera > Leptoceridae > Athripsodes > Athripsodes cinereus. Next base: position 15,303,260 of record OX388321.1, on the reverse strand, counting down.
AAGAAACCTAGAAACAAAATTGAAGTAAAAATATCAACTTCAAATATATAAAATATAAGTACCTAAATAATTATTTATTACGGATAATGTATTTTGTAAACCGTTGAATTAATGTAAAAAATTGAAAAACATATAATTATTTTATTATATGCAGTAAAATGCCAACATTGTTGAAGAGCCGTCAGAATATAAACTTTACCTATTAATAAAACTCACGTATTATTATATTGAATCGTATGTCAGCTGGTTAGCCAAATTGACAATATTTCGGTTCGGTCATGCATAAAATCACAAGTGTTATCAATAATAATGATATTCAATAATATATAATACATCATTCACTTTATTGGGAAAATTCTATCTGAATTCAAATTATTATCTCTTTCAAAACGGTTACAATATTAGTTATTTGCTTTTAACAGCGTTATTTCATTTTGTAACGTTTATTCAAAATGCTCCTCTCCAATCAGAAAATCAACAACATTTTTTTCATTTCAATTTATAACTACTCATACCAATACAAAATTATACTTCATACCAATTAATAATGATCTTAAACTTATATAAATAATTATATTCTTTTAAGTTTCATAATTATTTTCGATATTTTTTTTTTGATACAGTTGGATGTCGGGAACTGGATTTTACTTACTAGAAGTGTAGATGTCAAACACGATTTAATTATTTTTATTATTAGATAATATTGTCGTTATAACACAGAATCTAACCATGTTTTTTTATTGATTTACAGGTAAGAAAGACATCTAATAGAAAACATTATTCGACTTCGAATCTGGTAAGAATAAATTCATTCTCAAGTTAAACATATTATATTTGACAAAATGTATTCTTTTAAAACATTATTGCTGAAATTCATAAAACTGTTGCTTTTTAGTCTGGGTCTCTTTTTTTACATTTATAACAAGCAAATTCACACGAAAATACATTTAAATCAAACACAATCATGCAATGAATATACAGAGAGTTGGTTTTTTGAATCCCAATTCCTTGAAGTTTTCACAAAAAAAACTTAAAGAAAAGAAAAGAGGAGATACATACATAAGACATAATGATCCCTGACCGCTCGCATGAATGTGTCAAGAGTGGGGAGCAACCTTTTTTTGAAGGCAAACAATCCAACAGCGAGCAACATAAGCAGAAAATGAGTTCGTAAAAAAGTAACTTCTCACGAATTAAAAATCATGAATAGCTTCCAAGAAACTAAGTATTTTGTAGGAAATTTGACACCTTATGTGTGTTTCATTCCAGATCTTTTTTTAGCTGATTGCCCACTTATTTTTAAACTTCACTCAGAGTTTGTTAAGATTTAATTTTCATACAAGGAACAAATCCAGCAGCTAGTTATTAAGATATCTCTATATTATATACTTGGATTTTTTTTTTAAAGATAATATTTTTTCATTTTTATCATTTGACATCTTTTAAATGTGGATTAAGAACACCTGTATTAGGTATATTTGATTACCAATCTGTATACACAAACCAATGCAATCAAAAGGAGAGATTTGTGCTTATTGTAGAAAGCTTGCTTTTGTAAAACAATTTTTATTACTATATAATATAAAGTGATATATATCTTTCACTCAATTCGTCTCAAATTTTATCTTAAATATTTAATTAAGTCTCAAAACACATTCTTCAAGTCCGACCATTTGAACATTTATAATTAATAACTTGGACCAAAGTTTGAATAGGATGATTTTAATTTCCCAAATTTAATAAAAACAATAAGTTATTGGTTTTCAAATAAATTTAAACAGAGTATAATTCTAACTTGGAAACTTTGATTTAAATATATTTTAATAAATAATTATTCTCTTTGAAACTAAATGTATTAATCAATACAATATTATTCGAGTTGATCAATATTATTATTTCTTGTGTAGGGTTTTGGACATACATTGAAGGACCCACCGTCCACCCGGATACCGCAGAAGTCTGGGGACTTCCATTTATCCGAAATTCTACACTTAACAAATCTTGTCCACTCCGGAGGCGCCATAGTGGGCAGCCTGAAGGGCTGGCCGGCCAAACCACCAAACCGCCAAAACCTCCGTGTGAAATCTTTTGACTAAACTCCTTCGATGTACCTTTTGTTTTGGGTTTTGGACAATTAGAAATAACTATCGAGCAACTTACTACTACTGCTATAACCTCATACAGTGTCTCAAGTGGGATAAGCAGAGAAAACGGAACGCCGCGCCGTACAGATCATTCTTAACATAATTCTTTCGCTTCTTCTACATTCATACAATTTATCATATAATATATGAACGCATATAATGCATATTATGCACGTCGATTTCTTTTACTAAACACACAGCCGTTCTTGAGAATTTGATTCAGGTGATCAAACCACGTGGTTCTCTGACGCTTCACGCTTCCTCACACCTCTTCTTTCAGACAAGTATATCCTTTTTGTCATCTTTCCCTCATCCATTCATTCTACATGTCCAAACCATCGTTATTTTTTTCACGCATTCTGTACGGCACAACTTCGACTCCAAGAAGGCGCGTACAAAGACTGTGTCTCCGTGGTGGGCTGGAGTCGGGGTGAGTGGGGGTTCGCTGGTTCTTCGCAGGCACTGACGCTTGGTAGATGGTAGACGATCTCGATGGTAGGTAGATCGTAGAATGCGACTTCCGTCGCGGGAGATGGGAGGTAGGGAAAGGTAGGTGGGTTTCCGGTTCGTCAGGAGTGAATGCCACTCGGCAAACACCCTCAAAGCACGTCGGAAACCGCCTAGCAATTGCTTGAGCACCTACACGGCTCGCAGCTTCACTGTCAACACCTAGGCACACCCCAATGAAATACTCGCAAGCGCACACACTACGGGCAATAAACCAATAGTGCACCGGCTATCTTGAGCATTCAAATGAGCGTACGGCGGTGTATCGAGAGAAGCGTTGAGGCGGCAGCTACTACAATGCAGATCTACTTCGGAAGCTCGTCGGTGCTGAGATGGTGCTGCTTCGTGGAGGCCAGAGAGAGATCCAAATCCAATCCAAGAGTAGTCAGCAACGGGTCCAATATTCCAATCCAAGTCAGCAAGGTAGGTATCCAACGGTCCAATGTAGAAGCAAGGTAGTAGGCAGGGTGGCAGTAAATAAAACACGTCTGTTCAGTAGTAGAGCTCGGCTGCAAGTGACGACCGATCGATTGGGTCCCCTATTTATACTAGACAGTCGCGTCCCACCACATACTAAGTGGAGACGCAAACCTGTCCAGTACAGCGTGCGCTCTAAGCGCAGGAACACAACCGATCGACGCATCCCTCACGTACGCAAGTATCTTTATTCAAGAATTAAACATGTTTATACAGTTTTACATATTTAAATACAATTGAGACACTTACATATATACATTATTTACAAATAGAAACTATATTTAATATGACACATGTTATTTTTATCCTTAAATTAACATATTACATTATACATTTTATAGTTCTATGTTACACATGATTGCTTGGTTCCTATCTGCCAACTCAAACACTTGTTGGCGGAACTTAAAAACATCTCCACTCTATGTGGCTTTTCACCCTCTACCTGGTGATCTAAATTTCAAAACCATATCACACCCACAGCTCGAGATATCTTCCGATAAACCTCGCGCTGCAAGTGTGATTCGGCCGTGTTTAACGGTCGAGCGCATGCCGGAGAGCTCACTCTGCGGCCGCAAACGCTGGATGCGTAATTTTTTGCAAAACGCACACGAAGAAACATGCGTCGCAGACAAATTGTGCGACGCCTACACCTCCGCTACGCTAAACAATAATCCATTTCAAACTTGATATTTAACTTATGCTACCGTTATATAATAACAACAATAATTTCACATCCTAGCTTGATGCTTCAAACTAATGCTATCCCTACACAAAGGCAACAGCCATATCTAACTTGATTCAACATATCCAAACTTGATTTAACATTACATAATTATCTAAACTTGATAATACATTAAATCCAAACTTGACTTAACATTACATATCCAACTTGATAATACATTAAATCCAAACTTGATTTAACATTAAAATATCCAAACTAGATATTACATCAAAATATCCAAACTTGATATTATATTACACATTAATATACTCATATATAATATTACATTAATATACATCTCGCCTCTATACGCAGTCACTTGTAAGAGGCGTTGTGGCACTATGTCGTCACCGGCCGCGCATGCAAGACAGTGTCTTACACACGCGCGTGGACCCGCAAAATTAGGAAAAACACACTAAATTCCATAACTTCCGTTACGGTGCCCGTATTACAATGAATCACGTCTACATATTCGTGAAATTTAATGGGCTTTCAAATGATGTCACACATGACATCGTGGTAACAATATTCGAATTTTCTAACTTTTTCCCAATTTTGCGAGTCGCCGGCGTACGATACTCAGTGTATCGTGCCTGCAGACGCACACTACCCACTTGATGTTAGGTACGTGTACGCCGCGAGGGAGCGACGTTCGATACACATTCTATCCACAACAATCCTCTTCCATCCGCTAATTTTTCTGATGTCTTCAGCATTCTTCACTCTATCACGCAACGTTTTATCAACCATTCTCTTCCGCAATCGCATCACCACTACATTGATTCCCCTTTCTTCCTTCTTCAACCACGTTCATGTTTCGCTTGCATACGAGTTACTTATTGAATACCTTAATATTAAAAATAATGTATTGGACATAAGCGCATATGCACATATCGGTATCCCTTTGAACATAATATACCATTAAAATAGACTTTCTTAGGTGGAAACATTAATTTTCTTTATTCAACGTCACAATCAAATGAAAACAAATATTCAAATATTAATTCAAAAGCAATTCAAATACTTCATTACAAAAAAATAACAACCGGTTTTTTCGGCATCGTTACATTGGATCAAAAGCGTCTTAAATGTTTCGAAACCACTATGTGAATATTTCACATCGTTCTATTGCTCGCATCGGTATTCATGCCTATTATATTAAGTTCCTGAATTTAATAGTATGTAGAGAATTAATATTTAATAATGTTAATGTTGATTGAAAAATAATTCAGTTTATATTCGCATAGCGACAATGTGGGAAAATATAATAATTCGTTAACGAAATTAATCTCACATTAATTTTTATTCAAAATTACCTTTTCGTTATTAAGTAGATTTTAGGTGGGATGAATTGAAGGAAACGAAAAAATTTGACAACGCGAGAGAGACGTTTTTCGACTTTTTTAAGTCATCATAAAATCTTCGATTTATGTTTTTTTACAATTCACACAAATCGAGCTAGTCCCAAATCAACATTTGAATCTTGTATTGTGGGTATTAACGCGACGATACAAATACATATATACAATGCACTAAGCACATAATATACATGTTACACCCAGACCAAGGACAATTTGAAATAGGTCATTCCTCAATCTGCCCTGGCCGGAAATCGAACCCGGAACGTCGTGACTCAAAAGCAAGAACCTTACCTCCGCGCTACACCAGCATAAATAAAACAACGTGAGAGAAACGTCTTTTGATTTTTTAGGTCATTATCAATCTTCTTAACTGATTGATTAACTGAAAAAACTGTATATTCCTTGGACATGTTAAATTATATTTCATCATTGAAACGTGTCTTTTTCTATGTAAATATATGTAAACGAACATGTATTAACACTTGATCACAGATAAAAATGTCTTCCCTTAAAAAAACTTCTGATTACCCAACTACACGTGAACACAAATATGTATTCTTAATGAATATTACAAACTTCATTTTCTATGTATCTACATCATCGTGTCATTTTCAAAATCCAATAAACTCACTGCGTATAATAAACGTAAGTATTGTTTTCTTAGTGCCGTAAAAAAGACATTCGGATTAGGTGGCGTTTGTCGTTGATTCTACATGCGACTTTTTAGAATACTCTTTGATACGATAGATAGGAATGAAATAAAGTCAATGAATAAAAAATAACAGTTTTGATTGCTCTATCAAGACACCATCTTGTTTCAAACAAAATTCGTTCTCTGTTACTCAATTCTGAATGACAAATCCACTTTTGATGAGAATAATCCGTAAAGTCGTTGAAAATAATAATTGAAAAATGTTTTCAATCTAGATTCTAACTGCGAAAATAAAATTTTCAAATATAGAATTAATTTCGAATTTATTCATTCCATTTTTAAATTCAAACAGTGTTTCAACAACAGCACAAAAAAAAAACATAAAAATTACCAGTGGGTTAAAATTTAATACAACATTTTTACGTACATCAAATTATTATACCTAAATATAAAGAGAGTCGTACACTGAAGCAACATCGATGTATGATTAGAAATAGCAACGTCTATTACGTCGTTTGTTAATACAAATGATGATCTCTGTGAAACGATATATTTTTATTTTTAAATAAAATATTTAAACTTGAATTACTATGAGTATTATATTTTTTCGGTGGTAACCTTATGAAAGTTCATTTTTATTAATATTAAAATGATAGAGTTCAACACTGTTACTTTCACTTGTATAAATTTTTATTTTGGCAGAGGCCTTTCGGACTTAGACTAAGTCTGTATTTTGTTTTAGTTTCTAAGTTGACGGCACTGACGATGGACTAAGTCCGAAAGGCCTCTGCCAAAATAAAAATTTATACAAGTGAAAGTAACAGTGTTTAACTCTATCATTTTAATATTAATTGAATTACTATGTTTATTAATTTGTTACATTAATTTAAAATACGCTATCGCGATTTCAGTGCAGTTGCACTTTTAAACACAGTCTTGAAAAGCTCGTCAATTGTGCAAGTGTACTGAAATCGCGATAGCGTGTTTTAAATTAATGTAACAAATAAAAATAGTAATTCAAGTTTTAATATTTTATTTAAAAATGTCTAGAAATTGTTACAAAATTAATGCCTCTAAAATAAGTGAGATATATTTTTAGTCCAAAATAGATCTTATTTTACAAATTGGAAATTTTATTTTTATGAATGAACTGTGTGATTCGTTGCTTCAAATTACACAAACAAGTACAAACAAGTAGCTACCAAATAAGATAACGTTGTCATTGCCTTGTATGGTAGTATCAAGTTAAACTTATATACCAGTAGAGGTTTCTTTTTTTGCTTGGCTCATCCCATCACAAAGCATTGATTTACTCCAAAGGATTTTCTAATAAAGTTTTCTAAGAAAAATCTTATAGCTCATCAACTACTTAAGTAATCAATTAAAAATCGCTGTTTATTATTAAACATTTCAATAAAAGCTCACCTACTTTCAGAGATGTATTTTGAAACATGTTGCTTTCCGTATAATATGATCCATAAAAATTCGTGTGAATCTTTCCTTCAATAAAAAATGTCCCCTTTGAACTTGCGTAATCTGTATCTATAAACATACGTACACACCATAAAGTAGGGTAGGTTTAAGCAATATACAAGCGCTCAATATTAAATTCCTTTCATAAATATTTCAGTCCGTCCACAAATGTGTACATATCACATCATAATCAAATAATGCCTACACTCCATACAACATCTAATTCTTTAGGCATGTTTCTGGACAATTTTTCAATACCAAGAGTTTGTAAACATATACATTTTGTCCAATCTTGGAGAATAAACCAAATACATTAATGATTCATGGAATACCTCATGGTTGACAGCCATATAGGTATATCTTATACCTATCTACGTAGAGTTTTACAAAACAGTACCCGCTTTTTGTAAGAAAATTGAAAACTTGCAATAAAGTGGGTGAACAAATCTTTTTCATTAAAATTTTCTTGGTTTATACCTAATATCTTTGGTAGGAAAGGAAACAGTGACGATAGCTTATACTTAGTATTTTTTGTGATTTTTATGATTTTTTACAAAGCAAATCGGGTTCAAAACTCGTATAAAAACAGTACACTTAATATAACTACATACATATAATCAAGTCGAGTAAGTAAGTATAGTAAGTGTGGCGTTATAATGTTCTTATTACAGAGTGTATTATGTAGGTACAAACATAGAGTGGAGTGGTTGATATCACGCGATGTTTGGATATTAAACAATTTGAATAATTTATTCTTCATATTAAATTCCTTGTAATAGTATTATTATTAGATATTAGAATATTACGTATTATGAAACAACAAGAAGTAAAACACCCACTGTACTGAAATTTGTTTTTCATCGCATAAAACTAACAAAATGTATAGAAGCAGTATTTTAATAGATGGGTATGTCAATCTAACTCACTCAATCAACCTTTAGCCCTCTTCCCGGGAGTATAGGGGAGACCAATCTCCTCAATCCAGAGCGTCTTTGCGCTAAGTAAATCACCTCTCGCCACAACATTCCTATCTGTCTGATGTCATTGTCGTAGGAATGATGTATTATGAAATAGGAACGTACATATGTACATGTCGTCGGATCCCTGTTGACGGAAAATGATGCTCTATTTGATCCGCATATCATAGGACATTTGAAAACATGGCCAATCAGGAAATCGTCTTTCATCTATTTCAGAAGTTAAAGATCTTTAATTAACGATGTTCTTTTTACAATTAACCATTGTGTGAGGTCACATTTGTAAATTTAACACACCAAACTACTCAAATTCCGTCCGGGGTACTACCAAATGAGGTGACGTTGTCTTTTCTGAGCCTTATACCATGTAAGGCTTAGAAAAGACAACGTTTCGTATATGTTTAATTTACAGATCTTTAATTAAATTAGATGAAAGAAATTACTATAAAGTGATAATCACGCCACTGCACATCATCACATTATTTTTTATTTAATCTGCTTTGCTGATTTTGTTATGAGTATGATGATGTTCAAAAAGAATAAAATAATAATAGTAAATTTAACATTTTCAACGCCACTTATTCTGAATGTCCTCATTGACATAGAGAAGACTTGCATTGCACGCAGTAACTTTGTCTACTTGCTATCCTGGTTGTGGGAGATGTCGTAATGATGTGAATAAACAGATGAGTTCGTCGGTAGCCTGGGGGTAGAGTCTCGGCCTCGTGAACAACGGGTCCGTGGTTCGATCCCAGGCGCCGGCAGACTCCCCTTTCACGACACAAGCCTTTAGTAGCTTACTGTGAAAGGTGTATAAGGTTGTATTTGGGTTTATAACAAATACCCAGATATATCTTTTTTATTAAAAAAACATTTTTTTGTTATTAATTTATGATTTGTTATTTTTTTTATTATTGTTATTGATTTATTTATTTATTGTTATTTATTTATATTTTTGTTATTGATTTTATATTGGCACGAAGAGGACAGTTTGCATGTTTCTTACATGCAGCTGGTCTGCTGGCTACCCCATTTGTGGGATATGCCGTGATGGTATAGTATAGTAATTTATGAAAAAAAAAAATGTTTTTTGTTCTTTGACGAACGTTTTTTTGGTGAGTGTTTGTGATCAGTCCTTTGAAATTGCACAAATTATTATAACATACCTATTTTTCTACAGTAGGTATAATTATTTAATGTTGCATGTATATACTATTATTGTTTGTTTAAATGTTAACCAGGTATATTAATTAGCTTTACATCAAACAATCTACTGATGAGACATAAATTTATCCAGTTACAATATAAACAATATTATTTTATTTTAATTAAATTTTGTGTAAATAAACGTTATTATGTTTCGCAATTTAATATTTTGTAACAAAATTTTATATTTTTACTATTATTATTTATTTACTCTTTTTCAATTTATATTAATTTTATGATAAATTCCAGAATAAATTTAGTAGTAAGTTACCTTTCATTAAATACCAGAGTATTCTACTAACAAGAAGCCAGTAAGTAGACTTGCTATCATATTTTGAACCACTCTAGATTAATCATTGCAATTGATCACTCTCACCGATAGTCAACCTATTTGAATAGGTATGAACTAGGTGGGTATGTTGTATATGATATACATACATATGTGAACTTCCTAGGAGTGCACGACCCAGAATTTCGACACTTACATACATATGTATAATATGTATATGCTCTGTGTCATGCTTATCACATGGCTTGAATTTTTTGAAAGTTGTATATATAGTTCAATTCGATAAACTTCCACTATTGAAATCATTTTATGTACGAACTGTTATCTTTTATTAAAATTCAGATGACTTATTCCATTTATTTGAAAACAGTGTAGAATTATAAATAATCTATAATTAAATGCACCATATTGTGGAAAAACTTAATATGAGTCCAATTAGTTTACAATCATGCTTTTACTTTATCTAACAACATTCCTTATGTTCGGAAATTTTGGTCATATGAACGATGTATTGTGAAAAACAATTGTACGGATTTCAAACATGTATTGCATGTATATGTTGTATTTGATGCATTTTATATGTGTATCGTTACCCAAAATACAAGATTCATTAGTTCAATTTGGGACTAGCCCAATTTGTGTAAATTGTCATTGGTTTATATTATTGCATAAGAGAACGAAATAAATAAATGTAACTGAATCCTTTGACCAACAATAATAATATTATGTACCAACTGTAATATGTTATATACCTACCATCACGGCATATCCCACAGACAGTCCTTGAAAAAACAACATTTTTGTTTCTCCATAAAATGTGAAAATGGTTCTAAAAACATCTCCACACAATACTAACAGCACGAAATTTTGCGGGGAATTTTTTTTTGGAAGTAGTAGAACAATAATAAAACTTGTACCACTTCTCTAATGTCCTAGCTCAGTGTACTTTTATAGACGATCGTTATTTGGTAAATTCTTCTCCGTTTTATTTAAATTTTACAAATAAAAAAACCAGTTATAAAAAGGACAACGTCCTTTTCAGCAGTCTATAAAAATCTATAAAAGATATTGTAAGATAAGAAATATTTTAATTTGTTAAGTTTAGTATATTAATATTGATTCGCTTTAAGAAAAAATATTTTGTTAATTTTCAATGACCTTTATTAGATATGTTAGCTTTTTTTTAAGAAAATAGCATCGCAACCTTTAAAATTCTATACTTAAATATTTGTTACATGTACCTACCTAAAGTGGAACCAGTGCAGTGCAACAACTTCTAATGGCCGGTTTCAATAACCTATAGGTATACCTATCCATGACTGTCGATTGAAATCTATTTTATAAAATATATAACACAGATTTCAATTGACAGTAGCGCATAGATAGATTATTGAAACTGGCCATTAAACTATCTTATCTAGCGCTTGCATATACATAGTTTGATATTTTGTATTTCATACGCATAAAGTGTTTTTGATATTCTTACATTTTTATTTACATATTTTTATCTGTATTCAGTTTATTGTATGTTGTATGGAAAATTTAATATTATATTCGCAGCATGTGTTTAACCCTTTAAGGTCAACGGAAAGTATAGGAACTTCCCAAGTAAAAAATATTATTCTTATATTACGTTTTAAATTCTCTATTTAAATTTTGATCGTTTTTAAACGAGTATTCTACAATGCACTTTTGTTACCTACTTGATTGTATATAGATCTTGATCAATGGGGAACATGCATGTGTGAAGAATATGAATAAATGTTATCAATTTATATGAATGAATATACGCTGATCACGAATATCCTAATAAGAAACGATAAAATGAAACTATTCATCATTATTTTCATTTTAAAATCCATATTTACTGTCAAATATTAAACATCGTGTTATTTAATTAGCCCGTCATGACGTTGGTAGGCGCTATGTTGAATAGGCACACATCACTCTTAGTAGATACTGTCTATTGCGGCTGGTGACGTCACACACTGTTCCGCCATGGGTGGACCTATTTGCACCGAAGTGCGAAAATTGCTTTTTTAAATGGTGATTAAAGTCTTAAAAATGCACATTTAAAAATATAAAAAAGCACGATTTTTTTCAAATTTTCTATACTATTTTTGAGCTGATTTTTTTTTTGTGAAAGTTCCCCATTTCAGCAAACTGATGCCATTGACTGAATGGAGCGGGCTGGTTGCTGCCCTGCTCTCCCGAAAGGAGCGTTGTGGGTGATAATGATGATGAATAAAAATATTTTATTTTAAGTTTAATATTTTATTCTGTGGTAGTAACGAATATTTATTTTACGAAATATCAAACACTTTATTATGTACTTACGTCGTGAAGGGGTAAAGTAATGCCGAAATCACTTTGACAATTTCATCTTTATACAATTTGCTGGAATCTAGGTATCCAGTCTTCCAGGAATACAGAAGTAATACAAGGCACCGGTGTTTAAAAACAACAGATTGTCAAGTAGCGGCAGAAAGAGAGTCTTTTAATTGGGATTAAAATTCCCGGAAGTATTTTAATTAAAATTTATATTACCGCTGCAAATGTTTTGAAATTTAAATATTTCTAATTTTCTATCTCAAAGTTATGTACAGTGGAGTCAAAATAAATACTCGTTTCATCATCCTTTGTTTTGACAATTCTTTGAAGTATTTAAAAAATTTCATTTATTTTAAACAAAAAAATAAACAAGGTCCTTGAAAACAAAAAATATTCTGTCATTTTGAAAATAAATAAACAAATAATAATACCCAACAGCTCTTATTAAATATATCAGTTTGGCCTTTTCACCTTGCAGCATTATTAGAGAAAGAGTTCAATAAGAACTAAAAAAAAAACAAAATAAACTAGTGTTTCTATTCTATTCTATCTTTAAAGGCCATCCACTCGTTTACGAGTGATCAGGTAAACGTGTTTTTTTCCACCTCAAATATCTAATAGTACCTACTCTTTTGAGTAGGTAGTAGACTCTCTGTGAATAATGAACATACAAATTAATTTATCGACCAACGGTTCTTGGTGGATATTCATATTGATAATTTTTAAAATGAAACACAATATATAGTTATTCCACTATTGACTTTATTAATTTTTGCGATCCGGTTTTCAAAGCTTCCGCTCTCATCGTCAGGCAAAAGTAAAGTCTTAGCATTAACCTCAACGCATAAATAAATAAAGTCTGTAGAGGAATAACTATAAATCGTGTTTCATTTTAAAAATTATTTACATACATACAAATTGTCTCTTCTATAGGTACCTACCAAGAAACTTATTTTATTTCGGGAATTCATCGCGCTTCTGCGATAAGCTCGCCCACTGCACAAATTTATTTGATCATGTTTTTCCTAATATTGTTTTTATATGCAAGAAAGCTTTTAATTATTTTTAATTTTAATAAATAAAATATAAAAATATATTATTGAGCACTGTTTAATCTCCACTATGTTAGGTTAAATACCGAACGTTTTCGCCTATACTTGTAGGCATCTTCAGGGAAACTGAGTTCCCTTCTCTCAGTTTCCCTGAAGATGCCTACAAGTATAGGCGAAAACGTTCGGTATTTAACCTAACATAGTGGAGATTAAACAGTGCTCAATAATATATTTTTATATTCTATTTATTAAAATTAAAAATGGATTTCCACAGCGTAAACACATAAACTCTTGAATTATTAACTTTTAATTATTATTATTATTAATTCCAGGGAGAGAATTAAATTGTACTGTGTAGGTAATATAAAACATTTAAATTATATAAATCGTGGCATAAGATGAAAATAAAACTATAATTAATACTATGGATGCATGTATTTATAATATATCTCAAGTTTGCCACAAATAACGTACTCTCAATTTAATTCTTCTCAAACAGTCACACCCTTGTCCACTGATAGCCTTTATCAGGGTTGATCAACGCATTAAAACTAACGATCCGTTCTTTTAAAATGACTTTAATACCCCTGACCATTGACAATATTCACACGCATAAAGATAAGCTCTTCAAAATAATGAACTTACCTACTGACTACGTAGATTCTATTGGAAATTTAATTTTGAAACTATCTGTGTACTAGTATTTTATTGTGATTTAGGGACTAGTTTCACAAGTTGATAATTTGTGAGTAAAAAGCATTAAATTTGTAAATTAGAACCTATGAGTTTTTCATTTTGTTTTTCATCATGTAACGTAACTATCTACCTGTTGTATCACAGTGTTTAATTACTCTGTAATTGCTTATGTTTTAAATAATATTTTTCATTACACTGACACAGTGAACAGATATAAGTACTTTTTAAGTAGTATCTCCCCTTACCATTCCTAATGTTTTGACATCATAAGCATACAAATTTAGGAACAGTGTATTGTGGAAGATGATTTTCAGGATGTTAACATGATACCATATGGCATTTGTTACGTAATTTTAATTAAGTTATTCTTTATATAAATTGAAAATTTAGATTTTTGGATATTTAAATTAAAATGATTATTTTTCATAGTATTAAGTTTCCTGTAAAAAGCATGTTGTTATAAAATTTATATATTTTACACCATTAATTCAGGTATGTGATTTGTCGTCCATCCTGAATGTAATATTTTTTATTAGCACAGAAAGGACAGTTTTCATGTTTATTGCGTGCGGGTCGTCTGCTGGCTACTTCACTTGTGGGATACGCCGTGATGGGATAGTACTAATAGTAAATTATTTATGGGTATATAAACCCATGGTGAGTGAGAACGTTCGTAGATATAATTTAGAAATAATTACTTAGTTACATTATAATATAGGTACCTAAAATTAAAGTAAAGAAAAGTCTATCGATGGGAAGACCTGTTTACAGAGAACGGACAGCAAGAACGCGACGCATTATAGGCAATGGCCACCTACTAATATATCCACTGATGGGACCCATGGCTGGAGTCCTGAAGATCTGATTCTAAGAAACGACAAATCGATGTTTATCGCCACTATTGGAGAAGAAAGATCTAAAACAGACATGAAAAGAAAGTAAGCTACGGTAGATTGAAGGAATAAGTAAGACAAAGAAAATATGAAGGGTTTTTTTTATAAAACTAAATGTGCATGATAGAAAGAGTTATCTTCTATTCATCAAAAGTTTAACTATATTAAAAGGGATCGTATGATATTCACTGTTGTATGTATACATGATTTTGCAAAACGTGGATAAACTAAAGGTTTTTCTTTTGTCTGACGTCCAATCACTGTGAAAATTGTATAGATTGCCATCTTCGTTTCCTAGGTAATTACACAGTTCGAACCCAAATTATTATTTTATTTCAAAATGCACTAGATCCATTTCTTAATATTTTTTTAAACTGTTAATATAAACTGTCTACAAAAAGGTTGACTTGTTTATCCATTGCACCCATTTACGGCATATAAATATTTTCTATGTCGGAAAATAACTCAAAAACAACATTGATATGGTAATAAAATATGAATCTTAAAATGACGATATTATTTTTTTATAACTCTACAATAATAATTTGTTTTTAACTGCAACAAAAAGTGTACATATAGATATTTTTTACAATTATCAAGCTTCTATGATATAACAGAATAATACCAATAATATTTTATTCACAAAATTACATAAATTGTTAAACTTAGTGCAATTGCCCTTGAAAAATGACCGATTTGTTATTAAAAAATTTACAGATTATATCAAAGAAGTGTGTAACTCGTTTAGAACATATTGTGTTCTAACGAAATTTGATTATTTTTTCATCACAAAATCATGTAGATAAAATATGATCTCAAAAAGGGTGAAAATGGTACCTACAACGTTTTGTATCCAAACTCGTTGAAATTTGCCAACGATGTAAATACCTACAACCTTCACATGTCATAGGTCAAAGCATCTAATAGTCTTTTTGTAAATAAGACTAGATTATTTTAATGATGAACTGACTACTTAGAAACGAATGTTGAACTTGAACCAATTGTTAGTGAGCTGAAACTACTTCAGGTTATAATATTGCTATAATGTATGATAATGTAGAATCAAAATAATTAATTTTAAGCAATAAATATAGAGATTTGATTGAGAGATTTACACACTACATTCACTTCCTCCACCTACATTCAATATCTCATAAATGCACGCCGGTTTCTCGTACTCAACACGCGGCCGTCCATGAGCATTTGATCCACGTAACTTCCGGACATCCACGTTTTCTCACATCTCCTTAGATAAATACACATTTTTGTCATCCTTTCGCTTCATATATCCAAACCATCGCAACTTATTTACATGCATTCTATCCTCACACACTTCTCTCGTTTCCGCATATTTTTCTAATATCCACATTCCTCCCACTATCACGCAACATTATACCAACCATTCTTCTAAGCGATCCCATCTTCATAGCATTTCTTCCATTTTCGCTCTCATTCAAACACACCATGTTTCGCTCGCATACATTAGTATCGGTACCAAAATGGTATTGTGTGCCAGCATTTTTTGCCAAGTTCAACCCATTGCTATTACTAACAATGAAACCTAAGAGCACCGTTCACTCTAGTACCGGCCACTTTTTTATATATGTATTATACGAATAAAAGTAAGCCCAGTTAAAAAACATTTTAGCGTTACGTTTTCGTTCGAATGTAGACGACGTTGCGAGAACGTATCAATTTTCGTGGCTAAAATACACAAGTAGCTACGAAAATTGACACGTTCTCACAACGTCGTCTACATTCGGACGAAAACGTAACGCTAAAATGTGTTTTGACTACGGGCTATTTAATAACTTGGTAAAGTTTTTTGCAGTAAATTACATAAACAATTACTTTAATTCATTTAATATTACGATTCTACAGTGATTGGTTAACATTTAGATAATTTGTCAAGATTTTTGAACAAAAAATAATTTTGCTATCAGCCAACGACATAACACAAAATGGAATGAATCATATCCTTTATAGGTATGTTAATACCGGTATATATACGTAAATATACATCATCAAAGATAAAGCCCGTTTGTAGGTATGTACGAGTATGTAGCTATAGGTACATTTAAAGTATTCAGAACCTTTGTATGGCGGGTCACGAAGGTAGAAAGGTCAACGTATACCTATTTTATCCGTGAATGAGTAATGTTTATTCGTATTGAAATGAGCTTGAATCGTATCTAATGATTGAATTAGCAGTTCGACATTTAATTTTGCCTCGGTCGATATTCATTATTTATTATTAATTATTAAAGGTACTCGGTACTACTTGTTTTTAATTAAAATATCAAATAAGTTATATCAAATTTTAATCTGGGTCACCTTGCACTCGCCCTTAAACGATCATTTCGGGAACACAAGATAAACACAACTCCACTCCATACTAAAGTACCTCCATACTTAAGTAAGTAAGTAAATGATTTTACACTCCATACTTAAGCAAGAAAGTAAATGATTTTGTTACCAATTGACTATTTAAACATTTTTTTTCAAACAAGCTTTTCAACCTGTACTCGGAATTCATATTCAGAGAAGCCTTAGAAGATGTTGACATAGGGATAAAGATAAACGGCAAAGTAATAAACAACATAAGATATGCTGATGACACTGTCATTATTGCCGATACTGCTGAACATCTGCAGCAACTTGTCAATATGGTCAATAATTCTGGAAAAAACTTTGGGTTGAAAATGAATGCACTCAAAACTAAAACCATGGTAGTCAGCAAACGGAGTGGCATCAACGCCAACCTTTATATTGACGGTGGTGCAATAGAACAGGTGTCTCGTTTTAAATATTTGGGCAGCTGGCTGAATGATGAGTGGAACCCAGATTCTGAAATAAAAGCCAGAATTGAGATGGCGAGATCAACCTTCTACAAAATGCAGAAACTCTTGTGCAACCGAGACCTGAAGTTGAGCACAAGATGGAGAGCTGTAAAAGCATATGTATTACCCGTGCTGTTGTATGGAGTGGAAGGGTGGACTCTCAAAATCTCCATGATAAATAAAATTGAGGCATTTGAAATGTGGTTGTACAGAAGAATGCTGCGTATCTCATGGACTGATCGAGTGTCCAACGAAACAGTTCTAAATATAATGCAAAAAGATAGAGAGCTAATGACCACTGTTAAAAGACGAAAGGCCGCATACTTTGGCCACATATTCCGTGGAGAAAAATATGCCCTTCTGCAGCTTATAGTAGAGGGTAAGATAGAGGGTAGACGGGGTTTGGGGCGCAAAAGAGCATCATGGCTCAAGAATCTTCGGCAGTGGTTTGGAATACCGGATGCAGCAACCCTCATCAGACTGACCCAGGATCGTGAAGAGTATCAAGAGATGGTCGCCAACCTCCGATAGGAGCGGCACAAGAAGAAGAAGAAGATTTAAACATTGTACCTATAGTAGACAGTCTCAATGATATTGAATCCGCATTATATTAATATTAACAAATGCATATATACCTAAGTGTTTTGCCTATACATACATATAATATTGTTATCAAATTTAGTATTTATTTAAATATAAAATAATAAAAAAAAATACTGATTAATATTCTTAAATTTAAAGTAGGTGCGTTAACGTTGTGAAAATTATTTTAATATGAGTTTTAAAATGTTGAACTATGTAAACACTGTTTAATTTTCACGTATAATTATTTAATCTATTAATATGGACTAAATTCTAATTGCCGAGCGCTTTCGCCTTGCGACATCTTCAGGGCAAGAGTTACTTAAAACATTTAAGTAACTCTTGCCCTGAAGGGCGAAAGCGCTCGGCAATTAGAATTTAGTCTATATTAATAGATTAAATAATCATACGTGAAAATTAAACAGTGTTTAGTTCAACATTTTAAAACTCAGATTAATATTCTGCTGGAATAGTTCGTATATTATTCAGCACTTTTTATATACTGAATCCATAGTGCCCCTGATCACTCGTTAACGAGTGGATAGCATTTGAAAATAGAATTGATGGAATAGAATATTTAAACATCTACCTATTTTGAATTTGTTGTAATGCAAACAGTTTATTTTGTGGGAATCTTCCAAACTGACAGAAAAACAGTGCATATCCATCTATGAGAAGCGACATAACTCTTCCACACATGTAATTTAAGAAAACTCGCAGATGTCAGAAAAAAGTTTTGTACAGAAAAAAACTCTAAAAGATCGCAAATTTAGAGAAGATTTACGGACTATGTGATCTCCTTTGAGAACTAAGTTTTAATGTTTCAAATTATGCTGAATGAATAAAAGGAGAGATAACAATAATAATAATAGTACCTATATATTTAACAGAGAAACGACTTCAACGGACCGTATAAACATATATCGCCATAGTAAACAAGATACAGTAACATAACATGGTTACATGTTACACTTTATATAATTATATGTGTATAATACACCTCACTATATTACGTTACCTGTTACCAATACTTGTTTTCGCAAATTACCCAACTTATCCCTCCTTACAAGGAACATAGGTTAGAGTAATTCTCAGAGGAAAATTAAATTTGGCTGAAGCAAGAGGTAAAAAGGAAAACGAAACCATATAATATTGGGTTAGCTTAGCTACTCGAAATACAACGAATATATGTACAGCCTCACTACTAACATATTATTATGTAGGTGCTCCATACTGAATATGAGTATTTTGGAATATAAGAAATCTTTTTATTATTTATATGTAGAAATATTATGATACTTTGACCTTTTTTTAGAATTGTTATAATGGATTAAACCGTAAGATTCGGGAATTGAAAAGGATTCCCGATTTCATTTATAAAAGTTTTCGAATGACCTCTTGAATGTAACATCTCATTCTGTAACCTTAAATACATTCTAGTATAACTGAATTATTTGCATACATGTTTTTCGATGTAGTATCCAATTATCCTAATGATAGTTTGCATATTTTTATTAAGTAAAAAAAAATCAGATATCTCTCAACAGATAACAATATTGAAATGAATGGCGGGTCCTGTAGTCACAAATCTAGATGAAAAGTGGGCAAAATGTCTCCTAAAAAAGACGACAAGGATTCACACACAAAGTATGAAAAGGTCGCTATAAAGATAGAAAAAGAACTGTGTTGATCGTGTTGGTGGTAATTGGATGCAGACGGCAGTAGTTCGGAGATTATGTCAAGAAGTAGAGAAGATACTTATGCACAAGTGAACGGAAATAAGCCGAAAAAAAGAAAAGAGGAAGTGCAATTACTCTTACTTTAAAAAAAATATTTCTGAGAGTCACAATATCACTGGAATTTTCAAGATTAAACACTTCAAAAATGAAACATTTAGAATTCTTTAACACAATTATGATCAATGATACCTTATACAATATTTCTCTAGTACCTTGAGTCATAGCGCAGAAATGAAACTTCTATTACAACAATTTGAATGTCAGCACGCGTTCAAATATCATCCATTCATTCATTTCATCGCCCTCAACGCTCCTCTCGGGAGCACAGGACAGAAACCAGCCTTCTCCATTCAGCGTCTCTGCGCCAATTGCGTCACCTCTTTCCACGGCATTCCTTGCGCCCGAATGTCGTTGTCATAGGAACGGTGTATTGTGAAAGAGGGACGCCCGGGCCGACGGAACCCTTGCGGACGGAAGAACAGCGCTCTTTTTGTCCAACTATCATTGGGCATTCTCAGAACATGTCCCAGCCAGGGCCATCGTCTCTCCAGTATTACGAATATCATAGAAACATGTAACTATATTAATCCCAAACTCAGTTTTCGTATTTTACTGAATTTTTCACACCAGCACGAGTTATCAATAAGTATGTTTAATGATATTCTTAGTCACTATATGACTCTTATTATAAAAAAAGCTTTATTTTTTTCTGTACTTAATCAATTTATCAACATTCATATTTATTTAAATCAAATTTTCAAATTAAAATAAAATATATTTTCCCAATCCTGCTTTCGTTGGACGATTCTGTTTCTCAGAAGGTCTTCTGGCCCAAAAACATACTCGTTTACCTTTATTTAAAGAAATCTTCTCAAAAATCATATCTTACTTGTTATATTTTTATTTAATAAAGTTCATATATAAAAGAAAGAGTCCTGCATAATCAAGTTTTGTTGTTTAGTCCTCCCTGCTCCCGAATAAGGGGGTGATATAACTTTGTTATTATTATTAGGTATTAGTCATGAAACAGGGAGTGGTTTTACCGGATTTCACATCACAGATATACAGCATATCTCCAGAATGTCCTTTTTTTACATTGGTGTCGAGAGCACAATATTTATATTTGCGCAAATTATAACATGCAATTTTATCACCTGGTTTCCCCACTTGTCCTATAAGAAGAAAAATAAATAATCCGTTGAATTTGAATCGGATAGTTAGATATCTGACGCGAGGGTCAAATATTTTGTCTTAACTCTTTTCTGTTCTTCTTCTTGTCTTTCATTCCCTCAGTGCTGAAATCACGACCATTATCTTTTTTACTGTAGACTTTCTGAATGTTCTCTGTAAATCAGGTATTATTGAGCAAAGCACGAGCTTTGCTCAATTTTGAGGGTCAAATATGTAATAAATGTGTTGTTTTTAGTAATAAGGTGTGTGTATATAATATTATTAAGTTGTAAATTTTACTTAAATAAAAAATATTTGAATTTGTTTACTCATATTTGTGAAATTTTGTGGTGTATAATATATATCCTAGTCATTTAGAAGAATGGAACTGTTTATAATCAGTGTCGTCCGTTTAACAACAGTGGGTGTTTTAATATTTTACAATTTGACATCACATCATTAAGCAAAACACCATGACAAATAATAAAATGCCTGAATTATAAACTTAAGTATTTTTTTAAACGATCATCGACTGTAAACGGACGGTTACTTCAAAATGAGAACAATATAGTATTATAGATGTATGGTAGAAAGACAGATATTTAATCACTATCGTGAAGTGTTAGTTTAATAGAGAGTTTTTTTTTTTTAAAGATATATCTGGGTTTTTGTTATAAACCCAAATACATCCTTATACACCTTTCACAGTAAGCTACTAAAAGCTTGTGTCGTGAAAGGGGAGTTTGCCGGTACCTGGTATCGAACCACGGACCCCTTGTTCACGAGGCCGAGACTCTACCTCCAGGCTACCGACGAACTGAGTTACTTGTGTTATTTTACATATAATTAGTGACATATATTTCAATCTACATTAATTATCAAAAAATATTTTTAATTTGCTTTGTTAAAACATCGATCCATCCACTCCATCACGGCATCTTCCACACGTGTGGTAACCAGCAAACCAACTGATTGTAATATACACGTGACTTCTTCTCTCCCTATCCATTTAATTGCAGACATTTAGGATAGGTGGTAGGTATGCCTACCTCATCGTTGAACTGAAACTATTAAATGTCTTAAGACGCGATGTTTTACGATCACTTATCTTCTACAGGGCACTCGAAAACTTACAGAAAGAACTGTATTGTACTAAATGGAACTTAGAGAAAGAAAATATGTTGTAATTAATCGACTTTGACTATCTAATAATACATGATATTATTAGATAGTCAAAATCGAATATTAAGCTCTGAATTCGGCTGGAGAGTAAAAATAAGTGCTATTCTGTGGTGGTTACCGAAATATTTTCGAATATCAGTTTCGTTTCTAACTATTACCAAGGGAATGTTAAAACTTGTGCCCGTAGTACCCATACCTTGAACGGTCCAGCTACCTAGTGGAAATTAACCTAATTCGGACGAAGTCATACTCATTACTATTACTTTTTACCTTCCAAGACTTTCTTTGTTGAGTGGGGTGGATATTTTTGGGAGACACTTAATCAGTTGACTTGATTTATAGATAATTGAGAAGGGAAAAATATATAAAAAAATCAGGTTATAATAACGTACCCCGAAGAGAGTTAGATAGCTTTTTTGAAAAAATAATGTATGTTGTAATCTTTTAAGCAGGCCATTTTCGTATATTACAATTCTGTGCTTCTTCTATGGAAATATTTTTATGGCTTTTTTCAAGTAATTTAAACTTGGCTGCTGCAAAAGATTTTGTTTAAATAGGGGGTATAACGACCCACAAATTTCTGCATAGAAATTGCATTGTAAGTAAAAATATAATACTCATATAAAGATTTCACTTTCTACGTTCGTTTTCAGAAAAAAATTGAAAATCTTCAAAATGTTTTTCCCTGGAAGTAAAATAAATGTGCCTACATTAATTTTAACATATTTTAAGTTCAAAGATTTTTTTGACAGTATGTAACAATTACTATAAACTATAACTATTAATCTTTATGAAAATTCTTTGCGCCTTGGCCTTCGTATCAACGCTGGTAAAACGGAGTACATATGTAATAGTACATGCACGAGTACTCACACCCCACTAATGGTTGGCAATTCCCAAATATCTCAGGTTAGTAAATTCAGGTACCTGGGAGCAACCATAACGCCAGAGGGTGATCTCCGGTCGGAATTACCAATCCGCATAGGAGCAGCTAGCGGGGCTTTCAACAACATGAACAAAGTTTGGAAGGCGTCTGGACTCAGCATCAGGACAAAATGTCGCTTGTTCAATGCGTGCATCATCCCAATCCTTCTATATGGCTGCGAGTCTTGGCACTTAACCAAGGTTCAAGAGCGGAAGATACTAAGCTTTGAAAACAAGTGTCTTAGAAGGATTTTGGATGTCAGATGGTATGAACATGTTACAAATGATGCTGTGCGCCGGCGCACCCAGCATAGACCTGTAATCTCCGTAATACAAGAGAGACGATGGTCCTGGCTGGGACATGTTTTGAGAATGCCCAATGATAGTTGGCCAAAAAGAGCACTGTTCTTCCGTCCGCAGGGGTTCCGTAGGCCCGGGCGTCCCTCTTTCACAATACACCGTTCCTATGACAACGATATCAGAGCGCAAGGAATGTCGTGGGAAGAGGTGACGCAATTGGCACAGAGACGCTCTGAATGGAGGAGGCTGGTTTCTGCCCTGTGCTCCCGAGAGGAGCGTTGAGGGCGATGATGATGATAACTATTAATAAACCACTAAAAAATACCTATGTAGAAAAAGGCATTGCTTCATTGGTCTACTTAATCCTATGATAGCAATAGTCCACCTTTGCTCATTTAGCGTTTCACTTGGGTACACAGAGCTTCAACAAACTTTCTCTATTCATAATAGCAATTCAACACCAATTCAGTCACCTTTTCTCACTACATTCAAACATTTCAAACTCATTATCATAAGAGCGGTGTTTAGTGGTAAAAGTCATCCAGGACTGATTTTAAAATAAAATGCAAAGAAATATTCATCTTTCCTATACAAATTACAAACCGATGCAAAGGATATTTATGTATAAATGTGATGAATCACAGTTGCTTCGTTAATAATTTAATATAGTGTTAATCGTAATTGATCAGTGATTCGATAACATTGACATATTCCATGAAAAACAATAATGTACTTAATTATATTTCTACAACACTGATTTTTTTTATTGGAAATAAATTAATTAGGATGTAAATAAACTTGCATTTAAGTTTTAATAAGCTTGTACGGGAATTGTCATGACAGAATACCTACATATAGACACATTTATACTCAATGTAAAGTAGGTAGGTATAACAATGTTATAAATGTAAAGAGCTTATAACTAGACAAGTATGATATTCGCATGCCAGTTGTATTAGGACAACAAATGATAGTAACGTATTGAATACAGAATCGATAGGAAAACTCGCTCCATTTTTATTATTTTTATTTTCAAAACTGCTTTCTTTATATTAATTGTGTCGGTGCACACGTATTAGAATTTCATAATTATGTAATTGAAACAAGTGTTTCATTCTACTATAGACTATTGATCCCGAGAGAGACGTCTTTCGACTAATTAAGTCATAATCAATATCAATCAAAGAGATTGATAATGACCTGATAAGTCGAAAGACGTCTCTCTCGTAATCAATAATCTATAGTAGAAAGAAACACTTGTTTCAATTACATAATTTTTTCTCTATGTTTTAAGGTCCAATACACTCAATGAAATAATTTTGTTTTAATGAGTACCTATTTGACTTCTAATATTTTCCGTATAAAATCATAAGTAGGTACCAATATACTAAATTTTTAAATATTTTTTTGCACTTGACTGGAATCGTTTTTGGAAATATTGAATTAAAAATTCTTCAATTTCAAATTCTCGCATTGTAACTCGTCACATTTCATAAAATAATCAATCGTAATAAAATAGTTTTTTTTAATATTTCATTTTATTTTTATATTAACTATTATCAAAATCATGTTAATATAAAACACTATCAATTCTTCTTCTAGTGAATGATACAAAAAAAAACGTACCTACAAACTAAATTCAGTAAAATTATATTTCAAAGTAAGCACGTAATTAAAACATTATTTGAAATTTATCAGGTAGGTAGGTACATATTGCGGGCATTGATTGTTAGGGGTTGGTTTGTAAGACTTCAATATAATTTCATTTATGGGTAGATAAACATAATTTGATATGTGGAATACAAAGACAGACAACTTAATACCCTACATGGGGAATACGTAATTGAATTGAATAATTAATATGAAATAAAGTTTCACAGAGTTGCCGGCAAATAATAATGCTACATTTTTTTTCTATAAGTTTTTGACTGCCCTGTTAAAGGCAAATATCCGTTAAAAATCACTAGTAAGACACTTTACTTCTTCGATCCTGGAATGTTATAAGTATGTTACCCATCCTGAGAGTCTTTTTTTATAGGAGATGTACCTATCTGGGTTTTCATTATAATCACAAAATATACAACCTTGTACACTTTTCACAGTAAGCTAAAAAAATGTGACGTGAAAGGGGATTTGCCGGCACCTGAGATCGAACCGCAAACCTCATGTGCATGAGGTCGAGACTTTACCTCAAGGCTACTGTTGTCTGAACATGAACTAAAGGGACAAAATTGATTTTCAAGATATTATTTTTTGTTATTAAAAATACAATATTCTCTTCTCCAAAGTTTTTTATGTGTGCTACCAACAGGTTAAATTTTCAATAATCATTTAATATTATATCTAAATTGTATGTATCTCCTGACATTAAAATATCAATTGAATTTAAGGCTGAATTTCTGATTCCGATCAAGTAGTTTTAAAATAAAAAAAATAATAGTAAAAACCATCAATTACACTAAACTGTCCCAAAAACCAATTTATGTAAGAAAAATAAAACATAAAATACAATAATTTGAATGAATGGTAAATACATTATTGCGTCTTCACAAATGGGAATGATAATAATTTATTGCAGAGGTCGAACGAATCAAGCAAATCTTTAAAAAACAAACAACAACAAAAATATATTCTTTATATTGCGTAATTTGTTATCCAGTGCTTTCTCGCATTTTCTTCTATTGTTGATTTCAACACGCACATGTCATTATAAATATTCTCCTTCCTTTCAAACATAAAATAGCAAGAACATTGGTTATTTCATAATACTAGCTTATAACTCTTATGTCGTTCAAGAAACTGGTATATTTTTTTTAATAAAGTAACCATAATTATTACCTACCTTATAGAATCATAACCCTTAAAAATATGGATGGTAATGATATCAAAAACTGCCTTCTGAACGAATTAAAGAGTGGTTTTATCATAAACAATGAAACCATTGAACCTATTAATGTGTAATTTGTTTCAAACGTTAAAACAATTTGGGGAAAACAAACCGGACAGCGGAAATACCCTTGTGAATCGGATTATGTTGGGCAATCTTTGAAAATCCAAATGACATTCTCAAAACTAAAGAAATTCTCATGAAACTCAAAAGAATAGTCTATTACACATGCATCCTCCGTATTATTAATAAGGCCTCAAAACAATGACATTGACAGCCTATATCATAATTTGGTTTGAAAATTGAAAACTTTAAATGTAACGCAAACTTTTTTTACAATACACCATGCAAAATAAGAATCAATCGCTAATCTTTTTAGCGAGTACAAATTTGGTAGAAAGGAACCTGCTAATAAGACCAGTGTAGAGGAGATGAAAGCCATCAAAAGCTTCATTGAAATGTTACCTGCTCTACCATTGTACTATGACAGGAAAAACATGCTCAGAAAATATCTGCAGAACAGAATTAAAAAGTAAGTATGTGAAATGTTTATAGGGAATACCAAAATGACTCTATGATTAAAAATAGTATTCCGGTTAAACAAAAAATATTTACTGACGTGCTAAGAAAATATAATATCCATGCCCCTAAAAAAGACAAGGGTCCAGTGTGTGAAGGATCGAACCTTTTCCAAACTCCCAACAGATCATCTGGCGGAAAAAGAGGCCTCAAAGTCGATGCTCTACAATGATCAAAACAGAGGGTAAAATGATTTTAACAACATTTTTAGGTGTGTCTTTTAATTTCCAAAAAGTATTGAACACTCATCACGGGGAAGTATCTCACATTCTATGAAAGTATCACAAGAAAGGGGCATTGTTGTTTAAGAGGAGTAAATGAAATATGCTCTATACTATATACTTAATTATTTAATTATCAAAGACCAAAGAGGGGCAACAATAAACTTGCCCCTATACTATGACAGCTGCCCCGATCAAAACAAGAACCAGCAGGTGATTGCATTTTTTTTATTTTTAAATAATTACAAAATACTTATGTCTGTTTACGGACGATCAAAAAATTTAATTGGTGTTTATAAAGGATTAAGTAATAATAAAAATAACAAACAAATAAAAAATATTTTGTATAAAGTATATATGTATTAAAATAGTATCTAGTATGTACCATTGCTTACTACTCGACATTCATAATATTCAAAATGTTATAATAAAGATAGTCTTGGTAAATTTCATCTGATAAGTAGTAATAATAATAATTTTTCACTTCATACAAAACCTCTCTATTAAGCTTTATTAGCTCTCCTCACGATATTTTCAGGTTTGACAGACCTATTACTTAAAACTTCAAATAATAAAAATATATTCTTCCTACTATATTATTAAGAACCATTATGAATGTTTTTATCTGTAGTGTGCCTTCCATTTGAATTGAAAAAAAAAAATCTCTGAAAATGGTATGACTCTGAAAATCGACTTAATAAATTGATTTTATAAAATGCATTACCTTAAAAGGCGAAAACCTTAAAAAAATATTACTTCGCTTTATTACACGGTTAATTCTAAATTTTTCTTACTTATTTTAATAAATAAACATTAAAATGAAACCTTAATATTTTGGTTATTCTATTTGATTTTGATCTTTTTGTGAGACAGTTTTCAGTTATGCTTTTATTTTAAAATCTTTATACGCTGACTTTCACCAATAATTTATATTACTAACAAAGATTGCTTTTTTTTGGAGCATTCTGGTACATGGTAGTGAGACGTGGACCATCGGCAAAACTGAAAGCGGTCAGTTGAGGGCTTTTGAGATGTGTTGCTACAGAAGCATATTGATCCACTGGTCAGAACATATCGAAAACAAAGAGGTGTTGATTAAGGTAGGCGAAAGTATGCAACTCCTTAAAAATATCAGCTAACCACAAGCAATCTGAAGAAGTCACAACATCAGTCACCCAGGCCTGTTTATCACCACCATGTAGGGCATGACCAAAGACGGGAACTGTAGAGGCTGACTTAGTGACATCTTCATGAATTAATTATAAATAAAAGACTACTTAGTATATCCACTGTGACTTTTTATTGGACGCGAGCCGGCTTTCAAGAGCTTCCGCTCTCATCATCGTGCTAGCGTAAAGCCGGCGTCCAATAAAATGTCACAGTGGATATACTAAGTAGTATTTTATTTATAATTAATTCAGCATGAAATTCCACCAAGAACCGTCGGTTGAGAAAATCAACTTTAACACCTGCATGGGTAAAGTGATGAAAGACATGAACTGTGACACGTGCGTAAAATCAAAGATATTAGCAGAAAATAAATAGGAATAGAGAGGAAAATCCAAACCCGCCGCAGACCAATTCAATATACCTATTGTAACCATCTTTTTATAATGAAACCCTTCTTTTCTCGTGATATTCAGTGTAATAATTTAATTGAATTACTCAAGTTAACGAGAATGTCTAACTTATTGTAACTAACAATACAATGCCACAAAATCATAGCTACATGTATTCAAAGTAGCACAATAATCACAGTATTAATTCTGAATACAGACTTATAATATATTACCTATGTACTGTATTATAGGTGGGGTAGTTACTACGTATTATTTCGTTGATGATGATACATTAAATTGTCTAATCTGACAAGGCCGCGTTAAACAACTGATTTTGTGGTGGAGAAATTTGATAGAGAAGAAGGGCGAGTATAATCATGATATAATTAATAAATTCAGTTCATAAATATGTTTGTGTGCGACGTTTTATTTTTATTGAGATATGTAGTATAACAATATGCTTCCTTTAAGATAAGCGAAGGTTTTACTATTACCCTCTACACGAACGCTTATCTGTTGAGAATGTTTCAGGACAACAAAATAAATTGTACATTCATACCTTATTTATGTTCTTTACAAACAGAAATTATAAGCAAATAAAATAATTTAAACTCCAGTTCCTACATGGTGGTACAAGTAAGAATTTACTATTTGTCGCCATTTTTCGACTAGTTATAAAAATAGATGCATGCAAAAAAAATATATTATACCTATATACATAAATGCACACATCCTACCTATTTCATTTTTTTTATCCCAATGATTGTGTTTACAGAGTTGTTTACGCAGAAGTGTTTACAGAGGTCAACTGTCCTTCCATCTCTTTGGTTGTTTCCCAAGTGCAAAACGTCTAATTGTTTGCGATGGTTAACAACATGGATATCTCTAAATGGGCATTTTTTGGAACTTCTTGTTTTTTTATCTTGCCCATTACAAAATGCCGTTTATTTATTTCATAGCGCTGTTTAAAAATTTGGTTATTATTCCTAAGCGAAGCTGGGCTTGAAGTTAATTTGTAACTAGGTGCGTGGTGGCGATGTCTTCGTGTCGGAATGTCGATGAAACTGAAAGTAAATCAGATTTTCATGTAAATAACATAATAAACATTATATAACGCGTAGATATTAGGTATATTATTTCATATAAGTTATTTCAAAGAAAACATAACACTAACACTAACCTTGATTACAACATTAACGATTGAAATAAAGTTCTTGCGTTTATTTTAAGTAAATTAATGTTTTCACGAAATACAGATTTTTTATTGCATACTTTAGTTTGCTTACGTACACTGTAATATTATATATATGCTGTTTAAGAGTTTATGGTATTGGCTACCTAGCTTATGTGGCGGATAATTTGCTTACGTACACTGTAATATTATATATATGCTGTTTAAGAGTTTATGGTATTGGCTACCTCGCTTATGTGACGGATAATGATAAATAGATACATTGTTTTGAGCATTGTTGACTCAGATCTTATAGTATCTTAAAAACGTCAAATTAGCTACTACAACTATTACTACTATATAATCGCGGCATATCCTACAAGTGGGACAGTCAATGGACCTCCTGCACGAAATAAGCATGGAGACCGTTCTATTCACGCCAATAAACATAAAGTTATTCAGGATGGGTGGCAAATCTCATCGCTGAATTTAATATGTACAAGTACATTCTCAAACTTCTTGTCAAGGTTTGACAATGTCCTTACATGACGAAAGACGTCTATCGCAAGAAAAAACAAATAGTGTAATAAAAATATGTTTAATAAATCAAATGTTTTTGTGTTAACACTTTGGAAATTCATTATAATTAAAATGAATTTAAAAACACTGTATAATTTCCATCTTCCTATTTCCTCTTATCAAACACCCTCAACTCCGCCCTTTCTCCCCCACCTTCAAACTCCCCCCCACCCTTAGTATAAGTTAGTAATAGAAAACATACTCACTAAATATGAACTTTAACTAATTAGTCCTCCTGATGATGCCAAGTAGAAGCCTTGGCGAAAACGTTTGAGGTGAATAAATTTAATTTGGAAATTATACAGTGTTTTTAAATTCATTTTAATCAAAAATATGTTTTTTTCATTTCATTGCGAAATTCTACTACCTACATAAACACCGACACAGTAAATTATATTGATAGAAATTTAAACGAAAATTTGTAATCGAATAAGAATTCATTTTTTTTAGTCATTATGTAGTTCTTTCTTCTGACTAATGGATTTAATTCACTTTTCTATTGGTTAAGAACACCATTCAAAAATCAACAGCATCAGCAATCAATATCGATATCCAATATAAAAGTAGTAAATATAAATTCCAAATTATAACGGAATATTTAATAGAATAATAATAGTACTTATTATAATGTTAAGTATCACATACTTAAAGGGTAAAATATTCCCGCTAATAACCCAAAATGACATATAAGTATGTATACCTACCATCATTTTGTACTTCTATAGTGTAATGCTACAATGAAATTCAAGTCACAAAATTTAAAAAATATAAATAGATATTGTACTTTAAAACAAATTTTAAAAGAGTATTCTTCATTTTCCTTACGGCTTCACACTCCATTCTATTCTGGCCTTGCTGCATTCAAATCCTTCCTGTAATCTTCCTTATTTTATCATCCCAGCATTTAGTCTGAGGCATTTTAAATACTCCTTAATTCCGATTTCAGTTTCCACTCCAGCCTAAAATTATTCTATATTTTTTATACTATATTTTCAGTATCTCCCAGAAGAAGTGTTACCAATTGCAAAACAGTTTCGAGACATTTTGAATGTTTTTTTTAAAGAGTATTCTACAATGCTTCTGTTCCTTAATTGTATGTAGATCGCGTTCGATTTTAATACATTAAAGAACACTCTTCTAAAAAACATTCAAAATTATTGGATAGCTTTGTAAACACGTCCACTTTTCTTTCATCTATAAAGGTTCCTATAGCCTGAACGTCCCTCTTTCACAGTACACACTTCCTTGACAATGATATTTGAGTGCTGGGAATGATGTGAGAAGAGGGGCTCAATAAGCGTAGAGACTCTCTGAATGGAGAAAGCTAGTTTCCGCACTGTGCTCCCGGAAAGGGTGTTGAAGGACGAGTGATATAAAACTGATCAATTCTATGTAATAAGTAGATATTATTTAGGTACTTATACTTCTTAACTCAAAACTCACATCATATTTCCTTTAATTAGACTAGGTATATACCCAAAAACTGAGTAATATGAAACTCATGGCACGTGCTGATAATGTTGACGACTCAACACTAAACTCCAGTTGATGAAGTTTGACGCATTGTTACTGAAAACTCTCTTAATAAAATTGGCTTAATTATTTCGAAATTCATTAATAATTTATGAGAATCCAACATATCATTTCTCCTATAATATTTTACTAATTACACATCATTTCCCACGCGCGTTTGTCCTCTGTAGCTATTTTAATAAAACATCGACGTTCCGAATATTTTCATCGTACATACTTACATAGGTACTAAGCAGGAATAATGAAAGTGATTTAAATTTATTTTTGTAAAAAAAATTCAAAATACAAATTCATTTTGTCATGAGTGGGTGTAAGAATTTTTATTCAACGTTGTACGGGACGTAATCAAGTATTTAATATTAAGAAAAATGAGTGTGAATTGAAATTTAAATTTCGTAATTATATAAAAAGGTAATCAACTTCCTCAACTTAAAAGGTAAAAATATAAATCTAAAATTTCTATAATTAATATGTCAAATATTATTTCAATATAAATAAAAGAATTTGAAATCTTATATATAAAAGGAACTGGTGTGTGTTACAACACTTATAACTCAAGAATGGCTGTACCGATTTGAATGATCTCTGATTTGTTGGATTCTTCTCCGCCCGGAATAAACTATAGGCTATTAAAACATCTTACAAATTCACGGTAAGAAAAAATACGAAGAAAATTATTTACGCCATACATTTTTAATTTCAAAAATAAAAACAATATGGAGAGTTATGGCGCTGTAAGCGCTCCCACGTCGCCTGTTGCATTGTGCTAAAATAATCCTTATGTTCTGCTGTATTAAGAATCAAATTACTATAATCAATATGAACATGGTATGTAAATAAATAAATAAATAAATAAAACTTAATTGACCATAATTTTACACAAATACATAAACAATAAAATACAACATTACAAAACGTGACAATTAACAAAATTTGGCCAAAAGGCGGACTTGTTGCTAGGCAACGTCTTCCAGTCAACCTTAAAAATAAAAATAAAAAAAGTAGGTCTATGTCTACCCAAAATAATAAAAAAAAGAAAAGAAATAATTAAAAATATAGGAACCCAAAGAGAAGAAATTTTAAATTTATAAATAAATAATTTAATTTATACATACATAATTAATACACAGATACAATAAATAATAATACATACATACATAAGATAAGATAAAATACTTTAATAAAAACAAATTAAACATGTGATACATGTGCAAAACAATTATTGAAACTTGCATTTCAGAAATAAGTATTAATATTAATAAATAAAATAAAATAGATAAAATAGATATCTGTGCACTCCTGGTGAGGACAAGGGAGAGGGGGGGAGGGGGGGGGGAAAGGAAAAAGAGCTCTTTATTAAGTGTCAATAAGTTACATAAAAAAAACATCATCTAGAGACCAATCTATTTTTAAATGAAGAAAACGATGAGCTGGTACGGATTGTGGGAGGAAGCAGGTATGTCAAACTGATGAATTAATATTTTTTTTACTATAATCTGTCACATAAATGTGGACGTGCACAGATTATATTTGAAATTGTATTTTATTGTTGCAGATGGAAAACTATTATTGAACCATAAATTGTGCTATTAAAGATGAAAATAAGAATGTGTTCATGTAGTTCTGATGCAAGATTGTGTTGTGAAATTTGTAGGCAGAGAAGAAAAATTACGAAGAAAATTATTTACGCTATACATTTTTGATTTCAATAAAAATGCAATATGGAGAATTATACAAAATCAACGATGAAGTTTTTTTTACAGATTGGCCTATTTACAGAATAATTTTTGTATATATTTTCAAATTAGAATCGTTATCCACACAATTCAATAACTGTGGTTCTGATATTTCTATTTTGAAAAAATCATGAAAAGAATTTTTATAAATTTAAAATAAATAGGTTTAAACCTACATAATTATATTACGTACAGCAGATAATTTATAAACAAATCTGAGTTAAGTTAATTGGCCAACATAAATTGTTCATGTCGCCAGGTGGGGCGCGGAGGTAGCACTTTTGCCTTTGAGTCGTCACGAGGTCCCGGGTTCGATTACCGGCCAGTGCAAGGTGAAGAATGATCTTTTTCAAATTGTCCTGGGTCTGGGTGTTACATATTATGTATGTATAGTGCATTGTATATGTGTGTATCGTCGCGTTAGTACCCATAATACAAGATTCATCTTAGGTTGGGACTAGCTCGATGTGTGCGAATTGTCTATGTAAAATAATGAATGGAAGTTGTCGAGTACTTTTTTTTCCATAGAAAAAGTATTATTTTTGAAACTGGATGAAATTGTTGCCATATGTAGAATTATTTTAAATGGCGGCAAAAGAAATCTACGTCCAAAGAACCGGGAACTCAACATCCTAAATCAGGTTGTTTCAGCATTACTTGAAACATACATAGACACGCACCCATATTCTTCCATATGAATCAAACTTATTTATTTACAAGTACCTACTCGTATTTATTTAAATGTAAAATTAATTCAAACAGTGTTCAGTATGATACGTCTAATCATATTCGTCCACTGTATAATTTGCAGAGTTTTTTTTTAATATTCACTCTTTCCTGAAAAACTGAAATATTTTAAGAAAAAGTGAATAATTATAAAGTATAAAATATTCTTAATTTAGCTTAGATACTTGGAAGATCAGATCCTATTTATAGAAAATTTTACAAATTTTAAAAATAACCAATTTATTATTATGATGTTATTATAAAAATAAGTTGCAGATATTAGGAGTACGTATTTTTCTTGTATTTTTAATAAATCCTTTAAACTTTTTTTTTTTGTCTCCGGTTAATATAGCTAGGTTCCCTTTACCCTACATTTTGTTTTTATTATCCTACTTTCTATTACTATCTCTTTTTATATTTTATTTTTAAGTGTTTACACTTGTTTCCATGTTCTGTTATTTCTTTTATTCTCTTTCAATTTTGACTGGAAGACGTTGTTCTGCAACAAGTCCGCCATTTGACAGAACACCGTTTTTATTGTGTATTTTGTGCAAATATTGCATTAAATGCCACTTTTGAATAAGATATGCTTAGCTATGCTGAATCTCTTAATTTATTTGTTTGCACAGAGAGGACGATTGACATGTTTATTATACGCAATTAGTACACAGTCTACCTCACGTGTCAGAGATGCGATGATTGTATAGGCAGATTGACCGATTTTTAAATTATGTATAATCTACAAAGTAACATTACTTGATATAAGTGTATGTTTCTGGTGTAACACAAGTTTTTATGTCAAGTATTTTCGTTCCTTACTTTGGTAACTTACATTGGTACATATATATTTTTTCGGTTTCCTTTTTGCTTTTTCGTGTTTGGAATTCACTAATGTCTTGGTACCTATATAAATTTACATAATATATACATATATAGGTACTATTTTTATTTAACTTTCACTTTACGTAGAATGAAAAGAGAGAGAGGAAGTGGGTGTATGTGAGAGAGATACTACTACAATATGCCAGTCTATTTTTGTATTTTGCATAATAGGCGAATCATGTATTAATGAATACGGAATAAACAAAATTTTCAGTACAACGAGTTATCTTTTTTATATTGGTGTGGTTCTTGAAATTTTTCTAGAATTGTCGAAACAAAGTTTCAGAAGTGCAACTTAGATCGTCAAAAAACGTTAGAAAATCTTAGGTCAAACTTGATCATCCAATATACATACATTTACATACCTTTAAAAATAATATAGTACATACAATATGCGGCTTAGGTTAGCTGGATACGATTTATTCCAGTTGGTATCAAGTGGACTTTTCAGGGAAGTCTGTGCTAAGCGTTGAACGTGAGAAGGCTGATTATGTCAAACATTGATATTTGCAGCACCAAAGGAACATCATCGGTATAAGAAGCAAAATGAAAAAAAAACCTTTAGGTGGTCAAATATTGTAAAACGGCGGCATAGAAATAAATCACTCAGCATCATTATCATCTGATTAATAATATTTTTACAACGATTGACTTAATACTGTATAACAAAACACAACATTTCATTTAAGTTCCAATATTTACCTACGTGTCTACGTATTTTTAATACGTATTAGTTTTACAAAAAATAACGTAGGTATGCAGTAGTGTGACTTTGATACTTTATTATGCGTTTTATTGGAAAAGATTTAAAGAGTTTTAATTTAAATTTCTTTGATTTTTGTTATATTGTAATAGGACTTGAATTATTTTGTTTTTCAACATTTGTTACTTACACTTTATTTGCATACATTCATATAAACAACTCTTATTACAGTGCGGAACGCGAACAATAACATTCTTATTTTAAGGTTAAATAAAATTCCCCTTTCACGACACAAGCTTTTAGTAGCTTACTGTGAAAGGTGTATAAGGTTGTATTTGGGTTTATAACAAAAACCCAGATATATCTTTTTAAAAAAAAAAAAAATAATATTATTATTCTCAATTCTTCACGCCTACTATCAAGGGTGTTTTTTTTTCTTAAGGATTCGTCTGTAGGTAGGCATATTCTTCAATCTTTCTCGGTTTGTGAATTCTTTAAATGATAACCTATTCAAGAACAACAAAAAAAAACAATAATATTTGTAGGTATATAATTAAAATAGATTACGAATAAAACTCTGTTTTACTTTCACTTTGAAAAATATTTGACTGTTTCGGGTAGACACATATTATAAGTGAGTTTTTTTCAGAAACTCAACACAAAGAAATAGAAATTATTATACTCTCCCATCACACGCCATTTTACCAATACACTCCTACCTGCTCCCAATACTATACTACACCTACCTCCATAGATCCTAGAAACATTGTTCCTATTATCTCATAATAATTGTAAATATCTGTTATTTTTCTTCCTTATATTAAATTTAGTGTCTAATAAAAATTCACTGATGATGGGTGTCTACCCCAAAGAAATCTGAGTCACATATTGTTTTCATAGTGAAAGTAATTCAGTGTTTTATTTTAAAACTATTTTAATTCTTTTGAAATAAACTTTCACAAAGTTATTTAAGTGCTGTATAATCATTAATAACATTTGTGGCTTTTAAATAACATTTTTATCAATTATTTTGACAATGTTTCGAGCAAAACAACTTCTTACTAAGATAGTCAATGTTTTTGTATTAACCCTCGGCAACTGAGGTGGCTTTTTAGTTATTATTCTGCTGAGGAGTGGTCTGACAGACACTCATTTTAAGTTCCATTATTGCCATTATTTAAAAAGTTTTGATTATTTTTTTAGTTTTTTGTGAGTATTTGACATGTATGCCGACACCATTTGAAAAAATATGGTTTAAAAAAAACTAATAAAAAATCACCATTTTTTGAGAACGATTTATAAAAATTAATTAAATGAAAAAACACATGAAATAAAAAAAGTAAGTAGAAATTTGTTTTTTGTTAACTTTTGTTAAAATGTAAAAAAATAATAAAAAAATCGTTAGAGCGGTTTCTCTAAAAATCGGCTTCAAAGTACGTCCTCTCAGTCCTGGTAAATTTGTGCCGAGCATTGTAGACAGACATGTTTTTTGCATGCATAACGAGTAAATTTTGTCTTCCTTTTAATTAAATCGCACTCTTTAATCTTTCTTTTCAATTCACTCGTAAAAATTCTGCACAATATTCTTTCACGCGATGTCCCAGATTCGTTTTGTTCAGGGGCAGTTGGGAAATCTCGTCCTAAGTCATGATTGCGCAATTCTCTCGGCAATTTTTCATTATACACCCGCTGTGTCATAATAGGAAGAACAAGTTCCCTAGCAAGGCCTCAAATGAAATTTGCTCTCCATTTATTGAAAAAAAAAATTTTTATTGAAGTGATGTTAGGTAGACTCTATGAATTTACTGAGCTGATGTATGTGAGACACTATGAAAAAATTACTATGTTACTGACGTTAGGTCTAACAGACCCATCATTTATTACTGACGTGAGGTATGTCAGACACCCATCAGCTATAGATCCACACATGTACTCACGACGGCCGTCGTTACTGTACTGATGATTAAAAGAACAGAATTTAGGAAGCTACTGAGCGAAACGGAAAGATAGGACTCAAAATGGCAACGTTGTTGCAAAAAAAAGATTTCGCGGTGTCTGACAGACCTCACGTCAGTTGCAGAGGGTTAAATGAACATCGAAAGCAAAACTATTCCAGTTTGGTTCCAATTTTCTATAGAAAGAGCTCACTAAGCCAATGACTGTGTCAAGAAAAATTCGGAAAAAAGCGAAATAGATAATAATAATTAACATTATCGAACAATGCTTTGCAGTATACAATTTTTCTCAATCCAACCAAAAACATTATTAAATAAAAAAAAATTATGCAGGTATCTATAATTTATTTTTCTGAAGGTAATACATACTTCGGCATCTCTCACAATTAACACAAACGTTGTCTTCACAATGTAAAAAAATAATGATGTATAATTGATAAGGAAATAAAATGCGTCTTAGAAATTACAATATTCTCAATTTACAATTTTGTTTTAATTGTTGTTAATTTAGTCAGAATTATAATATTATTGAAGCCATCATCTTCAAAGCAGTATTTGTTTGTGTGTTGTTTGTTGAGAGGACTAATTTCTAATTTCACAATCAGTATATATCTTGATGTGGTGTTCTTTGTAGGTCCCTACTTTGTAGGAAATATAAAGTTTTCTCAGTAGTGTCTATCAGAAGTTTACCACCACTTTTATGTTTTGAGCACAAGTACCCAAAAGTAGTAGTAGTTTTAGTCAGAAGTGAGTTTATATTCATTTCTCTCACAAAAGCCCTTAAACTGAACTTTCATTTTAATGTTCTCATACTCTTAAAACAACTTACTTTATGCAGAACCTCAACAGAATACAACTGATGAAAAAGCATTGTGAATATTAAATGTGTAATGAAAGTTAAGTTTACACATTGGGATAATTAAGTATGCGCTGACACTTGTATTTTATTTAATCTAAAGTTTATGTTAGTAAATGATAATCGGTAAGATTGTATATTTTTTAGGGAACATTTTAATTATTTGAGAAATATTTTCTTTTATTTATTATCTTTTTGAGGACATGGTTAAAATAAAATAATGATGTGTTCAATATGTGAGTTCATCGGTAGCCTGGAGGTTGAGTCTCGGCCTCGTGAACAAGGGGTCCGTGGTTTGATCCCAGGTACCGGCAAACTTCCCTTTCACGACACAAGCTTTTGCTTACTGTGAAAGGTGTATAAGACAGTATTTGGGTTTGTGACAAAACCCAAATAGGTATATCTTTAATAAAAAAAGTAAAAAAAATACATTCATCATTCATACGTATTTTATTCGTTAAACAAAAGTATAGAAGAAAAGAAGTGAAGGAATACTTTAATGATTTCCAATAATTTTTCAGATACGGTTTCCTTATTTACGAAAAATGTGCGTGCTTGTACAATGTACAAACCAATCACTTTCACAGTAAATATAGATAAAATATATGGTATAAATATATTATTTGCGCTTTTCATACGTGAGGAAAATCCCGCTGAAAATCCATGGAAATAAATAAGTAGTCACACTGGAAGACAAAATGACAAACGACAACTCATACCAACTACTTCAGAAGAATGTGGAGAGAAGATGCTGGGAGGATGAGTGGAACCCCTAAGTAGCAGATAATAGGGAAGAGATTTCGGTGTTTGCCAAAGCGAATCCTTGAACACACGTAGTATAATATATGAATCTGTAAAATGGTTCAACACGCCGTACTACTAAAATAAAAGCCTGCGCTAGAATTAATGTTTTAAGATAGAAATTTGATTCTTTAATTAGTAATTTAGAGTATAATAATCTCCTTTGAGATAACACTAAAATACTTAATTTTATTAATTAAATACGGTTTAAAATATTATTCAGTGATCAATTATTAATTATTACACTTTTGAACAGGATTTAAACTCGACAATGAAAAGTATTCATAAAAACCACCTTGTTGAGAAAATAATATTATATGATGTTTGGGTTTAAGTCTTATACTAATCATAAAAATTACACTTTTAATAATAAACTAGCACACGTACATAGTAATCACATAACGTAACACTACAACGAGAATTGATTGTCAATCAATCGCATAAATCTTTGGAATTCATTAAATTTAAGTTCATTTTACAATGTTAATGAATTTTAACTCAGACGATATCCATTAATTTTTATTTATCTGCCTATATTTAATACAATTATGACATGCTTCACAAGTTGAATAGCCAATGGACAAATTGTTATCAAAATAAAGATTTTCTTCTACACATTATTAAATAAAAGTCATTCAGAATAGGTGGCATATCTCATTATTGTCAAATTGAATGTTTTCAACTCATCAAAGTTATGTAGTGAAATGTTTAGACTTGTTTTGTAAATTTAATAAACTTTCCGGAGGGTTCTACTTTGTGCCCTTTTTTATTAATCCGAATTATAATGCTTTCATCACAAACTGCCAAATATCTCTGTAGAAAACACTTTATGTATTTCACGGTTCATGCGCTATAATTTGAATGACAAAATTAGAAATTATCTGGTCGTAAAAACTGTTCATTATTAATATTAAAAGGGATTCAGGACCCAAATTTGTTTAGCAATTTTATTACATTTCATCGTGACTATGTGCTTCCCAAAGTAGGAGTATGTAGGTAATAATATTACATTATGTTGATGCCTAGCCTATGTACATACATATACACATACTGTAATGTTAAACTTACCCCTATTGCCACTCTTGTTATCTCTCCACAAGACGCTATTGGATATGGGATGAAAAGGGGGTATACTAGTAAGTGTAGAACATCCCCTATCTAAACCTGTCCATCTAACAAGCAGCAATCTCTTTGGTGAAAGACCAACTTAAAACTAACCCTATGCTAGAACAGAGCCAAGCTTTAAACAGAATCTTATTATATTTTGAATACCAAACATTGCATTCAAAAGGGTGTTTGAGAAAATTCGGAGGATAGTTTAGAAGTGTTAAGCTTTACGAAAAAGTTTTATTTTTAACAACTGTTTGCTTGCTGCCTTACGACTTGTATCTTTATGCAATATTTTACTTAACTTACGTGGTTCAATCGAGCTTTTTAGCCCATTTTAATAAATATTGATTTAATTTATGAAAAATATACAGCAAATTGTAAAAAACTGACAACTATGTATTATTATTGTATTGAATGTAGGTAAGTAAACAAATGCGAGAAAGCACGGGCGTCTGAGAACCACGAAACTTAATCACGTCATCAAATTCTTAACGACAGCTGTGTGGTAAGCAAGGGAACTTGACTTACTTGTATGATAAATTTGATTAATGTAAAAGAAGGGAAAGAAGTATTTCAGGATATGATTCCATTTTCTCTGCCTGCCCCACATGAGATACGGGATCGGGGAATAGTATAATATTGTATAGTATTGTATGTAAATATAGAATGTGCTATTTTGTATACTTCAAGAGCATAACATTTATATCACATAAATATTTTTCATTCTGTAATGTATGAATATTTCAAATTTCTGTCTTTCAATTCAAATTAGATCGGACACTTCACCTGTTTTTCCTAGAATATTTTGCTTTGAACATATGCAGGACTCATAGTAATATTACCTACTACATATTTCATAGATATAGAAATTGCAAAGAAGTACTCCAAACACTCTAGAACAAAACACTAGATTTTTTTTTAAATATGTCGAGTATCTCAGTGTCAAAACATCTCGATGACAACGTGATCGAAAGAAATGTACATTAGATTCCAAGAAAGTGTATTTATATTGAATTTTAGTCTCCTATCAATGGAATTCGGTGGAGGTACACATCGATATTGAGTTTATAAAAGTGAAACAAATTCTTTATAAAATAATCTAGTAACATTGTTATTAAAAAAAAGTTTGGATATTCATAAGCAATTAACTGTTGATTTCAATGATAGTTGTATTATTGATTGATAAATATTATGATTTCATACATATCGACATAATGTTATCATTCGATCTTTCTGATTTAAATTGGTCACATCACTAGTATGTGAAATGCCTAGAAACTATTCGGAAAAAAAACTATGACAAAGAAACTTCTATTAAAACAGTTATGTGCTTGAAAATAAGAATAATAATTATATGAAGAAGGTTACTCTTGAATCTTTAATAAAGTTTGCTTTCAATATTTCATTAACCACTTGTACAAAGAGTAGTGTAGATAAAGTGGCTACTGACTAAGTAAGTATCTACTTCTAATTGAAAGGTACTAATGAACGATATCGAATTAATCTTTTGTGTTTACTTTACTAATAAAGAAGTATCAGCAATATCGATTTTATCTTTTAAGAGAAACGAATATAAGACTATCCACATAGAATTAAATATTAACTTCGAAAGTGTACACGCCACAAGAATTAGTTGTCTTAGTAGGTATGTGGTAAATTAAGTTAATTTAATTTATTACTTCATCATCATCACGCTGCTTCCCTTGCAGGGTAGGCAGAAAGGATCGAGAGCCATTTACTCCTATCCTTGCATTAACT
Source organism: Athripsodes cinereus (assembly GCA_947579605.1). NCBI lineage: Eukaryota > Metazoa > Arthropoda > Insecta > Trichoptera > Leptoceridae > Athripsodes > Athripsodes cinereus. The sequence continues at coordinate 15,260,688 of OX388321.1, read as the reverse complement.
TTTCAATGTGCTCAACATATATCCGTCTGGTAGGATCTAGTTAATAATAAAATCTTGCCATTGAGCACCATTCTTCTCAACCATATAATTTCATTCATTCTGTCCTCATTTATTATTTCGTAAGCCATCTATTTATTTCTTACATCTTTTAAATGCCAACAAGCACAACATACAAGTATTAACAATATGTAGAGTCAAACAGACAATTAACAATGTTCTGCCCCATCTCATCCATGAATATGTGTGACCCATAAGGTGCCCCACCAACCAACACCATTTCCAAATTAGTTATAGTCATTTACAAAAATCATTGTCCTTTTTCCTTGACTAATATCAACAATTCTCAGCATAATACAGTCGGATGACTCCGCAAATACGGTAAATCATGATTATACAATATCATAGTGGCTCGAAGATTACCTTCGATAGCTAATATAGCATTAGTAACTTGTACTTACAAGAAGAGTTTGTTACAGAATTTTATTGTGTCATCACCATTATAGCTATTTTAATTTTCAAATAAAAAACATGTACCTTTTTGCCATCATTCATTCAAAAAATAAAATAAAACAGTCCACAATTTTATTATCTATGATTGAAAAATGGAATTTGTATCTGTCTTGTAAAGGTTCCATGCCCGCAAAAAGTCAAGATTGATTAAAGAGGAAAATGTCAAAACTTTGATAAAAAAAATCTTCCTTAATATAATAATTGACGTGTTTGAAAGGTGAAAAGACAATTCACTCAAAACTTAGTGATTAGGATTGTAGGAGGAGGTGAAAATAAAAGATATTATCTTGAAATAAATGGACAATCTGTATTTTAGTAAGTAGGCAGTAGTCTGTTCTGAAGCAGGTCGAATAAACGTAATATTCATTTTGACACAAATTTAACGCGAAACATTTTCATGGAACAAGTCAGGTGACATAATGTGAAGTGACCTAAGAAAACATGTCCTCGTGAATTTTCTCCAAGGGGTCTTAACATTTAGGGTCAACAGATGGGGGGTAAGTGCTTTTAAGATACTGATCTTTACAAGCGTACTATAAACAGACTTATAATAACACTACGTGCTACTTATATTCAACGTACCTACCTACCTCTTCTATTCCTAGGTTCCTACCACCAAGAACCTACGATATATATTATCTACTTACCACGGAAATGGCAGCTGAAATACCATCTGACGTTAAGTACTTAAGAATATTAAACAATCATTATAATTAATTAATTCTACTTTATACAGGATATCGTTAATTAATCGCTGCCATCAATATTGATTAGTAACAATTCAATGGAGGGCAGTAGACAAAGCAACTTATAGTTTTATATCAGTTTATCTCAAAAATATATTACAGTCACTATGCTTTCAATGTTTGCAGTAGATAAAAGCTATTTTATTTATTTATTATTTCTTAATTTACTGTACATTGATTACAAACAATTATATATAAAGTATACAATAAATATACAGAGGGGGAGTTTATCGCGCGATCTCTTCCAACTATTCCAAATAATTACAAATGTTTGGAGTCAAAAAACTTTACAAATACCACTAAAAATTAATCTCTTAAGATAATTTCTCCGAATTTGCCAACCATGTAATTGAAGAAGGCCATTCTTTTGATAAAAAATATAATTCAGTACCTACACACTAATATTAACCACTACCCCAGACTCGCTTCTTTGGAGATACTGGAAATTAATAAAAATCTTAATACCGTCAATACACTAGTGCACAAGAGCTTAACTTCAAATTCGCCCCTTCTTACACAGTTCCCAATTCGGAGAAGTCATCATCACCCGCATAACGGCCACCATTAGCACATAGGTTGTAGGTTAATAGATTATATTAGATAGATTAGTCAAATATTGCGCTTGAGAATGACAGGTTACCTGTTGAAACCTTGGTCGCGCGTAGATTAATTTTTAGTGGTATTTGTAAAGTTTTTTGACTCCAAAAAATTGTATTTATGTTTAGAAACTACCACAACGTTACCGCCAAATCAATAAATAATATTCCAAATAAATCGTTCAAACTATTAATTATTTAATATTATGTATATTACTTCAACAAGAATAATCGAAGATTACGTATGACACTCTCCCTGAATGCCTTATTGTTTTTAACTGGCTCGGATAGAATAAATATAACGTATTCATTACATGCAGTTTGTAAACTGGCTACCCCATTTAATTAATGAGGTTGTGTAAATAAATAAAATTATTTGTCTTAGTACCTGTCAGAGTCTTTTTACAGAATAACGATTGACCCTTATTCGTTCATTAATCATACTGTTCAAGAATTAAGGGAAACAACAAATCTTTTCTATTCACGTGTACTTAAATAATTAAAATGAATTAGTCTTTACTACCCCCTGATGCGAAATGCATGTTATGAAAATGACCTGAAGATGGCATATGACATAGCGATATATAATGTCGCTACGTACTGGAGTAGCAAGGTCTTAAGTCTTGGGGAGCTGCAAGAGCTCCCCAAGACTTAAGACCTTGCTTTCTGGGAGGGAATAGGAGTGTAGATGTGGATTTGGTGTTTTTATTATTTGTCGTTGCTGACCGACACGAAAAGAAGAAGAAGTCTCGAGCCGAAAACTTAAATCATTAATTAATAATTATGTGAATTTATAAATTATTTTAAACAAAAGAAAAACACTGTCTCTTGCACTAAAAATATTGTGTATTCAAATGTTTTTCAGACTACGTTCATCCTCAGTGAAAAAAAGGAATTATTATATAAAAAAATGAGTTTCTATTGACAAACAATTAGCAAAATAATTGGCAAACCAAATATAATAGAAAATGAAACAGAAGAAAGCCGAAAGACATATGCAAATGTTAAAGAATCAGCCAACAACGAGCTAAGTGGATTGGCCACAGTATCAGGCTCCCAGGCCTGCTTATCGCCATCGGAGGGCAAGACCGAAGGCAGAAATGGTAGAGGCCGACCAAGAGACACTTATATGGACCAACTGAAGTAACACATGAACTGTGGCACAAACGTAGAACTATAGAGACTAGCTGAAAAAAGGGAGGAATGGAGAAGAAAATTTAAACTCAATGCAAAAAAATCAAATGGATTTTTTGTAACTTACTATAGGTAAATCACACTTAAATAATAAAATAAAAAAGTGAATAATTCTCACGTCTCTCTAATGCTCTATAGTTTTTATTGATATATTTTTGCATGAAAAAGCTTAAACATTTTCATTAATTGTATCGGCATTTACTTTGTAACACTTCATTTTAAATTATCAAATAAAATAAAATAAATATTTATTATTATTTTGTTTTGTGTTACTGTTGAGTAAGACTAACGCACGACCGGTTTCGCGGACTCCGAGTTCGCATCATCAGGTGCTGATCTATACTGAATTAAACAGAAACAAATACAAAAGTTCGTTAGGATTTACAGTGAGGGTGTAGGGGTAGGCGGGGTCGTGTTGGTTTCAGGCGTGGGGTTCTTGGAATATGAGATGGGGAATAGTTGTAGTAAGGGAGACGAATTCGGAAGATTATTATTATTAATAGCTGTTTTAGTCGAGTTATTATTTTTATCA